>JACMZG010000008.1:3813857-3877905 GCA_018340805.1 Microvelia longipes
TTAAGGATAGATTTAGATAAAGGAATCGTAATTAAATGGATTAGAGGCGGTACACTGAGGATGTTTAACGTGTAAATCCCCTTTAGAAAAGAGAAAAAGAAAATTAAGTCGTCTTAAGTTGTATTATTCATTTGACTATAAAAGAAATCCTTTTTGATGTCTTCGAATTTCCTGCCTTTCATTCAAAGTTGACGTTGATTAAACCTTTAGTTAACGGGAACAGGTTGTGAAGGTTACTATCCGTCCTTAATTGCTATTGACAAGTGCTCAAAATGTGTCCTGGGATATTGGTCGGGATTAAGGAAAGAAGGTTCTTTTAATATCCTGTCGTGAGAAGTCTTTTTCTCGACTTCCTGGCCGTATCCTCGTCCTGCACCTCCAAATCCTTTAATTGAAACCTTTTTTTCTCTTTCTACCGAAAAAAAGGATCCAGTGTCATTCACACTTCTTTCCTCGCTTGTTCGCACCTATAAAATTTCTCATCACACTCCTTTTTCTCCTTTAAGAATAGAAGGTTACACTTTGCACCTTCTTAGAAAATCTTTTTCACAAAAGGACCGTTTTTTGTCCGTGGAATGGAGTTTTGCTTTTGATAGAGCCCTAGCTAGGGTTGTTGAATTGGCTGAAAGCGATCCTTCTTTGCTGGCTCGAGTGGATAGATCTGCACGGGCTCTCTCAGTGTCATAAAATCCTTTCTTCCTTCCACTTTTATTGCTCCTTGCACTTCATCTTATTGATACTTACCAGACTTCCATCTTCTTTTTCCACTTAGTATAATATCAAAATTATACCGCCCATACGTTTCCTAACTGGAATATTTCTTTCTACCTTTCCTCTATTCCTTTTATGACCTCTTTATTATTACTACCTTTATATTACATTCTCTCCCTTCTTTTTAACACACCTAATAATTCTTTTCTTTTTGCCATTTCACTTGCTATTTCTCGTAATAATACTAACAACTTGATGCCAACTAGTCATCTTATGCAAATAATATTTGAAATTAGATAGATAAAAAGAATCTATTTCCCTTCCAACTTACCCACTCCTCTTCTGTTTTATGAACTACCTCATATGCTCTTATCTGTTTTCCCGCCTTTAAATGTTAAGTTATTAGTTGATCACTTTCAATGTATATGCTATCGTCACCAACCAACATTGGAAATCTCTAGTAACCGTTACATACAATAATCATTATCATTTATTAATAATAACAATTAAAACCTAGCAATAACTTAACCTACATATGCATTTGTCAGTTATGCTTTGTCATGTATTTTTGATTGATTGTTTTTATTAAGTCCGTTATTGATAAAAAAGGCCAAAAAAACACTAACAAAATTTGACAAATGATCTTAGGGGAATAGAAAAGATGCAAAAGTTAATATAATTATCTCAGATAGAAGTAATTGCAAAAGTGGCTATTGTGTTTTTTTAAATACGACTTCAAAATGTTTCGTTTAAACTAATTTTATCTTTTCTAACGTTTAAAACTTCATTTTGACGTATTTATTTATATAAAAATGTTTTTGTTTACAATCACCTGTTGAATGTTATAAATTTATTTAATTGCAGCGGAGAGATTTTGTTTTTACGTTTCCTAGTTGTAAGGAAAGTTTTCATCTGAATCCTTTTAGTGGTAAGCTTGATGATAATAGCATTAATATAGATACTTTTAAAACTTTATCAGTGGAAAAGATGTCATCTTACGAGCGGTTTCGGGTTAAAAGTTGTTTCGTACAGTAACCGCTTTCTGCGATGATTGTGGTTTGTTGGTAAGTTTAAAGATCTGCCCCCCCCCCCCCGAAGCCGATTATCGTGGGATAGTTTTGTAACCTCCCTTCCGTTTAGAGTTTTGGTAGATTTCCTCCATTTAGTGTCCTTGTAGGGTGAATAGCCCTTTAAAGTGTTAAGTCATGGACCCTTTTCACTTTCTCAAGAGCCTCTTGAGAATGTTATACAAGGATTCTTTATTAAATAGTACTTAATGCAAAGTACCCGCAGACCTTTATTTACTTAGTAACAAATTTAGTTGTAAGAGTCTAACGCTCGTGATGAGGATCATTAATTAGTACTTGACCACAAATGTCAATCTGTTCTCATAAGTGTCCCTTATGTCACATATTTCTTCATTGACAAAAGAGAGTACATTGAAGATAATGCTTTTTAATTAAACTATTTCACATTAAATATAAAACTGGTTTATGTTTTTTTTTATTTTTTCATAAATATTTTTACAAGTATTCGTTTTTTATGTTCTTTCAGTACTTATTTAAAAATGTTTAGGTTCTTATTTAAAATTGAAGATTAAGATTGCACTCATACAATTAAAAAATATTTTAATTGTTATAAAGTTCGAAAATGCTTTGTAAGAACTAAAGCATCATTAGTACAACTAATTTTTTTTATAAAAAAACCATAAAAAATGACATAAATTGTATTCTCTTACTATTAAGTTCCAGTTATTAGTTCGAAAAGGATTAATTTTATTATTTAAATATTAGCGGTAGTTATTACTTCTTGTAAATTTTCAAGTTTATAAAATCAAATTATTAGATTCAGGGTTTTCTTGTTCTTCTTGTATTCTAAATTGATTTTGATTATCCTAATAAGTGTAATAAATTGATTATTACGAACTTGATTTCTAATTCAATTAAACGATTTTAATAAAGCTTCAACTTTTGGATAATGTCTTGCATCAAATCGTATTACACAGTATTAGATTATTAGCTCGGAGGAACAAAAGATCAATTTTGTGCATTGGAGAGGTAACGAACTTGAGTAATCTTTTATTTAGCTTGAGATGGCTCTAAAGCTGTGACAGGACTATTAGGATATTTTAGTTCCTGTATGACTAATCTGAGAGACGTTAGTTCTATACGAGTTGAATCTACCAGTTTAATGCTTTTACAAATTTAATATTAAAGGAATCAAAGTGGGTTCAGAGAGGTTGATTGTTTATTCGTAGGGATGTGTTCATTTGAAATGAGCTAGGTAAAATATCTCCAGTTAACTTGTATAACCTTTTGAGTTTCGCTTCCATTTCCCCTTCTACTTTTGATGAGGGGAGATTTTAAATCATTAAAATTCTCTAGGATTGTGTCGGGTTCAGAATTAATATTAGGTTCGATTCATGTCGTTTCGAATAAAACCACTACGGTGTGGTGGTTTTTCATTCTACTTGGTGAAATTTCATCCCCTCTCTGTGACGCGATACTCGTTCTGTGTTCACATACCTCAGGTATAAAACACCGCTTCCTCTGACCTATATTAAACCATATAGTTTAATATAAAACTTTCTCTCGTGAAATTTGTCGAAAAACTAAATCCACATTGGAAACACCAGTTTTAACATTTGCTGAGCAAAACGTGTTTCACCGTGTTAACACGACACCGAGTGGGAAAATTTCCTGAATATTTTTAGACCCACGCTTGGAAAATCAAAAGTATACAAATTAATTAAATTTTTGTATTTTCAGTTACCCCGTTAAAGTTTGATTTTATTTATTTTAAGTCTTAAATTACTTTAAGGCTTGACGAATGCAGAAATTGATATTTTCTTTCAAGCTACATTATGTTTAATATTTAGTTTCTATTAGATAATGAAGGTATAGACGTTTAAACTGAAGTTTACAAAATGAGTACGCTCTTATAAATGGCCTTTTATTGCTTAAATTTAACTTACATTGTATGTTTTATGTTTGCTTAGTAAGGGAGCATGTTTTATAAGGGTGGGTTATCTGGTGGGACCGTGCTGAGCACATAGCAAGGGGGTAGAAAATGAGACGCGTGATGTAGCATATAACAAGTATGTAAAAAATGATAATATTAAGGGAGGGAGTCATTTTTTAAAAAGTAAGCTCAGTGTTGTGTTGGTTGTATTTCAGACTTTGCCTAAAAATAGATTCTAATTAGAAATATTATTATTAATTTATTCGCTGCTGCGAGGGGTGTGACCCCCTTTTTTAAGTTTAATATATTTTTGTTATCTTTTTCTCCCTTGGTGCCTAATTTTCGCTGAATATATTGCGTTTTCACGAACCGTTTACTCAAGAACCGACACCAGGTATTAAACCTTGTATAGAGGGAAAGCCCCTGAAAATACATAAATTCAACTTTTCCCCGCTTTTCTCCTGTGGAAAAATTCTCTGTTAGCTTTTTTACCTCTCCGTCTGCCTATCCTAAATATGCATAATGATTACTCTGTCCCTACAATTTTTTTCCCTATAAAATGCCTTCTTATCATAATCGTATTATAGATATTTGCCCCCGTGTATAAAAGGGACGGTGAAATTTATTACTTTATCCCGCCCCCCGAGATATCTCTCTAGGTTTCTAGGGCTTGTTTGCAGCAATCGTCGAGTATTTAGTACTTGTAGCTTAAATATTGTTTGCTGTAGATATCAAACGGATTTTTAAAGACAATATTTTGATGTATTTTCTTTCTTCTTTCAATATTAAAAAAAAATATAAAACTTCGATTTCCAATCAAATAATAATATATTATAACTTCAAGTTTACTCGGAGTTTGTCCTAAATTGAAAATTTTAGTGAAACGCTGTTGTTTCGAGGATTAAATTTCCGTAAGATGAAAATAGGTAAAAATACCGTAAGTATAAACAGTTAGGAATTTAGATGGAGGCGGATTAACATAGAATTAATCCTGCACGTATTTTAAATTATGGTAACATGTCTAATGTATATGATATTATAACTTGTGGGATATTTAATTCTGGATTGCTTATTTATAAGATTTTTACCTATATTTGTTTACTATTGGGATGATTAGATCCAAACCTGCTGGTTGTTTACTTTATTTTAATTATTTTTGTTTATTTAAATTATTTTCTTGGTTGTTTAACTTCTCAGTTGTAGAATTTGTAGTTATTTCCTTCTGTGACGTTTAATTTTTGGGTTCTTTTAGTTCGAACTCCGTCTTTGTTGGTTGATTTTGAAATGGGTTATTAGCTACATGAGTTAGTAATGTTCCTAACATGATTTAACTAACTTATACAGCCTCCATATGCCAAGTTGTCTATGTAGAAACATTAAAATATGGTAAAATATCTTATTTATTATTTGTTGGGATTTTGTCTAAACCCTAGATTTAGTTTGATTCCTAGTTCCTTTTTATAAAGTATAAGTTTTACTGCCTAGTAAAGTATTGTTTAAAGCCCATACTCACATAAAAGGGATTAAAGCAAGTTTTTGTCCTTAACACTCCCCCTTTTCAGGATATAATGACGTCATGCCAGATATCTTCTAACTTTTAGAGGGGGAACAAAGAAAAAAAAAAGTCTATGAATAATTCACGAAGGAAATGAACCGAGAGGAAACGGCTTTCTTACCAATTACCTTCGCCAATTATTAGTACTCCCTCCATTTTCTAAAAACTCTTAATTAATAATTAAATTCTTCTTTTTGGTATCCATTTTGAGATACAAGATGGCGGAATATTCATGAGTTAAGCGGTGTGTATCCAAGTGGATAAGACATGTAGGGTTTGAGTGGCCTCTTCTTGTCACTTCAAATGTCTCATCTACTTCGTATGAAAAACTCCGTGAAAAGTTTTTATGACAGATTTCCTTGTTTGTGAACAATTATTAAGAATTATTTCTCGAGAGGAAATAACGGACCGTGACATTCATTGGAAATTAGCGCTATTACTTTTTACTCATTTATACCGTTAGCATATGGGTTTGCGCCAACAATCCGTAGCCGGAAATACAATTGATTTATCTGTTTCAGGCATTTTAAAGACAAGAAGTTGTCTGTCTGTATATATTTGTTTGTATCTGTTATAATCGTAGTGTCTTGGTGTTAGTGAGTGGTAACTTGGAACACAAATCAATCTTTAGCCTTGTTTACAAGAAATCATTTTTATCTACTCCTTGTATTGTAAGTTCTACTTACAGTCTTGTTATCTCACACTGTAAATGTACTTTTACTCCCTAGGGAGGAAAAGTGAAAGTGTTGCCAACTTGACAGAATTTTTAATTAAAATTTTTAGGAATTTTAGGATTTTTTTCGGTGTTATGTTGGTACTACGGGTAGAATATACAATATACACACGCTAATGTTTAAATTTCAAATATAGTATTACACATTATTCTATTGACAGCTTACAATAAAATAATGTGAAGATAGTGGCTTTATTCTCTCTTCATCAGAATAATTGACATGGTAAGAATAAACTAAACTAACACAATAACAATTAAGGAGCTGAAGAATATATTAATAGTTGTTAGTATTAGTTCTCTAGTCGTGTATAAAATTTAATATGCAACAAGGGATGAAAGTTTTCAGCTCTCGTATTATCTCCCTCGTCAAGCCTCGGGAGCGAAAATGTTAGTTAACTCCCTCGGCAAGCCTCGGGAGCTAACTAATTTATCTCCCTCGGCCTACCGGCCTCGTGAGCTAATGAAGTTTCCTCCTTCGGCGCTGCCTTAGGACGAAACTTTAACTTGAGCTGTAAAACTTACTTTCATCCCTTGTTGCATAAATAACTATACTCTGATAGTCCAAGAGCCAGGCCTAAAAAATGTGACTCATTTTATACTACTTCAAACCAAATTTTTCTGAAAATATACCTTAAATTATAAACGAAAAGCATAGTCTTGTCCATCCAGAGTGGAGCCCTTCATATTATTGCGCATGCTCAAAATTGTATACAATCGCACAAATTTCTTGCAAGAAGTAGTTCCCCGTATATAAAACATGAAGAGAATACTTGCTTTATAGAAAATTTTGTCACATTTAAAAAATGTTCTATTCATGTTTTGCACACGACCCACAGGGAATCACTTATTTCGAGAAATCTGAAATTTGTTCGTTTTTATAAAATTTTAAGCATGCGCAAAATTTAAAGTGCCATATAAAGTGCTCCACTCTAGACAGGCAGACTAGGGTTTTTTCATAATTTAAGGTAAATATTGAGAAATTTGGTTTGAAGTAGTGCAAAATGAGTCACATTTTTTCATGTTCGGCTCTTGGACTATTACGTCTAGACCATCATTACTGCCTCTTTATTAAAGAGTCATAAATCAAGAGAAATTACCGGATCAACTTAAACTTTGACTCGTTTTGAACTCGTTCTATTATTTTACCCATCTCTTTGAGTTGCTAAATTGATTGAGACTTGACACTGGTTTCAGCTCATTTGGACCATTTTAAGGGGTTCAAATGGCATGCATGTGTGATATACTCCTCTATGACCTTCTACTCGGTGGGAGGCAGTTTGAATTAAGTACAAAAAAAGTTAAATGCATTATGCTTCTGGATTTTTTGATGTGATTTCAAGATTGACTCAAATTGGATAAAAATTTCGGAATTTATATTTGTGGCTTAGGATTTGTGTGTCTGACTGCAGGGCCACAAGAAATAACATAATAATTACCACAATAATTTTTTATTCTGCTAATTTAATCATAGAAAGTGATAAGTATTGATAACACTTTACGTATATTTTCAAATGGCTTCCATATTCTTTTAAAAGATTACCGTTTCACTATGGAAACTTGCATAATTTCACGTTTTCTTATCCCATTGGCTGGTATTTTAAACCAATAAGAATCAATTCTTTTGTAACGTCATTCTCTTGTATAAATGAAGGCATTATGCGAGTTAATTAACCGATAATTTTATACTATATAATTATTTGATCTTTTTTTTTTAATTTGTAATTATATATTTGTATTGAGAATGTAATGATATCTTATTTATTATCATATTGTATATCATGACAGTTATTAAAATTGTATTCGTTATGGAAGTTTTGCTGTAAATACTTCAATTATTTATTTTATATTTTCCTCCCCTTAGCTTTAGAAATATTGGAAAATACTGTTTTCTATTTATATTAAAATAATAATTAATGATATGACTGTAATTATTAGTATCCAATTACTGTATTCAATCAATTAAAAATTTATATTTCATACTAACTTTTAAAAGACATTTTTTTTATAATTATTAGCTAATTAAA
This sequence comes from Microvelia longipes, assembly GCA_018340805.1. Classification (NCBI taxonomy): domain Eukaryota; kingdom Metazoa; phylum Arthropoda; class Insecta; order Hemiptera; family Veliidae; genus Microvelia; species Microvelia longipes. The sequence continues at coordinate 3,821,842 of JACMZG010000008.1, forward strand.
TAGATTCTATTTAAATTATTCACCCTAATGCTATTAATAATTTATATGTTTATCTTTATTTTCTAAAGTATTTGATGTTTCTTCTCAAGTTTTTATCTATTTTTCTAATAGTTGTATTCTTCTTTCTGTTGCAGGTTTGTTTTATATTGTTATAATTAAGCTGTATTTAGTGAGTTAGCATTGTATATTAATTAGATAATGATTATTAGTATTGATATAATTACTATAATTATTGTAACATAAATATAATTAAATGTTATTATTTATTGCAAAATAATCTAATATTATGAATGAACTTAATTACACAAGGCCTTGACACGGCCACAGCTGTGTCAGGCCTTAATTACACGTGGCTGTGCCAGGCCTTAATTACACGTGGCTGTGTCAGGCCTTGATAGTTACAGATGTCTCCTACTAAACAAGTATTAGTCCTAGCCCGTTGCAAATTTCCTAACCGTTGACCTCAAAGGTTTAACCCGCTAGATAATGGGTTTCTTGGCTTATTCGGCTTTCTAATGAAGAATCCGATAGTCTGCCATTTCAGATCGGGGAATTTCGGCCGAAGGGCACAGGGGCCAAAATTCCATAATCTGAAATGGCAGACCACCTAATCCTCTATCAGGGAGCCAAAATAGGTCAATCTAGCGGGTTAAACCTTCGAGGCTCAATGTTCTCGAACTTTGCAAAGGGCTGTTGGACTACTGAATAGAAGCTTTACGTACTACTGATGCCTGATCCACTTTAGTAGTCTCGACTTCTGCATCGCCCTAAACATTCACATCTTTAAGAGATTTTAACGACTAATTCGACTGCATGAAATTCTCATTAATGCCTTAACTACTGCAGAGGCCTCAATAATAAACGATTATCGAAGTTTAACTATAGAGGCCTTATCTTCTGTACAGGTTTAACTGTAGAGACCTTATCTTTTGTACCTGTTTACCTATAGAGGCCTTATTTTCTGCAGAAGTTTAACTATAGAGGCCTTATCTTCTGCAGGGATTTCTCTATACAGGCCGTATCTTATGCAGAGCTTCAACTATAGAGGCCTTATCTTATGCATAGGTTTAACTATAGAGGCCTTATCTTATGCATAGGTTTAACTATAGAGGCCTTATCTTCTGCAGGGATTTCTCTTTACAGGCCGTATCTTATGCAGTGCTTCAACTATAGAAGCCTTATCTTATGCATAGGTTTAACTATTGAGGCCTTATCTTATGCATAGGGTTTTTATGTTTTCGTCTTTCTGTCCTATTTGTGTAGAGGTGGTATTATCACCTCTTTATTAGATGGATTATTTCAGTTAATTTCAACAGTTATTTATATTATTAAGGAAGTCGACGGTGATATTTTAGGGTGAAATAATTGCAAATAAACCGCATTGTTTAGTTATAAATAAGTATCTCAGCATAATGAATACCATCATACAATTAGACGTTGGGATACAAATTATTTTCTTCATGGGGGCAGAGAGTTCTCTTGTGATCCTCTATCTTACCTCTGGCCAACTTGTTACTATGTGACTTATATATAATATTAATCTAATTATATTTTATTATTAATTTAATTTATGGACTGGGAGCACTCTGTTAAAATCAGAACAATGTTCTACAAACTTTCAAAATCCTTTTCATTCGAAATTTTGAAAAAGCTTCAAATTTATTACAAATCTGGTAAATTTAAAAGTTTTATTATTATAAACAGGTAAAATAACCAACAGACAGGAGCTTCAATCCCCGGGGGCGACTTAAAATTAAAGTTTAACGTTGGTATTAGTACAGTCTGAAGCCAACTTTACCACCCCCTCCCCTGTTGGTGGCGGGGGCTTAATATCATAAAGACTGACAGTTAACAGTCTGAAAATTAATTTCTAGAGATAATACCCTCAACCTCTGACGCCTCTTTAAAATTTTATCAGAAACATTTTAAGAAAATTTTATTTCTTTAAAATGATTTTTGGGGTAAAAAGTTGGTGAATTTTTGACGTTTTAAGTCTGCAAGTTTAAAGATATTAAGTTTCTTTTCATTTTAATGAACGGATTTTGAAGAAAGAAAACTTAAGCAATTTTAAAGTTTTTGTTAACAAAGAATTAAGATTGTATAATTAGGCATAGCGGGGTTTTCTGAAACATTCAGGCGGAAATGGCGCAGTAATGAAACTTTTTTATTAGTTTTAAATTAATATTGTTGCTTTCATTATTAATTCATTTGTTTAGTTATAAATAAACCCCCTTGTCAAAATGGTTATGTGCAATAGGCTGGTATAGTGGTATCGTGATATAGGCTGGTATAGTGGTATCGTGATCTAGGCTGGTATAGTGTTATCGTGATCTAGGCTGGTATAGTGTTATCGTGATCTAGGCTGGTATTGTGTTATCGTGATCTAGGCTGGTATAGTGGTATCGGATCTAGGCTGGTATAGTGTGGTATCGTGATCTAGGCTGGTATAGGGTATCGTGATCTAGGCTGGTATAGTGTATCGTGATCAGGCTGTATATCTTGTATAGTAGTATCGTTATATAGGCATGTATAGTGTTATCGTGATCTAGGCTGGTATTGTGGTATCCTGATTTAGGAATTCTGAAATTTGTCTTAGACAGAATAGGTTTAAAAAGTATTTATGACCATGCAAAGTTTGACTTAAAATACATGTCTGTCACTTTGTCACTGCTCTTTTATGCTGCTTTCTATAGCATTACTCAAGTTGGAGTATGACTTTAATAAAAAACAAATATATTGTAACAAAAATATAAATAAAATAAAATTATATTTGACAAAACTTAAAATCAAATATTACTCTCATTTTACTTTAATTTTTAATTAACTTTAATTTAACTTTAGTAGTATCCACTCTGTATTATTATGAATCTCTCTTGACATATCTACTCTTAGTTTCGGTAACTCGATTAGCTCTTTTTAATTTATGCTAAGAGTGAGGCTTTAGGCATGACATGTTATAAATACCATTGATAATTTTAATAATTAATATTATTAAAAGAATACTTAATATTATTAATGATTATTTTTTTAACTTTTACAAAGTAATTTCTTAAATACTTTTTACTAAAAATAAATACTTCTTACTCTTAAATACTCAGTTTTTAAACAGCTCTGATGATATAAGTCGAAAACGGTGAGTTATAACTTTATTATACTATTGTGGTCGACAATATTTTTTAATTGTTTTAAATTCTACTGTGTTTTATTAATCATCATGGTAAGTCTATACCACAAAATCTCCGACAAAACATCAAATGATTTCTTGAAATAGACTCTAAATATTTTGCATAAATAGCACATTTTATCAATTACCATAGTTTGATGTGAAATAAGATTAAAACCAAAAATTATATCTTTTATCGATTTAAGCTTGGACAAAAATTCTTATTTCATTTGATCTCACACTCGTTTCGTGTAATATAATACTCTAGAGATTGTTGATGCGATAATCATATATACTTGTAAAGATTACTAAGTCCGGTGCGAATTCTTGTCGAAGCTTAAATTGATGTGAGAAATAATTTTCATTTCTATCTTATTTGATCTCGATAAGTTTTAATTAAATTGATGTGTTTAATTTAATGGATTGTTTTAATTTTACGTGTTCTGTTTGGAGTATATACTGCACTTTGATTATTCCAGAGTTGCTTTTCAGTATTTTTTTTTTATTTTATTACTACCATTAGTTCATTGTTAAAGAAAAGAGTTACTTCTACTAATAAATTTTTGTAAAAATTAATGTATCGTTATCTCTTATAGTTTTGAATTGTATATTATATTTTCGTGTAGGGTTTTGATTCCGAAAGTGTACCTTCAATTTAATTTACCTCAAATTAATTATGTCGATTATTAATTGGTCTTTATAGAGATTTGGAATTATCATTTGACTAGATCATGAATCTGCGGTTTGGTACATGACTGCGGAGGGTTTAGGATCATGTCTCAAATTTTATTCTTAGTTTAGGATGAAGTCTCGAATTCTATTTCTAGTTTAGGATGAAGTCTCGAATTCTATTCTTATTCTAGGATGAAGTCTCGAATTCTATTCTTATTTTAGGATGAAGTCTCGAATTCTATTTATAGTTTAGGATGAAGTCTGGAATTCTATTTCTAGTTTAGGATGAAGTGTCGAATTCTATTCTTAGTTAAGGATCGAATCGAAAACTTCATTGTTTGACATTTAAAATATAAGTGAAATAAATTTCAATACTTAATTTAAAATTAATCGAGATAATATACCCTCTTTCTAAACATATTATTCCATTCCTCTTTTGATACTTTTTTAAGTTCTTTGATTTTTGTAGAAAAATTAGTATAGATAATCTTTTAATATCTTATGTCATGAAGGATGTCAGCTGTCAGCTCAGAGATCTGACAGCTGGACCTACTTCTGAATTTCTCGCTCTACTAAATGTGTTTTTCTAAATAAATAAATAATATAATATATATATATATATATATATATATATATATATATATATATATATATATATATATATATATATATTATATATATATATATAATATATATATTCTTTTGTAGGATTATTAATAGAGTTTCTATTCAAATCGTCTCTCAATTATTAATTAATTTTTTTAAGTAGCTAGCATTCTACTGCCACTAGTTATCAACGATTGATCAAAATGAAACAAATACAAAATACAGTGACGTATTAGGATTTTTAAGGGTCCTGATCGAGTCACGTGCTCTCTTACCACGTTGAGTTAGTTACGTTATCATTACTGAATTGATTGAAACAGATACGACCACCTAAAGTGATCAAATAGTAGGTATTTGATAGTTTTCAGAAATTAACGGTAGGTAATTTCCGAAAGCCTAAAATACGGCCAGTAAACTGTGTATTTCAAGTGAGGAGTCGTTGATGGTGTTTTTTGGGCATGTGACTTGAACGAAAATGGTCCGGAGTCGATATGAGCATTCAAAATACTCAAAGAGAGGGTTCCTGTGTTCAAATCCTATTGTAAGGACGATAATTTTGTATCGTTTTTTACGTTATATGAGTTTATAACTAAAAAATAATTCTGGCACGGTGGTTCGCATGTCGGACGAATTTCCTTTGGAATGCGTGTTTCCGTGCTTAACATCCTTTCTTCCTGATGGTTCCGGTTTATGCTTTAGAACTCTGTTTATGCTCGTCTGTATTAACTGAGCATTAAACTTGTGCAAATAATGGTGTTCACTGCCAATTTTATAGGCATAGTTTTGTATTATCAACTGGATGTTTATGCGCATTTCCTTTAACAAATACAGACAAAATGAGTTACAAGCAGTACTTTATAATTGGTTAACTGCTTAGGTTCTAATGTTTAAACCGGAACATTAAACAAGAAATGGGATGTTAAGCACGGAAATTCGCCCTTCATGAATACCACCGAGCCAGAATTTTTTAAATATGTAGATAAAGTGCGTCTATGCATTGTGGACGTAGCTTATTAAGTCATAAATTGACCAAATTGGTTGTCTTTTTTGACAGTTAATAATACCTGTAATTAATTGTTACTTTTTTTTAGTATCTACTTTCTTATTAAAAAAGTTAAAACTCTGACTTAAAACCTAATTTAATTTGAAATTAAAGTTATTGCTTCTTAATCTGTATATTAGTAATGATTGTAACTTTTGTGCAATCGGGGCGGTTTTTTGGATCAATCTCTTAGAAATATAATCTAAAATGTAAAGATTAAAATCTTTGAAAAATATTTAAGAAACGGTTCCCCAGGTTTCCACTCAATTTCTTCGTATTTTTTTCGAATTTTATCTGGATTTAACTTTCCCTTTTTTTAGGTTTTGAATAAGGGATTGAAAATTGGAATTTTTTGAGTTTTATTTAAAGTCCCACTGTGTGGTTATGGTTCGGAAAAAAGTTTCCCGGGGACTCGGATTCATTGTTCTGGGTAGGGAGCGGCTTGTTTCAAGATATACTGTTTATTGGATCTTTTCTTTATTTCAAAGAAAGATTTTCTTTGGAAAAGTTTTTAATTTCCCTTCTGGTTAATTAGAAAGTAGTTGAACATTAAATTTTATACTTTGTTCACTTGGTTTCAAATCAAGTTGGAAATAAGTTTTGCAACTTAATTCTCCGAGTGTGATATCGTTATTCAAGTTTTTCTCTTGTTAGTGAAATTTTCTTTAGCGGTCCGGAACGGTTAACTTGCCTGAATTTTACTCGAAGAAATATTTTTTTGGGGAAAAGGTCGGGTTGGGAAGTCTGTAGTGCGGATCAATGCGCCGCCTCCCTTACACAATTCATTTAGCTGCCGTTCGGATAGAGGGGATCCCCGGTAATTAATGCCAACTTGGAATTCCAATTTAAAGTCTTTCCCTCCACCTCCGATTCCAACCGATTCTTTTCACTCACCTACCTCTTTCTATTCTTTTTCCAATTCGATCAATTTGAACCCAATTCGATTTGCATTTAAAAAAAAAAAAAAAACGGGGATGCTACTCCTTCACTGCTTTTAGTGAAAGAAAAAAGCATTGAAAAGGTGTTGCCGGGACCCTTTTCCGGGATTCATTCTTATTTGAAAAACCTTTAAGAGAAATAATTTATTGCTTTCAGCTCTTTTTTACCCATTGTTCAAATTTCGGAATAAAATCCCCTGTATCCATTTTCTCGTTTCTTTACAATGATAAAATCTACCTGTCTATTTAGCTCATTCCGCCGCATTCACCAAGTATATATTGGTAAATTTAGACTGGTAAATCGTTAAAATTCAATCATATAACTATTCTGCCAATTTAGCGTTAAGATCAATTATTTTGCACGTAGAAAAATAATTAAGTTTGATGTCTGTTTATAGATTCTGTTTATAGTGGTATAGATTGGAAAACAGTAAGTCCGTTCAACTCAAGTCCTGTTTATCAGTAATAAATGTCAATAATTAAGTCCTGATGGTTTGTCACAATAGTGTTCTAGCTTTCCTTATTAGTGCACTATCTTATAACTTGACAGTTGTCAGTTATGTCATCACACGGTTTTTTCTTTATTTAATGCTAAGTGAAGAACGCATTAAATCTTGTTACAAATTGTACAGTTTTTGTTATTTAGTTATTATTTCTATTCCTCTCTCCTGTTTGCAAGTTATTTTCCCTCTTGTTCCATAAATCTTGTAAACTCTTTTTTTCTTCCCCCCAGGATAACTCTATTGTTTTTCTTCCATCACAGTTCCATTTTATCTTTTTTTCTCATTTTACACCTCCTTTATCTTATTTTTTTTGTTATTTTAATTCCGCTTTCTTTATATCACGTTTTTGTGTATTTATTACAGTTACCCAGATTGTACAGGTGTGCAGATGGTCCTTGTTTCTTAACAAGTTTTCTTTATTAACTTTTTTCTTTTCTCTTCGTATCTCTTTATCTGCTCCCCTTTTTTCGTTCTTTATTATAGGTTTACTTTATCTTTTTGCAGTTTTTTTTCCTTCGCACCTTTTTATCTTATTAACAACATTTGTTTATCTTCGTTTAATTAATTGACTTCTTTCGGAGGTCTTAATTCCAGATCTCAACATTCAAGAACTTGTGAGACTTCAGTGAGTGTATTCTTATTTATGTATGTTCAAATTATAATGATTGCCGTTTGGATTATGTTCGTCTCTAAAAGCATTCCATAGGATGAATTACATTTTCCATGTATTTTTGTAGCAAATGAAACAAGTCCATTTATAGATATAGTCGATTAAAATTTTAATATATTTTGTGTAATAATTTTGTTTAAAAAAGTCTTATGTCATTTTGCCTGCTCATACAATGTATTATTTATGCCATATTTTTCATATTTATGTCTCTTTATATTTTTTAATTAACTAAGAATGTCTAAACGGTATTTTACATGTATCTTCAGTTGTCCCGAATCTTTCTTTATTGGGTTTGGATAGGTTATTCTTCTCAAGTTCCTTTCTATAAAGTCAATTTAATTCTTACTTATTAAATGCTAATTTAATCTGACATGACTCATCAATAATACATAATAGTTAATAAAACCAATTTTGGTCAACCCAATCACACTTTATCGTATAACTATTATTTTCAATATAGAAGCTTTTATTTCTTAGATAATTCTCTCAAAGAACTCTTTTCTGTTACTGTATGAGTAAATTTAATTGATATTTTTGGAGAAGAAGATATTTTATTTGTTGTAGCTAATGCATTTTATATGTAGTTGAATTAAATTTGAAACGAAGCGTATGATTGGAAGTGTCCCATATAGAGGTCATCTATACACCCTGCATATTTCTTCTTTAATAGAAACCAAGGTAATGTACAGGAATTCTTCTTAATCTTCTCTAAAGGGGAGAAAAATAATCTTATTTATTTTTTTATGTGTCCCCCGATTTCAAGCTTGAATACCTTCAAAATAAGAGACCATAAATCTGTCATAATTTTAACTGTTAAGATTTTTTTGGCTGGATTTTTTCTCTCTGGTTTGGGGGGAAGACTGTAGTAGGCGAGTATTTGGATTTGATCCAAAACACACTTTCAAAGGTTTTTTGTTTCGTGTTTCCATCTTAACTGTGTTTTTAGAGTTTCTTTGTTGTTTTCCCCAAAAAGGAGGGTTTGTCTTCATGTTTTTATTCCCATCTCTATCATTCTTAAGTCAATACTGTTCTTAAATTTTATTTTTTTTATACCCACAACTCTATCCTTCCATTAATATCCTTTTGATATCCTTATTCCTTTTCTTTATCTTTTGTTTTCTTTTTTTTCTGTCTTTTAATGGATATTAAAAGACGAATCACAAGTCAACCTTTTCTCTGTCCAAAACGGAACGAGAGATGGTCGAGAGAGATACGCGGACGACATAACTTTATTTGCGTAGGTGGTTCTCTTGATATTCTACTTCTCCTCTAAAACAATGATTGAAAATGTTTCTTTTCGTATCAATTTTTTGTATCTTTCAGAATTGCAGTTTATAAAAGTTTAATGCATGTATTTACAGAGGATTTTAACGCCTGGATTTCAGACCACCAGTATATTTGTATTAATCCTGAAGATTATGGACATTTTTTCATGTCATCTTTTACCATTTATGTCTTTTGTTTATTTAACCTTTCTGTTTATTTTTTTAACAGCGTTTTTAATGACAAAACTCTGAAATGCATAATGCAAGCATACTTAGGCTTGATTATTATTAATCCCTGTTAATGTTAATTTGTATCTTTCATCATGTGTAGCTTGTATTTCATTTTATATTTTACTCGTTGTTTGAAAGAAAACATACTAAACCATGTTTTATTTAAAATTTACAAACTCGCTTTGCTAAAATTTTGTGAAATAGTTGTTTATTTTGTTGAACTTGATTTGAACTTTGATTTGATTCGGAACTTAAACATACTTTGTTTCGGTTATATTTTCTCCTTACATGAGTCTATGAACAGAGCTCTGTTCATAGATCATTTTCATATCAAGCTCTGTTCACAGATCATTGTTCATATTTTCTTAGATATGTTCATATCAGAGCTCTATTCTTAGATTATTGTTCATATCAGAGCTCTATCTTAATATTGTTCATATCAAGCTCTATTCTTAGATTATTGTTCATATCAGAGCTCTATTCTCATATCAGAGCTCTGTTCTTAGATTATTGTTCATATCAGAGCTCTATTCTTAGATTATTGTTCATATCAGAGCTCTATTCTTAGATTATTGTTCATATCAGAGCTCTATCTTAGATTATGTTCATATCAAGTTCTTCATATCAGCTCTTCTTATATCATTGTTCTCAGAGTTCAGTTTCATCATCTATACTGACGCAGTCACCGTCCAAAGACCTAAATCTTCATAAAGAAGTAACAGACACAGGAAAAAAAGAAAAAGAGTGAATTTCACTGGGGAATTAATATCTAATAAATAGCTAATCATTCGCAGTTTTCATATATATTTAACTCTTTTTTTTAAGCAGCCTTATCTCAGTTATATTGAAGATTTATATTTAATTTTAATATTTCTACCGATTTTCATTTTAAACCAAGATTTATTTATTTTAATTTAATTTATTACACCAAATATTTATTATTTTAATGAATTAAATCATTTTTATATTCTAATAAAAATACAATCGCTTATTGTATTTCTGTTTATTTTAATATTTTATTTCTTTCATTATATGTTTAGGAAACATTTAATAAGATGTTAGTGTGTTTTTAAGAATTTGTATTTTCCGATTACGTATTGTCTACTATCTAATGATATGACTGCATTCTGTTTGAAAAACAATAATACATTTGTAGAACGACTTATTTAGGATATTTTGTATTTTATAGTCGTATTTAGTAGCAGAAAATAGCTTTTAGCGCTTTATTGTGCTCCTAGCGTTTCTATTATTAAGGCAAGTTTCGTTTGCCTCGTGGACTGATGAAAAGATTTATATCCCGGCGCTTTTAAAAGCCAAAAGAAATTTTCGTAGGAAAAAAAGTTAAGAGCTTTTCTGGAATAAAAGGATGGAGAGGCAGCGAATCCGAGTAGCGAAACACTGAGACCATTAGCAAGGAGGGTCAGGGCGCCATTGTAGTTCAGTGCAACGTAGTGACCGAAATTTTCTACTATTTCCCTCAAGAAGGAAAAACTCTAGAAAAGTTTTTTTTTTCTAAAAGCAGGTGGTATAAATCATAGTAAAGCTCTTTGCTGGGGGCTCCGAATCCATCGAGTGGAGAAAACCCCGCCAAAAATAGAAGAAAAGAGAGGGAAATAGCGACGTAAATCAATTGAATCCTTTAAGGGAGTTTTTCTTTTGCAGACTTGAGAGTGTTTACAACCACCTTTTTAAATGGATGAAAATGTCCCCTCCACCAGAGACACCAGGGAACAACAGAAATGCTCTCGAGGACACACCGAACAACTTGGACTCGAGACAAATAATTTTTAAAAGAGTCCTGCTAACATTTAATCGATATGTCTCTTCTTATATATAACATGTTTAAAAACAACAAATATCTCGTGAAACAACTAGAACATCTTTGACCCAGATGGCAATGGGAAAATTATATTTTCCTTTACAACAAGAGAATCTTTAGGTTGACAGTATTGTTTCAAATAAGTAATTGTTTAGAAGGGCATTTACCTGTCTTTAATTTAATGTGTTAGCGGTAGCTATTATAGAATTTCGCCGGACTAATAATTCAGGAAGTGAATGAAATAAAGTTAATATGGAGGATACCTTTCTGTTGTTCGTCCGGATCTGTTGTTATGTTGTACTATTGTTGAGTTGTTCGCTCTGTTATATTGTTGTCTGCGCTGTATCGTTTAATGGGTTTAGTACTGGACCGACTAACTGGGCATGTATTAATTCTCCCTCATATTATTTTATAGTCTGCCTCCGTGGCCGTGATCGTAAAGGCGTTCGATTTCGGCACCGGAGGTCCGTGGTTCGCATCTCGGGCTATGCTCTAAGATTTTATGAATAGTATTTGTATTAAAAAGATTTGGCCAACTTTAATTAATTCTTAGAGTGTTGCAGATGCAACCCACCTGAGGTGGTTCCCGCAGGGTGAATACCCTGATGGACCGAAAGACCCTAAAACGGGCATTTTTTTCAGGTTGAATTTAGTATATTTTTATAGGTACAGTATTGGGGTTCAAGATAACTTTTTTATCGGTTTTTAACTTCTAATATAGTTGCAAGCCTTTCTAAAAGGAACTTTTTGCTGGGATTTAGGGACGTTATTTTAGGGAAGTCATAGGAGTTTAGGGGATAATTATTTTAGGCCGTTTGTAGGCTGACTTGGGACAAAGCAAATTGACGTTTGTCTGAAAAACAGAGGGAAACCACAGACAGTACTTCAATTAGTTTGAGCGCGCATACAGGTGCTCTGTATGTCACTCTGAGAAAAAAATTCTCAAACAGTACTTCACAGGACTTCATAGTAAGTAAAGTATGATTTGATTGCTGAGGGAATAAACCATTTCCTGTTCACCCGGTGAATATAAAGTAAAGAAAGAACATAAAGTTTTGACGTACGCTACTTCGTTCTTACAACGCTACGCAGAGTGAAGCGAGCACTTTATTTCGTATGCTACACTATTGTAAAAAAAACGCAAAATATTACTCACTGTGCAACAAATTATGAATTATAATGCTTAACTAATTGTCTATCGTAGTGATAATTATCGTTGCGGAAACGTATTTATGCTTCATTTCTCGCAATCTAAATAAATCTGACGGCACTAAAATTGCATTTTACAAACGTGTCGCAAAACTTCATATTTTATTACTTTTATCATAGAGATATATTACTAGAGGGGCCCTATTGGTTGAATTTTGAAACATCGAACAAATAACCTGACCACCTTAAACAAAACAAACTTACAGACTTATATAGTAGAACGCTGAAAATATAAATCAAAACACAAACAAATTGTAAGAAGCCAAAAACAATTGTTTCATTATAATCTTAACTCAATCTTAGAAGAGGTTTCTATAGGGTTTCACAGAGCCCCTGAGAGCCCCACAATGATGTTTCAAGACTCTTTGTTTTGAGATAGGCTATGCCACCTCTAGTATCTATCTCTATGATTTTTATTGTAAGTACATATTCTTATACAATATGTTTCTGATGATGTCCAAAATATTTTCATTGCATTGATTTAGTTGAAATAATTATGTGAGTTTCGAGATTTTATTAAGATTACAACAATATAATGTTTTCATTTTTTCCTAACTTGAAATTAATTCACTAAAGCGTTATAGATTAAGTTAATGTTAAAGTTTTCGATGTTAAAAATTGAAATCGTAATTTCTTTAAAATTAAAATAATAAGATACGAGGTCTTTTTTCCATAAAAATGGTAATAATACTAATTTAGTTAGGTTGAACAGAGGTTGGGGGAGACGGCGTGGGGGCGGCAGAAGGCAGACCTGCTAATGAGAAGTAAGTAGGGACTGAATTTATAATCAAATAATTCCCAGACTAATATTAACAAAGAATTCTGAAATTCATAATTCCTTAAATAAATTACAACAGTTTATTCTTTTCAAAGGGGGTGGTTGTTGAAGGCGGCGATGTGATAGGGGCTGAGGAAATTCTTTCTGTATTAAATTCTCCAGGGAGGCAGATGGGACTCGATATTAACTCTCCTTCAAGACACCAAATATTAAATATTCTAATTATTAAAAAGAGCATTTCTCAAATAAAGATGACGTAAGGCTAAGTGAAATAATAAAGTTAAAAATACTTTTTATCTAAGTACGAGTATTATAAACTTTTCATAAGCCAATAGGTTTGAAAATTGTAAAGCAACTGTTTTTATCACCCTTTGGTAAAACTATACTTTAAGCTTTAAGGAGACTAAAAAATACTTAAAAACTAAAGGATACTTGACATAATATATAAACCAATTAAAAAACAGGTTTCTAATCAATAAATGAGCCAATGAGGTTGGGTCATTGAGGAGGATGTATTTTTCTTTATATAATATATATAAATATATATATATATATATATATATATATATATATATATATATTATATATATATATATATATATATATATAATATATATATATATATATATATACAATAACACGCAGAATGTAAAGAATTGGACAATTCACGATCATCAGCTACCAATAAGCACTCTGAAACAGAGAAGTTGAGGGCTATGGAAACAAAAGCTAAAAAATAAAAGCGAAACTCCAGACGATGATATGTTATATGTGCATAATGATACGTTATATGTGCATAAATGCTATAAATTCAGGTGGGGATATATCTGCGTCTCTGTGTGTACGAGATTTCGTTCCTACGAGTTTTTAAGGACACGATAACTTTCGAATGCTTTATCAGATCGAAATGAATCGTGATATGAAAATCACCCTTTTAAATGTCCAGAACTGTATATGAATGACATCATACGTATAACATGTATGGTGTATAAACATAACATGTATGCTGTAGAAACATATCATGTATGAAGGTTTAGGTCTTCCGGTGGTGACCGCGTCAATGTAGATGAAGAATCCGGCGTTTCGAACGTCGGATTCTTCATCTACATTGACGCGGTCACCACCGGAAGACCTAAACCTTCATGACAACAACCGCGGAAGCCTACGCAGTTCATATCATGTATGTTGTATAAACATAACATGTATGGTGTATAAACATAACATGTATGATGTATAAACATAACATGTATGATGTATAAACATAACATGTATGATGTATAAACCTTTAAGAAGCAAAATAAGAAAGGAAAACAGAAACCATTAAATAGAGATGAAGTTCGATTAAAATACAAAATAATTAATAATATTAATTTAAAGAAAAAGTTAATAAAAGAACTACATTTCTTGTGTTTGGATTCCCCCGCGTATTTGATGCTACATGACTTCTTTATCTGAAGTATTTAATCAAACTAAACTCCTTTAATTGTAAAATTAATAGTTTAAATATTATAACAGGTTCGAGTTAAATTGTGTAGTGTGATATTAATACTATATAAGTATAACGAGGTATTGAAGACTTGTTAGCTATGTTGTGATGTCATTTTCAAGTCGAGAAACTTTGTCCTTAGGTTCTTACTTTGACATTCCTTTACTCTTGATTTTTTTCTCTTATTTTAAATTTTTCTTTTTTGTCACTTTTTTATTTTTCTTCTAACAGGTATGTTGGAAAAGTATCGTGCTCACCCTAAAAATCCGAAATCCAGGTTTCGTCACAATCACCAGTTTCGAGCGATTTACATGAGGATTTATTTTTTGGTTAATTTGATGATTTTTTATTTCCTTCTCATGGAAAGTTGGTACCTTGCTAGGTACTTTTCATTGCTACCTTCCTAGGAGTAGCAGTAGAAGCAGGGGGAGTATTAGGAACAGGGATAGCGATCGAAGTTGAGAAAGCATTAAGGAGACAAGCCAACAGAGGACAAATGCAGCATTAGATAAGAACATGACAGCATTAGGGACAAATGCAGCATTAGGATTAAGGACAAATTAGGAACAGGGATAGGAATCGGAGTTGAGACAGCATTAGGAACAAACAGCATTAGAATTAGACTGAAATAGGAAAGGATAGGAATTCGGAGTTGAACAGCATTAGGAACAAATACGCATTAGGAGACTGAAAATAGGAACAGGAAGGAATCGGAGTTGAGACAGCATTAGGGACAAATACAGCATTAGGAATGAGGACTGAAATAGGAACAGAGACAATATTATAGGGACCGTGACAGTATTAGGGACTAATCGATCATAAGGATTAGGGACAGAATTAAGATCAAGTATTGCATTTGGAGAAGAGGCAGCTTTATAGGGACAGTGACAGCATTAGGGACAAATACAGCATTAGGAACAGGTATGGCATTCGGAGTAGAGACAGCAGGAGCAGATACAGCATTGGGACAGTGAGAGCATTAGGGACAAAACAATATTAGGAACAGGGACAGAATGTAGAACAGAGACAGCATCACGGACAAAAGAGTCAGCGTTAGCTTTGCAATTTTATTATATAATTTTTATTAAGTATAAAGTTATTTAAGTTGTCTGGCTTATTTTTAGTTTAAATTTAAAATCTCAATCATTTGACGTCATACCACCCACACAGATGACGTTTATATCTATTCTTCTACAACAAAAAATATACTTATTAAACTTGATATTAAAGAAAAATATCGTTTTGACTGACGTGTCACGTTCCGCTGGCAAAAAAACTAACGTTTTACTGCCTGGTACCACATCACGTTTTCTTATTTCCATCCCGGTACCTATCCATAATCACGATTATAATTTTTTGTAAAAGAAATTACTTAATTTTATTTCTACTCGGCTAATTCAGACGGAACATGAGGATGGCCCTGGGGGCAGCATGCGCTCTGCCGAATTTTATAACTGTATTGTTATATTACTCTGTGATATTTAAGCTTTGTTTAGGACCCTTCTTTTATTTATTTTAGTTTTAAATATTTTGTTTAAAAGGTATTTTTTGTAAATGTTGCGTATTTCCAACTATTTGCTTTTATTTCATTCTGAGTCAAAAAGAACTCTTAATACTCTTTACTTGCTATTTTTATCATTTCCTTCTTCTTCTTCTTCTTATTATCATATTTTTATACTTATACATAAATTCCTTATTTGATAATTCATTCATTCCACTTTTTAATTTATCATACAGTTCATTCATTTTATACTTGTTATTACTATTTATAATATCATACTTTTTTAAACATAATTTTCATACTCTTACTTTTCATACACTTAATTTTCATACACATTATTTTTTCATGCACATAATTTTCATACTCATACTTTTCATGCACATAATTTTCATGCTCATACTTTTCATGCACATAATTTTCATACATTTACTTTTCATACTTAACTTTACTAGTCTTCATTTTACTCTTCTTTATGCAGTATACTTTAGTGAAAAATTTGTATAGACTTTATATACAGGTTTTTTATATAAAAACCTTAATAAGAACGTTGTTCTATACTATACCCTTAAGAAGATATTTCTAAGGAGGCGACAGAAATTAAACCAAATTACACAGAGGGTAGAAATATACTTTTGCATTATTCGGGGATAAAGTTGGTATTTGACATATACTAAAATATGTCAAAGTTGGTATTTGACATATACTAAAATATGTCAATGTTGGTATTTGACATATACTAAAATATGTCAAATGTATAATTTATATATAATAAGAACCTATTTACAGATAAATGCACTTTCTTAAATTGTCTATAAACCTTAATAAAAATAATACAGTTATATTAAGAAACTAGCTATTAGATACGCCAAGCTGTCAGTTAATCTGTCATTTATCTTTATGACACTCCTGACAGCCGACAGACAGACACACGTGTAGCAGATCTCAACAGATAAACGCCAATTACTCTTTTTTTAATTAAATTAATAAAATAATAAGTTGTAGAGTCAAGACAAGTGAAAAATTACCACTATAGGAATCGAATGAAGAATTTTGTAAAATGCATTAAAAATATTATTTATCTTTCGTGTTAATCTTTGAAGCACATTTTATTGTGTGTTTAAAATTATTATTTTTATTTAAAAGAATCATGTATATAATTTCCTTTATTAATTTTATTTTATTTTTTGTGTCACATTTATAGGGAATTTTCAAAGAAAATAACGTTTTGTTAGACTACATCTGAAAACAAAAAAAAGTAAAATTATTTACCGCAATTGAAATCAAAAAGGTTTACCGTGCAAAATTATTTGATAATTACTTCCTCGATTTATTATTAACTCTATGTTAATTAAATAACACCTCCAATCACGTCTCTCTACTAAAAATTATAATTTACGTTTAAAATTTACAATCCATCATTTATAATGGTACTTATAACATTGGTGATGGTATAAGTCCTATTTCGCAATCGGATTTCTGGGGTTCGCAGCCCGGGCTATGCTCTCAGTTTATATAAATAATTCTCAGTTTATATGTGTATTTGTACTAAAAAACTAGCCTAATTTTTAACAGAAAACTGAGCAGTGGAGTAAACACAGCTAACAAATAACAACACCAAAATCTCTCCACAAAACCTTTATTAAAACCAGAGCCGGCTTTCGACCTCACGATCATCATCAGTGCCGGAGAGTTGAAGAAGGAGAATCCTAGTCTGACTTATTAGGCAGAGTCATATAGCGGACTCTGCTATATGACTCCGCTATATGACTGCTATATGAGTCCGCTATATGACTCTGCCTAATAAGTCAGACTAGGATTCTCCTTCTTCAACTCTCCGGCACTGATGATGATCGTGAGGTCGAAAGCCGGCTCTGGTTTTAATAAAGGTTTTGTGCAGAGATTTTGGTGTTGTTATTTGTTAGCCTAGTTTTATTATTACTTAATTAAATAGGAAGCAGCATTAAATAGGGGAAATTGGGTAGAGAGCATATTAGATGGAACCCACCTGAGTTGTTTCCCGCTGGGTGAATACCCTGATAGGCCCAAAAGGACAAGGGCATTTATTTATTGCTTCCTTTTCATCTTCAATTTACTCTGTATAAATCATATTAATCTACACTTTAATATTAATTTATATAATATTATTCTAAAGTAAATAAATCAATAAAACACATTTTTTAAATTATATATCTCAAGGAAATAATTCCGATTTAAAAAGCATAAATCAAAAGACATGAAAGAGAATTTATTTTTATCCATATCATAAGTGTTTAATAAATATTAATAAATATATTTTAAATACATTTAACTGAAAAAAAATAATTTTATATTATTAATGAAATTTATGTATAGATGTTCTTAAGGTTAATTTAATTTTCATTTGTTATTGTATATTTTTTTACATTTAGTAGCAGAGCTATAAATTTTATTTATATTTTTATCATTTGTTTAGAATCTCTTTGAAATGTGGTTGTAGTTTATTAAAAACCCAACGGGACGCGTTTAAATTGGCAATATACCTTTTTTGTATTGATATATTGTTTTTTAAAGAGTAAAGAAATGTTTGTCTGGTAGTTAGTCTGTATTAGAGGGTGTAGCACAAGGTGATATGAATGGGCTTTGCCTATTAGCAATTTAACGCTGTGTTGATATAATTTATTAAAATATTCTTTTTAGTATAATTCATTATATTAAATAGTAACGATGCATTTTTGTTTATTTGATTCTACTCTTTTTATATAATGGGGATGATATTAATTGTTTAATGGCTATTAGTTTAAGTAGATTATAATAATAATAATAATGCTTGTTTAAGGGCCTTTCGGCACTTTAGGGTATTCGCCCTGCGGGAACCACCTTGGGTGGGTGACATCTACTATGCTCAAAGTAAAGTCCAAGTTGGTGAAATCTTTTTTCATCAAATTCTATTCATAAAAACTGAAAGCATAGTCCGGACCTCCGGTGCCGAAGTCCAGTACTTAGGTAGATTATTCTGCTCAAAATAACTTCTGAACGGGTTTTCGGTGATTCCTTATGATGTTAACACGTTTTAAAAAATCTTATAGCGTATTGGTAAGGTATTTCGAGCTTATAAAGCCGGACACAACTGATCAAATTGGCAATCGTTTAATTGACACTCCCTTGTGCTGAAATGGTATTTCTAAATCTCTATAAATAATTTAAATAATTTTTTCTGTTTGTTTTTTTCAGTTTTGAGTTTGCGAAATACACAAGAAGAAGAGCCGCCGGACCCACAACTAATGAGGTTAGACAATATGCTGATAGCTGAAGGTGTAGCCGGCCCTGACAAAGGAGGCGGTGTTAGTGCTGCAGCGGCGGCCAGTGCGGCGGCAGCTGGTGCTCAAGATAACGCTATAGAACATTCGGATTATAGAGCTAAATTAGCTCAAATTCGACAAATTTACCACCAGGAGTTAGAAAAATATGAACAGGTCAGTTTCAAATTCATATTTTAAATACTTATCTTAATGTTTTACAAAAATCTGTTATGCTTGTATTTACACACCTTAATCTTTTATTATAAATTGGACTGTATTTGGTTCATTATAATACCGTCTGTGTTGAATACTAAATTATGCTGTTAAATATTATTACATCCAGTTTAATGCAGACTTGAGGGTTTGATCCCCTCTCCTTTTGTGCCTCTCCCATTTACCCTTAATAAATTCAACTAAAACCCAATTTTATTTTTAGCTTTTTCTTAATTTGTAAAATATATGTACGTTAAGTTATTAAATGCTTAACATTGTAATTCTCGTGACTTGCCCCTCTCTCACGAAGTCATTCTTAATTTTTTGAAACGTTTTCTTTATTCGCTTCATTACCCACCAGTGCCAATCCTTTATTAGCTTTGTTTTGTTTTTTATTGCATTTATTTATACTTATTTTTATTTTTGATATTGTAATCTTTTATAATATTGTAAATAATTCATAAGATGTAATTCTTTTATATTAATTACATTTTTATGAAAACTTTTCTTATTTTACTTACCCACTATTAATAATGTTGGACATTTTTTTAAGTACTATTTTTCTAATCATTTGATACTACCGAGTTTTGCAAAACATGAATAGTTGACACAAAATTAATTGTGCGAGACACCAAGGAAATGAACAAGCAAAATGCATGCTACAATCTGGGAACTGTTTCCATCATTCGATTATTGTCATCATTGATGGCTCGACATAATGTCATGTCCCACTTCTGTTTCGTTACGTCTAACTCAACAGGGCGCCGCAGAGTGAGTCAAGCTCTGTCGCGCCCTGATGAGTTCGACGTACGAAACAGAGTGGACATGACACTTATGTGACCATCAATGATACGAATGTCGAATGATGGAACAGTTCCAGATGTCGCATTGCATTTTGCTGTTTACATTTCCTAGGTGTCCTCGCACAATAGATTGTGTTTACTATTTTTCTCTCAAGTACAGACAATAATATTTGCTAGCACGATTAATATTGTACTAACTAAGAACCATGCATTAAAACACGCACATAACTAACTCTTTAATGAATAAAATAATGGATATAAAACTGTGAACAAAGAAGTTACAAGATAAAAAAAAATTAACCAAATTACTATTTTTAATAAATAAACTAATATATTCAAAACTTTTTTTGTTTGTTAATTTGACTTTGTTAGATTAAAACGAATATGGTTTGAACCGAACTCCTCCCCGAGTTGTATTTAACTTTGTTCTTAATAAGGCTTCTGGACTTAAAAGTAAAAAAAGAATTAACATAAAAACTAGATTGAATAAGAAAACACACACTGAGATGCCAGATAACTTGTAGGTACCTTTGTCTTGGGCACTTTGTTTCGTATTTTTGGGTACTCGTTTTTTTTTCTTGTTATACTTTTTGGTTCTCATTGTTAAGTTTTTTAAGATTTTTAAATTAAGATAGTCATTATTCGGTGGAAATCTCGTTTAGCGGAAAAAAACTTGTTTTAGGAAAAAAACTTATTTAAAAAAGAATATAACAAAATTGAGTAAATAAAAGATCCTTCTATTAAGATATAAAAATTAATTATTATTTGTTTTTAGTGTAACATGTACTTTTTATTTAAACAAAAATATTTTTAAACCTTTTGTAACAAGATTATCTAAAAAATTAAATAAATAAAAAAATTAATAAATCATTAACCTTTATTGTTGACAAAAAGGGGAATAGTACTATTAATATTATTAGTATTATAATACTATCCAGTGTCTTTAAAAAAATTAAAAATGAGGAGTATTACTATTACTTTAGTTTAAGCATATACTTGGAAACAATGAAAATGATAAAGTATATACAAATATCAAAGCAAGTATTTTTATTTATTTTTAGCGAATTTTCAAATTTTTAATATCAAAGAAAGCGGTTTTCTTTAAAAAAATATCTTAAATTTTAGAATTAAAGTAATAATAATAAAACTCCCTTTATAAAAAATTAAGTTTAAAATTAAATTAAAAAAGTTTATGTTGGAATTAAAGGGATCAGTTATTTAATTGGAAAAAGATTAGAATCATAATCATGGTTTTTCCTCTTGGACCAATTCTGTTAAGAAATATGATTCTTAATTTTTACTATTTTCTTCGTTTCAGTTTCATTTTCTTCTGTCTTACTGACTTTATCAATTTTATTATTTTAATCATTTTTCTTGGGTAGGTTTTATCTGCTGTTTTCTCATATATTGTTAAGTTGGTAAAAATAGTTGGTATCTATGTTTGAATGGATGGATGAGTGTGGAATCTTTTCGCCAAAGCGGTATAGGCTGAACCGAATTTGATGTAACTTAGCTCTAAAATCAAGACCTATGAAAGTAAGATAGAATTTGATCAGATTTTAAACAAAATCCGATTTGGCCTTTTTAAAATGAATGCCATTTTAAATATGTTTTTGCCTACTCCCTATCGACCGCAGAAGCTTCCGAAATGCGAATACTTTGTATTGTCCCACGCACGTTATAACCGAATTTTTGTTTCTCGTATTTTTTCTAGTATTTGAATTCTAATTCCAACAAGACCACATCTGTGGCTAGAATGGTTCTCGAGGTAACAAATGTCAAAAGCGAACCAGTGAGCTGCTCATGTCTTTGATGACGTGCACAAATCTCTAATATTATATTGTATTGCTAAAAGGTTAAGCATTTTGATAACATGTTCGACAATTAACTTAATACCTTTCTCAGATTGTAGCATTTCCTTTTCCCTGGTATTCTATTTGCCGTAATTGCTCCTTAATTTTAAGTTTCAAACCAATCCACGCCTGTAATTCTATGTTACCATTCAGGGGGAAATTTGAATCAGTCGAATGTTGTCCGTAATTGCTACTAATTAAATTTGACACGTTTAATTGGCTAGGGTTTGAAGAAGAGAAAAATATTATTATTTTACTATAAAATTGTAAGGATAATTTTGTTTAGTTTACAAATACTGGCTAAGTTCTTGTTGAAACACTTCTGGGATTAATTTTACCTACCTATTTCTAACAGCTGAATATGTGTATTAATCTTTACACATACAAACAACCAATTGAACGCCATCTTCGAACCTATTATAGGTGCTAAATCTAAGACATTTCAAAAGAAGATGTTTTAGTCT
Source organism: Microvelia longipes (assembly GCA_018340805.1). Lineage (NCBI taxonomy): Eukaryota > Metazoa > Arthropoda > Insecta > Hemiptera > Veliidae > Microvelia > Microvelia longipes. Next base: position 3,844,336 of record JACMZG010000008.1, read on the forward strand.
CAACTTTATTTAGGAGTAAAAACCAATCAATGTCTATGTTCAAATATTTGATTTACTTAAATCAGGTAAAACAATTCCTATAGACCCTCAACTTTATACCTAAAGTTCTATCCTAGACTCTCAACTTTACTCCTGAAGTTCTATCCTAGACCCCCAACTTTACTCCTGAAGTTCTATCCTAGACCCTCAACTTTACTCCTGAAGTTCTATCCTAGACCCTCAACTTTACTCCTGAAGTTCTATCCTAGACCCTCAACTTTACTCCTGAAGTTCTATTCCTCGTTGAAACTCAGATTTAGCTCTTTCATGCTTCTAGCAAAGAAAATATAACTACTACTTCTGATTTCTGTGCCATTCGTAAATTACTTAAGGTAAACAAAAAGTAATTTTCAAAGCTTCATTGTTACGTCTGTCTTGAAAAATCCACTGACTAACCATCGATCGCAGAAGCAGTCTTAAAGGATAATAAATTATAGAGTATAAGGAATACTTTTATTTCGAACTACATCTGGGTCTTAATATAGTAATAACTGAAGAAAATAGTTTGGAATTACTTGTAAAGGGTGCGCAGAGGTCTAGTAGTTATGTAGTCTGCCAGGGGAAGCGCTAGCCTCGGTCTCGCTCTGTTGAGCTGTCCGTCTGTCTCACTGACGTGACTCTTCAAACAGTGACACCCTAATTTGTTTCAAATCGTTTCTTCCTTCCCGAAATGCGAATCCTTTTTTTGTCCCACGCACTTTATAACCGAATTTTTGTTTCTCGCTTGTTTTTCATTTTCACAACTTCAGCTTTATTTTATTTTTTCTTCTTTTCTCTATTTTCTCGCATTATACGCTGTATTTTTATGTTTTACTTTAACGCAACTTTATTTATACTATTTCATTGTTCTCACGACTTGTTTTTAATTTAATTTTATATAATATTTGGTGAGAAAATATAAAGGACAATTTTCAAGAAATTGTTTTTTTCTTCAGATAATTAATAGGATTTAAAAGATATTTTTAAACTTGATGACTCGAACCAGTATTTTTAACTTGTTTGATTTCTTTTTCATTATTTAATTTTAATAACATTAGAAGAACGTTTTCAAGTTTTTCACTTGCAATATACTTGTAATTTTACCGTCTTTTTATGAAAATGCAATGTACGACTCTTATTTACTGAGTGTTTATGTTTAAGTCGATATGTTCAGACACAATAGATCCTCGAAGAGCTTCAAGGCTCTTGGAAATTGTTTCTTCCGGATGAAGTATCAGGAACCTGATTTTGTTGAACCATTCAAAACACTAAACACTTGCAAAAGATTTCCTGAAAAAATGAGAGTCTCGGGATCCTTGACTCTATATTGGCTAAGCCTCGAGAGCTGACTAGTCCTCCTTTACTAAGCCTGGAGAGCTGACTAGTCTCCTTTGATTAGGCCTCGAGAGCTGACTAGTATCCCTTAGTTTAGCCTCGAGAGCTGACAAGTCTCCCTTGACTAAGCCTCGAGAGCTAACAAGTCTCCCTTGACTAAGCCTCGAGAGCTGACAAGTCTCCCTTGACTAAGCCTCGAGAGCTGACAAGTCTTCCTTGGCTAAGCATCAAGAGCTGACTAGTCTCCCTTGGTTAGGTCTCGAGAGCTGACTAGTATCCCTTGGTTAGGCCTCGAGAACTAACAAGTCTTCCTTGGCTAAGCCTCGAGAGCTGACTAGTTCCTCTTGGTTAGGGCTCGAGAGCTGACTAGTTTCCTTTGGTTAGGCATCGAGAGCTATTAAATTCATCTCCCTCGGCAACGTATTGAAAGCTAATTGTATTGACTTCTTTGGTTAAGCCCCGAGGGGTACCAGGATTATACTCCTTGGCTTGGCTTCAAAAGTAACCTTAGCATGCTTGTTAACTTCGGCTAACCTCGAAAGCAATGACTACTTCTCCTTCAGTAATGTCTCGGAAACAATTGAAGGTTTCATCTCTTGGTACGCCTAAAAATCGTATTTTGTGTTTTATAATTCTGTTCGCTTGAAACTTAAAGAATCTTGACTGTATTGATAACCAATTTATCTTCAGTTTCTATTTAATGACATAATGAAATGACATCATTATAGAATTGTTTTAAGTTTTTAAGCGGAACCGAACGTAACAATGAGCATTCATTCATCATGCGATCCTGTAATTGTATGATTTGACGCGACGTCCCCGGTAATTACAGAGCGTATAGACAAATAAGTTGTTTGCATGAACCCCTGCAAGTATAAGCAATTAACATAATTTGATTTACGCACTTTAATGAGACAAATGAAATAATGATGCATTAATTGTAGTTTTTATGTTCTTTTTTTATAAAAAAAAAACGTTTGAATGATTTATTGTTTTTTTTAAATTATTTTTTAACGTTTAATTAACTTATTTAACACCTTTTGTGAATCTGTAATTAAGTCAAAGAACAATAACGTTTGTTAAAGACAATTATAATATTTCCCCTTTCTTAAAAGATAGTGAAGCAAAAGTGTTAAAAAATTACGTTCAAACACGACAAAAACAATGATGGAAGAACTGTCACATGAAAGATAAAGATAAACAACAAAAAAGAACATCAGAGTTAAAAAAAAAGTTGTACAAGACCATTAAAAGGTGGGTTACTCGGCGGTCACATTAAGGCTTTGTTTTTATGTGTTACACCTCATAATGTAACCCCATATAAATGGAAGTAATGGTCCCTAATGACTATAATCTAGAGTGATTACTTGATTACGAGTTTGTAGTACAACTAGCGCTACAGAGTAACCTGGTGTTAAAAACAGGTAATAAAATAAAACCACACAATCATTACTTTAAATATATGACTTAAGTTTTAAACTTTATAACTCGTGGCTTTTTGTCATTTTATACGTGTGTTAACGTTAGAGGTGTTAAACATTTGTCTTTTATGTTTATATTAGTGGTCGACTAACAAGTTTTAAAACTTTTAAGAGTTGGTTTGGGAAATTTATTATAAAATTGAAACTTATAAATCAACTGATGTTGTTATTCTTTGATAAATCTAACAACAACAACAAAATATTATATTATTTTGTTGTTATTGTTGTTTAACTATTTCGTGTATATCTTGTTATTCATTACTTTATCAAATACCTTGTTGTTTTTTTTTGCTTCGACAACTTGGATCATTAGCAGAAAAAACCTAATGCATAACCTTGTTGTTATTTTTATTGCTATATCTAATATCACATTATTGCTTTTTTAATTATTTACTTTTAACTAATATTTTACTGTTATTTGATTAAATCGAAGAATCAGCTACCCTTCGATACTTGCTGTTGGATATGAATTATCCCTGGACCGGTTTCGGCATAACGCCATCATCAGCAGGCGGGGCAACACTCGAGCTCTCAACTAATAAGTTATATCAGTGAAAAAACTTTATTATTAAGAGCTCGAGTGTTGCCCCGCCTGCTGATGATGACGTTATGCCGAAACCGGTCCAGGGTATTTATATCCAACAGCAAGTATACGGTAGCTGACTCTTCGATTGCTTCTTTAACTTGCAGTAAATTCAACCTTTTTAATGTTATCTGATTCTTTATGTAATTTGTTTTGCTTGTTATTTACAATATTTTGGTTTTTTCATTCCTCTCTCAAATTTCACAAATATTATATTATTAGTTTATAATGGTTATTATTGGTAGTTGTTAACAATCATTGTTTTGTGATGGTTACTAGAGGATATTATATTTACTGTATTTAATATTATATTGTTATTTTTTTTATTATTTTTTTTTAATAAAAAATAATCCTTTATTTAAAAAAATTACAAAAATTCAACATATGTTTGGTTGGAATTAATTCCCACTTTAGGATGGGTGTCCTGTGCTGTGGGAATGTGAGTTTAGTTTCTTTTACTGAGTTCTATATTACTATCTATTACTATCTATATTGTTTTGTTAATTAATGTTATAATTTGATGTTGTTTAGGCGTGTAACGAGTTTACGACGCATGTTATGAACCTCCTCCGAGAGCAATCTCGAACTAGACCAATCACACCTAAAGAAATCGAACGTATGGTACAGATTATTCATAAGAAATTTTCATCTATTCAAATGCAACTCAAACAGTCAACGTGCGAAGCCGTCATGATTCTCAGGAGTCGATTCCTCGATGCCAGGTTAGTAGCTTCTACCTTTTCTTTTTATAATAAAAGAATAAATAGATAAAACTTGTATTACTTGAATAAATAAATAAAACTATAGATTGAGGTATTGGTCTCCATGTATTGATATCATTAATAAGAGGGCACTGTTATCATTGATAACAGTCTCATTTGTGCTCTCTTATCAATGATATTACTATCCCACCGAATTAACAAATTCTAATAAAATCCAATTGGACTTTGTTTAAGTTTAATTTGTTGACACGCGGGGTTTGGTGGGGGTTTAATCCCGTGTTACCGTGTGTTGAGGTTAAACCATCAAGGGCGTTTAAAACGGGGTTAAACCCACTGCCAAACTCCGCGTGTGAATGAAGGATATGTAAACAAAATAATGACACACCATTTCTAGGAAGTAAACCTTAAAGTTTTTTAAAGTTCATTCATTGTTCTTGTGACACATCATGCAATGACGGAAGTAACCCTTATTGGTTCCTCTATAATAGATCATAATAACGCAAATAAACCTATGCGTAGTTCCTCTTATAGTCGGAATAACGGAAGTAAACCTATGCGTAGTTTCTCCTATACTTCGGAATAACGAAAGTAAATCCATGCGTAGTTCCTGTAACACGTCATAGTGATGGAAGTGACTCTCATCATAGTTTCTCTTATACGTCGGAGTAACGGAAGTAAACCTACGCGTATTTCCACTTATACGTCGGAATAACGAAAGTAAACCTCTGCGAGTCCTCTTATACGTCGAATAACGGAAGTATACCTCTGCGTAGTTCCTCTTATACGTCGGAATAACGGAAGTATACCTCTGCGTAGTTCCTCTTATACGTTGGAATAACGGAAGTATACCTCTTTGTAGTTCCTCTTATACGTCGGAATAACGGAAGTAAACCTCTGCGTAGTTCCTCTTATACGTCGGAATAACAGAAGTAAACCTATGCGTAGTTCCTCCTTAATCGAAAGTAAACCTATGCGAGTTCCTAATACGGGAAGTAAACCTATGCGTAGTTCCGTAACACGTCATGGTGATGGAAGTGACTCTCAGCATAGTTTCTCTCGTACGTCGTGTAGTGACGGAAGTATGCTTAATGTTTCAATTATTATAACTTCATAAAATTGGCTATGTTTAAATATTCAGAAATACGTCATTGACTGAACGAACCTACGACTACTATTTTACAAACCGCAATGCTCTCTATACGTCAAAAGTCGCTGAAGACTTTGTTTGTTTACGTTTTTAATTGCCAGTTTAGAATCGTAATCAACACTGAAGGAATGTAATTAGCGACAGGCACGGCTTGCTATGAGCTAATATCAACTTTGTGACCTAAAGCTTTCTCAAAGTATTAACTCAAATGGAAACGATTCTAAGCTCGTCAGAGATTAAAGAACCTACTTAACATCCTTTCCTGATTCCTGGGTCTACTTTATTTACAATATGTAAATGATTTGTTGTGTAAAGTTCGATATGAAGACGTTAAAACGTTGAGTGGTTGTCAAGACGTGTAAAGAACTCGATGTCATAAATACGCCGACTCGACAATAAGACATGTTTGTTCAGGCTTGTCTTTGATTTATGTTAAATCTCGCTAATATACATGTCACTGTAAGTCCAAGAGTGGCTAAACAAACTGTTCAAAAAAAAGTCTATTTTCAAGTATTTACTGTTTAGTTATGGGTAGTTCTTTTAGGTTGATGTTTATCATATTTGTCACGTGATAAGTTATTTTAAATTTCATGTATTTATAACTTTCTCAGTTTAACATAACTGTCTCTTACTTTCTGTTATTTTTAATTGTAACTTTGCGTGTTTTACTTATTGTAGCTTAAAAATAAACTAAATTGTTTCTTAAATATAACTTTTTAAAAACTAGTTCTATATTGGTAAGATATAAGTAAAGAACTGTTCAGTTTGTAGAGCATTGTGTTTCTATCCATGATGTCCTACATCCTGAAGATGCCTCCCACAGTGAAGCGAAACGTCGGATTCTTAATCTACATTGACGCGGTCACCACCGGAAGACCTAAATCTTCATTACTTTTTCTTGTTTCTACTTGTTTATTTAAAGTACTGTTTTCTAATGCCTTTAACTTATTTATTACTTATCTTATTACTTATCTTAACAATTCTTTAACTTTCTTTAACAATTCTTTAACAACTCTTCAACTTACTTGTAGTAAGTTTTGTTTCTCACTTTCTAAATATTACTTACAGGAACTTAGTTTACTTACTATGTTGAACATACTCATTTTAATTTAACTTCCTTTCTTGACATAAGGTGGGCATAAAGTGCTTACTTTTGTAACTTCTATTTCCAAGACAGAATTAGGGGTATGGAAAGTTCAAAACATCTTCTCACCCATTTCAATACACTTGGCAAAATAAATATTGAATATTTTCCGATATAAGTACTCCCCAATATGCCTTTATAGGTTTTTAAATAAATATTTGTGAATCACTTTTACTTGAATAAATAACTATGAATGAGATAGACTGCTCTGTCAAAGATGACGTTGGAATAAAACGGAAGGACATATGATGGTTTGCCGTGTTAAAAAGTTGGTAAATTTTTGAATTGGTGAGTTTTCCTTGTAAGGTGTGGTAAAAGTTTAACAAAAAGGGAGAGGGGGGAATGATCTTGATAGAAAATTTAAACACAACAGCTTATAGTTCTATAATAACAACAAATGTTTCACCTAACATTGTAGGCATCTTCAGGCATCACAGGTAATTTTTTTTTACAAAATCATAATTGACTAGAAAATTACACACACAATCAAAAGCTTAAAACTAATATCACAGTTATTAATTAAAACTAATTAACACAGTCAAATAACAAATAAAATAAATGAATTAAAACCCAACTGAGATAAACAAAAATTGATAAGGGATAAGAACAAGAAGAATAGATAGTAAAATTAAATATGTCAGGCCATATTAAAAATGAAGTGAGGAAAAAGCACAAAATAATAAATAGATAAGTACAAAATAAAATAAATATTAAGTTATATCAGATATGGTATTTTAACATAATGATTTTATAAAAAGTCTTAAAAATTAGAAGAATTAACAACATCTTTCTGTTTATATAGATTTTTTGATATTTATCTTGTCAATTATGATTTTGTAAAAAAAATTGCCTGTGAAACCTGAAGATGCCCACAATGTTAGGTGAAATATATATAGCAATTAGTTTTTGTTGTTATTATAGAAGCTGTTGTGTTTATTTTCGTATCAAGATGTGGGAGTTCTATAAAATAAATAGTGCTACAAAAGAGAAATTACTGAGGGGGGAATGAGACAGTTGCTAAGTTTTCTTTAAAATACACTTTTCGTATATTTAACTTATATATAAAATCATAGCTTGAGTCGAGATTGTTTTGGTATTATTTAACGATTCGAGTTTTGCTTATGATCGGTTAAGTGCTGTTAGACTTCCCTCAGCCGTGCTTTAATACGCACCCAGATCACGATTTTGGTTTTTTCCCCAAATCGAAGGAGCTCTACTTTTTCGTCGGTCATTGATTAATATTTGTAAGGTTACAAGTTGTTAATCATCAAATATGAATACCTCCTTGTAAGCTCTACGTAACAATTCGTAAAGGCAAAACATTCATCCTAAATTAACAAGTAACACAAGACCGAACAAAAGTAACCGCTACAAAGAGACGCACAGTCTTATAAATGATAATCCTTTCCATGTAACAGTTCCTTTTAAATCCAATCTTGTTGAGTTTTTAATGCTCTTTCGATTTTTAATTCATCTAAAAAGAAAAAAAAGCCGCTCTATTGGATTCCTGTAACTACAACCTTCTTGTCATAGATATATAAAAGTGATTGATGGTTTTGGAAGAAAAAAAATCAAAGGTTTAGAACTAGAAGTTAATACTGGTATTATTAGGATTTGTTTCCTTACGAAGATAACATGTACTAATATCTGGGATTATGTATATGAGTTTCTAACATTTTGTACAAGTAACCTTTCTACTTTGATTATTTTAATACTTGTGTAAGCGCTTAAGAATTTACGGTTAGGTCTTGGGTAGACAATTCTTTGGTTTGTTGTGTTCGTTTATGCTCATAGAGATATTATTACTAGAGAGGCCCTATCGTTTGAATTATGAAACATCGAAAAAAAAATGAACACCTTCGATTATTAATATGATCAAGTAAACAGTACAAATTTGTAGTAACTTCAATAATAATAATAATAATATACATTTATTTGCTTAATATACATTACAGTTTTTTTTAAACAATAACTTCAATAATAAAACGTTTAAAAAAAACCTATTTTAAGAGAAGTTAAGGTTTTAATAAATCAATTTATTTTGGCTTCCAGTACATTGTTTGTGTTTTGATTTGTATTTTTAACGTTCTACTATATAAGTAATAGTAATTTTGTACCGATGATTTGATTTTACTTATTAGCGAAGGTGTTCAGGTTAGTTTTTCGATGTTTCAAAATTCGACCATTAGGGCCCCTCTAGTAATAATATCTCTATGCGAAAACCTGACTACGATTGATTTATCGTAACCTTAACATAATTCTTGAAGGAGGTTATGCAGAGTCCTGAGAGCCCCAAACAAATTTCAAACCTCCTAATGCATTGAGGCTTGGTATGCTCCCTCTAGTAATATATCTCTATGATTAAGTTAAATTTTAGATAAATCATTACTTTTGATGCGATAATGAATTGAAATGAATAAGATATTATTTTGCTTTGTCATTGGGGATCGGATCGGAACCAAACTTTATGCAGCCTGTCACGTAACTCGGAATGTAATTACTTGTATTAAAAAAAATTACCTTGGAAACGTGTCATTTTCCTTGATAGTAAGACGAGTTGTGGAGTTTGCAAATAGGAGAAAAAAATAAAGATGTCACTCCACTTAGTATATATTTATTGAGAGCCGACTTTCAAACTTAACAGTTCATTATCAGTGCCGGTGAAAGCGAAGTAAAGAAGCTAGGAGACAGACGAAATAGATTTGTCCAGAGGCTGGTGACTGCCACCAGCACGGTGTGCTGACAGTGTTGTTAACCTGTAAGGGAGTTAGTAACTAATGACCCTAATAAGTAGGCTACTTACTGGGGGTCAAATAAGTAGTCCCTCTGCCATCAGCTGTTTTTTTTCCTTGGGTGGCCGAGGTATAAACTTGAACACGCCCTCTTCCGCTGGCAATGGTTTTGAGTCCCGGATTGATCATGACTCCTTTGTCTCAATTAAAGTGTGTTCAGTTATGACAATGGAATTCGCGCACCATTGATTTTTCACAAACTTTGACTCAAAGACAATATTTTTTTGTTTAAAAAGCCTTTCGGATTTCATGAAATGCAATGCCTTCAACAGACTCCGGAACCTCCTTATAAAAACATTTTTTTTCCTCTTTTCTAAACTTCGACTTAAAAAATTCCCTAAGTTTTTTTTCACCTAAATTTTTATTGAATAAAAAAGTTTGTTGCTCTCTTTTCAGCAAGCTCTTAAAGAAAAATATGTTGTTGGTCCGGTGGTAATATTACCGGTGAAAACTTTTCTCTTAGTTTTCCCGAAAAAACATCTCTATATTTAGATGAAATAAAAGTTGATATTTATTTCAGAATCTACTTACCAACTTTACCGCGCCGTGTTTTTGTTGTTTTGAACTTTTATTTTAAATATGTATTGAAGAAATTATTGCACTTTTCTCTTCTACTTATAATACCAAAGTATGTTACAAAGTTTTTTTGGATTAAATTTAATCTTCTAGAACATTGAATACTTTAAAATTCTCAAAATAATAATATATTTACTCTAATTTTACTCAATCTTTACTTAATTTTTATTCTAATTTTTGCCATCTTAGAGGGCATTTCTTGAATTCCATACGAAAAAACGGTTGTATGATGCCTAATCTAAACTTATTTAAACTAGAATGACTATTTTTCGATATCCTATTTTAAGGGACGCCGATATCCATACTAGGAGTGACAAAAGATATTAAGATATATTAAGAGTTGTTACACTGTGCTCATTCTAGGAATCGATATTCATACCTGGATATCACACGATATATCTATTCTAAGGATGGATACCCATACTAGAATAGAATAGACATATCGTGTAGAAACACGATATGTCTATTCTAGGTTTTGATATCCATAGTTGGAAACAGCTCAACGATGTTAAAACGTACTCTATTTCGTTACCCAAAATTAAATTACCCTATGACGATGTTCATTATAAAGACACTTTTTCAGATATACTGACTGCTATTTTCCAATATTCATACAGCAGGTAGGCCCGTGACCCTTACCTCATTACTAGAAATACTATTTTTTAATGTCTATACTAGAAGTTCTTTCAGGACAATTTAGCTCTTGGGGGAGCCCCCCTCCCAAGCTCCTAGCTCTGGGGGCAGTACTCTATTTCGATAACCAGTGGAAGTACCCTTTTTGCGAATTTTCTTCACAAAACGACGCTTATATAAGGTTGAACAACTTTAATTCAAGGTCGAACACCATGACAAAAATAAAAGATGCAGTTAAGGGGGGGGGGGGTTGTTTTCTTCTCGATTCCAAAAATATTAATGATCTAAGTTTTTATATTTCTACTTCCAAACTAGGCGTTATAAATTTTAATGAGCTACGTATATGCCTAATTAGGAGTAGTTCCTCTATTAGAAAGTAGTTACAGAATTGAATGTATCATTCTCGCCTTAGATTTCATTTTTCCTTGTAGATTACTCATATGTTTCTGTGTTTTGTCATTTTGCAGAAGAAAGAGGCGGAACTTTAGTAAACAAGCATCTGAGATTCTTAACGAATATTTCTATTCACATCTAAGTAATCCTTACCCTTCTGAAGAAGCTAAGGAAGAATTAGCCAGAAAATGTAGTATTACTGTATCTCAGGTAATTATAGATTCTTCCTTATGTCCTCCTTTGATTTAAGAGATGCAACATGCTGAATACTTTTAATAATTATAATTCGTTTTGTGATTAAGTTTCTTTGAAATTCTAATATATACCTATTTACTTGCAATGTATGGCCGATAATTTGGGAATTTTTTGAAAATTCCTTTAAATAGCCTAAGCTTACTATGCCTTTTCTTAAGAAGTATTATACCATTAATTTATTTCAATGTAATTTGTATTAACAATGTGATGAGTAGAGCTCATATTATCTGGACGTTTTTTTCACACAAAGAGACTATTTTTAATTAGTCTATATTGTAATTATTTTATTATTTAGTGTGGAGCCATATTTCGATGGAAAATTGTTAGCATTGTCAACACTAAAAGTTTCCTAATTCTGAACTCGGCAAACCTGAATAGCAAGGTTATATTATCATTTCTCAATATTTGTTTACTTTCTCATGTAAAAAGAATAAGAAATGTGAAACAAATGTTTCTTTTAACAAATGATATTATTCAGTAAAAGGAAAGGCTTTGTAGCTGTTAAACCTGTATGACATCACATCAGTAAGGGGAATTGATTTTAACATATTTAGTATCTATATGTCCACCTTTCCAATCACTGGTGGCAACCTAACACAGTCTTTTTGATTTTGTTTTTTCACATAACCTCTGAAAATGTCTAAACTCTTATTATTTTTACTAATGATGTGTCTGATTTTTCTAAAGGTATCCAACTGGTTTGGTAACAAAAGAATTAGGTATAAGAAGAATATAGGTAAAGCGCAAGAAGAAGCCAACCTCTATGCGGCTAAAAAAGCAGCAGGTATGTACCAATATTAAATACTTCCTTCTCTTAACCTTAACACGATTTGTACCTGTAGTGGGTTTATCACCAGGTTAGATATGAACAACTTGACAATCAATCTGTGGATCTAATTTCTAACTATAAATTAGGGATTAATGAAACTCACTTAATCAATTTTTTTTGCTGTTTTAACTTTTAGATCTTTTAGAATCTAGAGGACCTTTTTTGATCAAACTCTAGAGCTTAGCTCACTAAATTTATCTTTCTATTCCTCTATTGCTTTTTTAAACCAGTTTTATTGAAAAAAAGTAAAAGTTTTTTTCAAGTTGAATTTATTTACTGTACATTTGTTGTTCATACCTTACCAGGGATTTTTATCACTTATATATATTTGATGAACTGATTCAGATTAATTAAGTGTTATTAAAATTCAAAGCTTTGATATACTGAAAATTTTACTGTGTTTTTGTAAACTATATTTTTTGTTTTCTAAAAATCTTAATTATTGGTTATTATTGGTTATTGCTCTTAGTTTGGTTATTGCTCTTAGTTTGGTTTTGCTCTTAGTTTGGTTATTGCTCTTAGTTTGGTTATTGCTCTTAGTTTGGTTATTGATTGGTTGTGGTTGGTTTTAACCACATTGCATTATTCTCTTTTGGTCATCCCTTATGTTTTATAACAAATTTTTTGTTATACATTTAAAAAAAAAGTTTTATTTATAATTAAAACAAATGTATAAAAGACAAAGTTATGAACATAGCATTCCAACTCTGATAACCAATAGTGCAATAGTGTATGAACTGTTTGTTTAATCAAAATAAACAATTATGGCTGTGAGCAAAGATATATTACAAGAGGGAGCATACTCTATCTCAATACATTGAGAAGCTTGAAACGTCTTTTTGTGGCTCTCAGGGGCTCTGTGTAACCTTATGATAACCTACTCCAAAATCGTTCTTGGCTTTAAAACAAATTTTTTATGGTTTGTTTTGTATCATGAATATTCTACTAAATGACTGTTATTTTGTACTGGTCATTTAATTGTATTAATAGTCTATGGCTGTTCAGGTTACTTTTTGATGTTTCAAACTTTTACCAATATGGTCTCTCTAGTAATATCTCAATACAGCTTTGCATGTCAATCATGGACTTAAAGTCAGCTTCTTATAAAATAATTGATTTTATTTTATTCTTTCAATTACCATGAAAGAATGGTATCCTTTCTAACTCTTCATGGGAAAAAAGTTGCTCTATTTAATAAAAAGTCTAAAATTGGGTATTTTATATATTAATTGTTAAAATTAAATTAATTTCAATATAACGTTATATATCCTTAAAATTATAATCATAATATTAAAATGTTATGTATCGAACGATAATGCTCCGTAGAAATTAGAAGTAATCAGTTCTAAGTTACTTAAGGATAATTGATATAATTTATTTATATAATTACCGAACTAGCTGGATCATCCAGTAACCACAGCTTTGGCTGAATTAATGTTAAATCTACGATTTGTAAATTCATAAAATTGCTTGTATAATATTATTTAAGAACATTAATAAATGGTTTATTATTACTATGTTTGGGTTCTAACTCTAAACAAATATCAACTGCCTATCCTTTACAATGAAGATGATTTTATTTCAAGATCACCCTGTAATCTAATTCTTGAGAACATTATTTAAAACCCATCTATTTCCATTTGGTTTCATGATTGCAATCATTATAACCAAATTAGATATTTATTTGCTTCTCAGTAGCTTATTTTTATCTTCCTGATTGACGTTCATAGCTGCCATTAATTTTAAAGTTATGAATGAACTTCAGTTCATAACTGAATATTTTAGAATTGTTTGGGTGGCACCATGTCCTTTAATTCTACCTTCAAGTTGATGTACTTTATTATTAATATACCTAAGCATGTTTATTGTTTGTTGTGCCTTATCCATCCTTTGTTGTATATTACTATCTCATTTTTTAAATTTGATTTCCCTCTTATTTATTGATAAACAGCTGTTTTTTTTATAATTTATATATTATTTTATAATTAAAAAGGTTGTATTTACCGCAAATTGAAGAAGCCATCGAAGAATCAGCTACCGTCGATACTTGCTGTTGGATATGAATATCTCTGGACCGGTTTCGGAATAATGCCATCATCAGTAGGCAGGGCAACACTCGAGCTCTTAACTAATAAAGTTATATCAGTGATTAACTTTTATTAGTTGAGAGCTCGAGTGTTGCCCTGTCTGCTGATTATGGCGTTATGCCGAAACCGGTCCAGGGATATTCTTATCCAACAGCAAGTATCGACGGTAGCTGATTCTTCGATATTATTTTATACATGGCGGTTTGGAAGTGTAATATTCTTCTTTGGTGTCACCAAAAGAGTATCCCTCCACCAGACACGATAGAGAACGCCCCACTATCAACTAACCTTACTGTTGCACTAATAATGTGATGGTATCAGACACTGACACAGTGTCATCACTCTAAAACAGGAGGATGATCAGTAATGTACTGTTACGCTACCTCAGCTTTTGCCAAAAGAAAACATGTTGTTCCTCTACAGTCTATCGTTCAGTTTAAAAATCTTGACAGGTCAGTTTAGACACCACTGATTCTTAAAAAAAAAAATCCCCTGTAAGAAGGGAGCGGGAAAAACTATGTGAACAAATCAGGTTATTTTACCCGTATTTTCTTGGCGATGTTTTTTTACATTTCTTTTGTGTAGTTTTATTATAAAATATCATTTTTAAGATTAATTGTAAAGTAGTTTTCAAAAAATATGTAATCAAAAGAAGAACCACAAACAAAGTGAACGATTGCCGGGAAGAAGGTTTTTTCCCTACAGCGGTTATTGTGGTTGGGATTTTTTTTCTCTTTTTAAGAGAGAGGTTGGCAGCGGCTTCTCTGATTGGTCAATCACCAAAATACTTATGGCCTTGGGGATTTTTAAACTAAACGATAAACTGTAGTATCAGACTACACAACTAACACATTAAACCAATTAGAATTCCCTATTATTTGTTGACTATCAGTTGATTATCAATAATATTAGGGAAATTGTTTGTGCATGTTGCCATTATTTTCTATTACATCTTGTTGATTTCTGTTTATTTTATGTTACTTACTATTAAGTCTTTTTAATTTGCACACTTTGATTCTATTTGTTTTATCTGTCCCTCAACGTTTTATATCCTCTATCACCTCTGGTTTGTTTTGTTCTGTTTGATGAGTGCCATTATTGAGCAGACAAATTATGATTATTGATTGATATTTTTGTGTTCTTTATGAGAATTATACTTTAAACAATTTACAGTTTCTTTTGCTTTTTTGATAATTTGTTTGCTTTTTTCCTTTTGGCGTTTTCAAACTATTAATACCTTTTTTTGTGTTATTTTTATTTAAATTATTTGTTATATTGCCTAGTAAAATTCTCTTTTTTGTTAAAGTAAATAAAACTGTTGCAAAATAAAAGTCAAACTCTGCTCCTGACATAGACTATTAGGAAAGCTAGAATTTAATGCCTGTCCCTACTAGAATTTGTTTTTCTCCTTGACAACCCCACTTGACTTTAGTTTTATCTCCCAATTTTAAAAATGAACAAATTCAATGTAGAAAAAACAAGATAGGAATTTGGATAATAAGAAGTCCCCTGTCCATTGGGTGTTGTTTTTTGTATTATTTGTTGTTTAATTTAAATAATAGCAAATTTTTATCACCTCTCTTCACCATAGCCACTTAGTTTAACCAGGGTAGAGATAGAGGGGATAACCTATATATATATATATATATATATATATTATATATAAGGTTATCCCTCTATCTCTACCCTGGTTAAACTAAGTGGCTATGGTGAAGAGAGGTGATATATATATATATATATATATATATATATATATATATATATATATATATATATATATATATATATATATATATATATGTATGTATGTATGTATGTGTGTGTGTCATTTGCTTATAATTGTTATTTTCTGATGAAAATTCACTGATGAAATAAAGATCATTTTCATGACATTACATGAAAAAAAAATTGAAATTGCTGATGATGTGTTGTCACATTTTTTTCCTCTCATTATCTACTACTCTGTCGATTTTAATCTTTGCATGACATAATAGTTATAATTTAATTAATTATTAAATTATTTTAATTTAAGTATTTTTTTATTTGAATCTTTAATTATAAATACATCAGGTGTTGCCTATTGATATATATATATAAAGGGTTTGAATTATTTATTTGATGTAGAGGGGTTGGCAGCCCTAGAAAGAGACAGACAAGGGAACCCAGGTTGTCCAATATTGATGTATTTCATTGTGGGTGTTAGAGGGATTTTAGTTCCGGTGTGAAATTTTCATATGTGTCCCCTTCTGGTATTGAACCTGCAACCCTTCTCCTGACTCTGTACATTCAACGTATTAATATAATCCTTGCTTTAACCCTTCTTCTCCATTCAACCCTACTTTTTAAAATGAATTTTAGAAATTTTTCAAAAAATGTTTTGCATCGATATTTAATACTTTAGTACACTTCCCACTTTTCCCAGTACAAACTTTTTTATATACCATGTATATTTTTATGTATTATTATTTTATATTTTCATTTATATACATATTTATTTCTTTTTCCATGTATTAGAACCCCTATTTAAAAAAAAGTTGCACAATTGCTTAATGTCTATTTACAAAAATGTTTAAACATTAATAAAATAAACTATTTTCATTGTTATTATTAATTACTTGTTGTTATTTCTTAATAATATTGCTCAATATAACAAAAATAAAGAAAAGCTGATATTTGCATCTCTGTATTTTCTTTTTAGTGATAATGAATTTTGAACAGTGTTTTTATGTTTTGAAAGTAAAACTTGTGGTTATAAAAGTCTCAAAGCAAGAGAGTGAGGTTAATTGCTTTGAGGAAAATTATTTAAACGTTATTTCTCTTGTTTTTGCCAGTTTAACTCTGCTTGTCACTTTTTTTTATATTTTTAAATAATTTCTTATCATGGTCAATAAGAGATTATTTCATGTGTTCTTGTCTCACTCTGCCTCTCATTCAATTCAATTAAAAGAATTTACTCCAAATTTTCTTGAACACAATTACTTTTTTAATTCATAAACCTTTATCTACATGTATTATATTATTATGTAATGTAATTATTTATTCACACATTCACACACACACACTTACAATATATATATATATATATATATATATATATATATATATATATATATATATATATAATTTATTTATTTATCTATTATATTTACGTTATATAATTAATTCTGCCTTTTATCTATAATTGTTTTTACATTAAGTATAGGCTTTGTTTAATCTTAAATTATAATTATTATTATTGTGTTTATTTTAGATTATTTATGCTTTATATTTTCTTAATACTTTATCATTTAGTTCAGAGTCTCTTAACCAAGTGCTTTAGTTTTCTAACAATAGAGAAGACTTGCCGTGGAAGGTTTAAGTGTTTGTTAAGAGCTACTGATCTAGTTTATTCCTTATGCTTTTTTGCTTGCCGTGACATTATTGTTTTTATTTGTTCAAAACTGCTTGGATGGTTTAGAGGCTTTTTTTCATACCTCCCTGTTAGTGTTTTTGGTAGTTGCTGCAAAGTTATATTGTAGATATTAGTATCAGATTAGAATTGTTTAGCTTGGTGGTGCTTTCTTGTACGCTCCCATCTTCTCATATCATTATTAATAAAAAAAAAGTGTTAATTTTTCCCTTAATTATAAATTAAGGGAAACCTGGATTTATAAATGTTTTTCCATAAATATTTAGGGATTTGGTTGTTTCTGTTGGGACATTATTGTCCAATGTTAATTATTAATATTTAAAATAAATGGTTTGAATGTTCCTGTTTGGTTTATTTTTGTTCTTATCTGCTAGTTACACAATTATTTTTAGTTTAACTTCTTTCTTCATTAATGAAAACTCAATAATTCATTTGAAATTAAATTTAAAAATCATTATCTTCTGTTGTTTTGGACAAAAAAGAAGTATTTAACTAAACATTTAATTTGTTTATTGTCTATTACCTCTGTTGATTGAGAGTTTTCAATAATCTATAGTTTTGCGTGGAATTGCATCCCCTTATTTTTTAAGGATATCAAATATCGAGCTCAATAATGTTTTTTTAATCTCAGAATTTGTAGAAAAATATAATACATAAATTATATTTTTCGTATTGAGGCTTATATATTTGAGTCTATTTGTAAAAAAAGAAAATGTTTTCTATTGTATTTTTGAGATGTGAAATAAGTTAAAAAGTTTTAAGTAGCTTATTTGTTGGACATTGTGTACAAATTTAGCACCCGAATTGCTTTGTTATTGTTTCTGATGATGGGGATTATTTTGCAGCGCAAGGGGCAGGGGGTTACGGGGTTGGTACTCCATTAATGTCACCGGCACCTCCGAGTGGTCCTTCTCAGGATTCCATAGCCCCCTATAGCCTGTCTATGAACGGACAGACCCCGGACTATGCATCTCCCATGTCCGCACAGCCCCCTCAACCCCAGGTCAATATTATATTTTTATATATTTATTATTTTATATAATTTAGTGAAATAGGGTTCAAATATTGGTAGCATGGATTGAATGGACCCCATTATTAGGGCATAGGGTACTTTATTCAAGTTTCTTTTTTTGTTTATAAATTGTTTTTGTTCTTTTATAATGGTTTTTATTCGGTAATTTTTTTTTAATTTTTCCCCTGATAAGCTATAATTACCAATTTTCTTTACATTATTTTAAAAAAGCCTGATCCAAGCAGTTAGAATTTTAATCCTTTTTTCTTGGACCACTAACTTATTTTTAATTTTTTGAATAAAAAATGCATAAAATATATATATGTATAATATTGTTGGTCTGGGTAATTTTGAAAGTTTATTAACTTCTTAATATATTTTTCTCTTTCCAATTTCAGCTGGAAATGTGATACATTCCTCATTGAACTATAAATTAACTAATTTGATACCAAAAAAAAAAAATTAGAAGCACTTATTATATTTTTCAAATTGCATTCTCATTAAGAGTTTGTCTTTTTCCATAAAAATGAAAATTCATGTTAATATTCTAATTGAAATGTTAACAGAATTATGCTTCTATCTATGTTTCATTATGGTCCTATTTCAAGTCCTTTTTATTTTTATAAATGCTCCTTTTGGTTTTATTTCACTAAATTTTGTTTTATTATTTAATAAAATTATTTCCTTATATGACGTGATTATCTATTTTGATTTCTTTATTTGTTGGCACATATTTATTTTCACAAAATTTCCTTGCCTCTTTTTAATCAATTTTATGGTGATATGAAATTAAAATTAACTAATTTCTCTTCTTTCTTTTTTTCTAATTTTATTCTTGAAAATAATGCAATTTTTTTCTTTTCTCTAACAATTCATTTATTGATTGACTTGGGAATTTTTAAGAAATTTAATTTTTATATATTAATATTTATAAACCTTGGAGGTCCATTCATTCCATTTTTTAATTAATTTGTTTCTTGAATGTTCTTCTTTTTTTATTAGATTTGTAAGTGTTTATTTTTATGAATCATACAGATTTCAGCATTGTGTCTTTGGATAAAGAAAACCAACTTAGAGCTAACTTTCCAAAAGACTAAAGATATCTATTCTTTAGGGCCAGTGTACAATAGATTTCCCATATTAACCTTCCTGAAAGGTTAAAAAATGTATTTTATAGATGCATGTATTAGATCTGTATGTTTACATAAATATAAATTTTATGTTATATATATATATATATATATATATATATATATATATATATATATATATATATATATATATATATATATATATATATTTATTGAGAATATAGGTTATAATATTTGATGTTATAAAACAATATAAGTATAATATTCTTTGACAACATATAAAAAAAATTTAGTTAGGTGAGACTATAGTGTAACACACGGCTAAAATCAGTTGACAGCGTAGGAAAATAATGCCAAGGAGCCAATGAGGTTATTCCTGGATGTTAAACCTCGCCCATCATTTTAAATCGGACCAACCTCATTGGTTCTCAACACTTTTAAAAAAATAGTTTGTGTCTTTTGAAGGGCCTACAACTGCAGAACGCATTACTAGCTTATTTCTAATAAGAAATCAACAACTGTTTCTAATGATTTGCTGGAAAATAAATAAAATGTGTATAATTTCTTGTCCTTAAAATTGTGAAAACAAAATATAAAAACATTAATTCTCTTTTCCTTAATTCTTTTATTTCAAATATGTTTTTTTATATTTTATTTGTGTTTATTTATAATTTTGTTGTACTTAATAATTTTGTTTGTTAATGATTTTCAGACTCCTTATTCTGATGGGAGCCTAGGCTACGAGAGCATGCATCAAGTGAGTATAGCATATCTGTCATTATCTATGTTATAATTTATTTATTTATGAAAAAATACTAAATCTTAAAAAAGATTTATTATTTATTATTATTTTTCTTGTTAGGTCGAAAGTGCTCTGCTTTATTGTAAATAAATATCTTAAACTGTGGAGAGACTTTCTATTCTTTCGTTCTTAAAAAAGAAATTCGGATTATTTTGAATAAAATGTATTAATTTTTTTATTAAAATATTAACTATGTTTTCTCATTTCCTGAAGTTTTGATGTTTTTTTTAAAAAAAAAAAACTATTTTTAGATAAAAGTCATGACTTCAGATACCTAAATGCATACAATAAACTTTATTTTACCAATTCTTGTTTTATCTGATTTGTTTTAAATTACTGTTTAAACTTTTTTGCCAAAATAAGATAAAATTAAAATCAAACATAAGAATTGAAAAAGAAAATGTTGACAATTTCTTTTACTAGTGAAAATATGGGTCAAGTGAATATGTGAGACTATTTAACTTAATGAGTGGATAGAAATATTTAAAAAAATATTTTGTTCGTTTGAAAGTATATGTTGGCTTAGCCAGGGTTTTTTATTCATTTAACAAAAAAAACTAAGTACTTAATTTTACTTTTAAAAATTGTGTGATAAATTATAAATTATATTTTATGACATAAAATAATGAAAAGAGTTCATAAAATGTCAAAAATTAAATTTAAAACAAGTTTGTTGCAATCAATGAAAAATAAAAATCATAAAGTAGACATTATGCTGTTTAGAAATACCCATAACAACTGCAGTTAAATCATCGTAAAAACTCTTTTATAGAATTCAAGTTTGTTTATGGTGGTACCTGTGTCATGTTTTATACAGCTACAGGGTTGTAAAAATCATTTTTACTCCCTGTGTAAGATGTCGTGTTTTATTTTACCTCCATGGGTCGTAATATAAAAAAAATTGTCTCCCACTTCTCAAGTCGAGAACCAATGATGTTAGAAAATGAACTGTCCTGTGGTCTTGAAGCAGTTTTATGAGTTTTTATTTTTATAGCTCTCTGCAAGAGGTGGCGTATGGCTCTGGATATGAGATGTTTTTTTAATGTCCCTGTACCTATACGACTTCTTGATGCTTCTTTTATTTCTTTCTTTAAATGAAAGTACAATGTTATAGCTTGCTTTCTAGTGCCATTAAACTCCACCTACCGACATTTATTTTTTACTTTTCCTTTTTCGGAGCTTTATTATTTTATATGTCCACTATCATAAAACACAAAAATAAAAAAAATTTTCTTTAGATATCTTAACTTAAAAAAAGGGAATCATTTAATATATTTTTAACATCCTCCTAAAGAGAAGAGTTTTCTAAGCAACGTGTATCTTTGAAGAATATTTTTTATGAGTATTTTATCATCATCCCTACAACATGAACAGCATAATGTTTATAACTTTTATGTTAACAATTTAATGTTTTATTTTATGTTCTTTTTCCCGTAATGTTTTATTTGACACCTTTTAGAAATTTATATGTGAAACATAAATGATGTTTGGGTTTACTATCTGGGTGTAAAATGTTGAGACTTGATTTCACATTGCAAGTAAGACTTTGTTACTTTGATGAAGATAATGGTTTTTTATGAAGTCTTAAAGGAAATAGTGGGTCATGTATGGGACTTTACATTCTTCTTATTCTTCTTTTTTTTAATAGGCTCTAGTATAATTTGTATTTGTATTATATTGCTAGACAAGACATTCAAATATGAATTCTTTATCTTTTATCACATTAAAAGTCTCAGAAATATTTTTGAAAGAACTGTCTGATAGAAAATTAGTTGAAAATAATATTTGAAACTTTCCTTGGAATTGGCTTAAAAATGTCAATCCTTGTTTTTAATTTTTCACTTGTGTTCTAATCTATTATTTGCTTACTATTAGCCAAAATTGACCGTACCGAATTAAATTACAAAATAAATCAAGTTTAAGATAACGTTTAGGTACAATGTTTTAGTAGAAACATTGATAAAATAAATAAAATTTTATTTTAATCAAAAAAATGTTTCTTGCAAAAACAATAACATATGTTATAACATGTCCATTATTTAAGTTTGTACTTTTTTGCAAAATTTAACCTCTATTTGTTATCATTTTTAAAAAGTTTTATTTTGTTGTTTTAAAATTTACTAAACCAATTTTAAATTTTGCATTATGAAATGAAATAAAAAGAAAAGTTAAAGTATATTGATGATGAGAGTCTGTTAAAAGAAAATGTATAAAGAATTCACAATTTGTTGAAAATTTTATTTCCTTTATATTTTCCTTTAGCTAAGTATAATAATTGTTTGCTAATGTTGATGTTATTTGTCCAGGGAACGGCTAAGAGTTCAGGTTCTCCCCCATTGCGGGGTGGAGACTGGAATGGACCGAGAGAACAGATCCCTGACTTCCAGCCCCTCCACCCGGAGGACAGTGGAGACTCGAGCGATATGGACATCAAACGCCCTAAACTCTAGGATGCATACTAATTAGTATACTTTATCTTCTCATATAATATATCATCCGATTAATTGTACATTTTATATATTTTAAATTTTAAAGAAAATAATTTCTAGCGCCGTTTCTAACCTCTCTATTCTTCTCTCTATTTCTTACGATTCATTTTGTCTTATTTTATTTATTTATTATTAATTTTTCTATTTTTTTCCTAGACCCAATCATGTCTTGCCGTCATCCCATCAACTTTGAAGTAAAGCTTAGTCATTGCATAAACGGTCAAGTTAGGTTACTAAGTGTTTGAATTAAAAAATATAAATAATAAAAAATTATAAATAAAATAAGTCCAGATTATTTGGAATTATCATTTTTTTAGATTATTTATTTATTTGTTTAAAGAAATGTTATATTTATTCTGGTTTAATTAATTTAATTGAAACTTGGTTCCAAGGACCAGAATACTTATTCAAGACAAGTCTGTAAAATATTATTGAAGTGAATATTTTATCAAACATAATATTTCTAATCTTATAAATGCTACAAAATCAACTGTTTCAATATTTTTTAATGTAATTTTATTTTTTTTAAGTCAACTGTGATACAATTTTTGTAATTGTCGTATTTTGTTTTCTATTTTGTTTTTTTTATATAGAAAAAAGTGATTTTGTAGCCAAACACTAAATAATTACTTATTATCTTAATATATAAAAATACCAATTATAAGTTTGTTTGAAATAACTTACTGCAACATTAAACTTATGAAAGTGATTTTTATTGTAATTGACTGAATGACATTGTGTCTGGCTTCAGACAAATTCCTTTATAATTTAGGAAGGATTTATTTATAAAAAATACATATGTTTCAATACATCAAATGTGACTTTTCTAAATATTTATTTTTACTTTCGAATGTAAGCAGTAAGCAACTATGATCAGACATGATTGGACTCTTCCTAATCTATTTATGTTAGCCCAAAGTGGCTAGCTCATAGCAATATCTATAGCATCTATTTCATGTTCGAATTTACTGACAATAAAACAATCTTTTTCACACACATACAAACATTAACAAACATTATATATATATGTATGTATATATATATATATATATATATATATATATATATATATATATATATATAATATATATATATATATATTATATATATATATGTATATGTATATGTATAACTGTCATCTCCAAAATTCTCTACATATTTATAATATTTTACTCTCTTATGCATTTAATTATTTGTTTCAATTTGTTTATTTTAAATATTGTTAGTGTAAAGTCACTAAAACATTATATTAAATTATTTACCAATGTATTATTTATTAATTTTATTTTGTTGTTTTTTTTTGTTATTTTGTTTTTACAAAAATCTGATTTTTATTATTTTTCTTTGTTTTCTTCGATGTATTTTTATTATTTTTCCAAATTTTTCTTTTCTAACTAGTTGAAAAGCAATACATTGTAATTATTGTTGTAATTAGGCATTTTATATAAATAAATAATAATAAAAAGTAAAAATGGGCAACAAGTAAAAAAAACTATAAAAAAATAAAGAGCTCACGATATTAAGTTTATTTTCAAGTCGTTTGATGTTTGAAATTGACTTGTAGGTAATTTAGAATCCCTCTCATTTTCTTTTGTTTCCTGTATCTTATTATTTATCTTTGAAATATTTAAGATACCATAAAAATATTGTATAATTTAATAAAAATATTATTAATTTAAAAAATTATAAAATACAATAATAAATAAGTATATAAAAAAATCAAATTTTATTGTTTATTGTGTTTTGTAATTTTTTTGTTACAATTTTTAATAAAATAAAAATATAGCTTTATATATTATAAATACTGTACAGGCAAATGACGAATATTGAATTATAAATAAAAACAAAAGGCTTATTATAAATAAATAAATAAAAGTATACGTACATATATACACATCAAATTGAATTTCTTTCCTTTTTAATTTACTTATTATTTTTAGTATATAAGTAAATAAAAATGGTCATTGGAGCCTTAAATATACATTTTGGTATACGAAATAAAAAAAACAAATCTATTATGAATGCAAATATAATAATAAAAGCATGAAATAGTATATTATTAGTGAAAAAGTTTTCTTTTCTTATCATTTCGGTGACCATGTCAAATATTTATACAAATTGGTAATAGTGTTTTTGTACAATGTAAATTAATTAAATCATGATTAGTAAGGCTTGAGAAAATAATTTCTTCTAAACTTGTCCTTATTTAAAAAATAATGAGTTAATATTATTTTATGTTATTAATAATATAAATAAAAATAATAAGGTTGCTTTGTTTCAAATTTTCATATTGTTATGAACTTGTTAACAAGTTCTTCTTTCAGCCACAAGTTATTTCGTAGAATTTCATTTTGAGCCTCTTCTACTAAACTAGACTTCAATGGAGTGTTTATATTTTTTCAGTTTTTTTAAAAAATAAATTTCACTTAATATGATAAAATAATTTGATTTTTTTTAATTTTTAAAGGATAAAAACAACTGTTAATGATGGGGACAGAGTAGGGAGAAAATAGCACTTAAGTATCTATAGACACAAAAGGTACTACATAGCTTGAAAAACAGTGGAAATACTCTTATCTTCAAGAAATAGCAAATACATTTCTTTTTATTTAATATATTTTATCTGATGATCTGAGAATATAATAAAACAAGCTTTACATTTAAAGGTTCAACAATCAATACAAACAATTGAAAAAATTCTACACTTAAAGTATTTTAAATAACCAAGGTTCCTCCACTTCGCAGGTAAGAGGAGTTTCGCACAATATAATTGTGCGAGAGACACAATTCATGTTTTGCAAAACTCGGTAGTATCAAATGATATAAGAGGAGTTTTATTTAGTCATTGTATTTATATTGTTTTCTGTCAACATGTAAGTAGGAAGCTTGTTTAAATATATTCTGAAGATGATCACAACAATCGTGGAAATATATTAAATACAAAAGTAAGTCTTTGTTATTTCTTGAAGAGTAAAATCCTAGTTTAGTAGTAGTCCCTGAAAAATCAAAATGTTAACACCAAAACTATATATTTTCTTTGGTTTAATCCATTCATAAAAGAATTATGGAATATATATATATATATATATATATATATATATATATATATAATATATATATATATATATATATATAATATATAATATATATATATATATTGTCATCAATGGAGCTTTTAAAAAATTTCTCCTTCTTCTTAAACTTTTCTTGTTAAAATTTAAAATAAATGATTTTTAATCTCATGTTCAAATTGTTTTTGCAAGCCTGAAAATTAAAAAAAAATTATATACGCTATTTTTGCACAATCTTTATAAATGCCTTTATTTGACAAACAAAATAATAATAATATGTATTTAAATAAAAGAAAATTTTTATTTTCTCTTTAATTTTTTTGTTTAATTTTTAATGATAAAGTTCGGTGAGTTAAAAACATTTTTTTTTAAATTTGTTTTTAACTTATAAATAAACGGACTTTAATTTGCGGTTTGTTCCTAAACTAGGTTGGTCAATCCGCCGGTGATTATGCAAATTATACCAGGATTCATTTTCTTTTTTATAATCAATAAATGAAATCAAAAAAAAAGAAGAAAAAAAAGAATGATCCCTAAATGAACCCAAGTATACGATTTTTTATAAATAATAAAAATTTGTTAATTATGAATAAAAAAAAACTTTTTGAAATTAAATGAAAGTTGTGTATATTAATTTTTAAAAGAATGGTAGTGTTATTTGATTTTTGTTTAATGTTAATTTTGTTTTTTACGGCGAGGCAGGATTTTATAAATATACAATCAAATTAGTGTGATTTTATTCTAATTTTTTTTAAATTAAAAATTAGCCTTAATATTTATTTATAAATAAGATTACCTTGACTTTTTATCAAGTATACAGTTGAAATTGATCTGCCTTACTTGGACTTGGACTTATCTATGTAAGTTTAAGTTCATTTCTTTCTAATGTTTATGACAAATACATTTAGTACATTACTTATGTACACATTTAGTTTGAGTTCAATCAAAACATGTTGAGTTCATTTCAACCTTTTAACCGTTGATGTTTCATATTTACTTTTAAAATCTCTTTGATTATTTTCGTTCCGTTTAAACTTGTGTAATTCTTTACTCTGTAATCAACAGAAATATGGAATTTCAATTTTATTACCTGCTGAAAATTGATTAGTCTGATCATATTTTAAAAGCGATTAGTTAGTTTTTAACAATTAGTTACGAGGTTTTGCATAATTATTTTACGTAGTGCAAGATGTGACTGTGCATTCAGAAAAAAATACCGACAGATTTATTTTAAATGAAGCATCAGCAGTAAAGGTTGGATGTAAATAAATATAGAATGTAATTTATGTAACTCTACAAAATGTTTAATATTATTAAAAACTGCTAAGTTATAAATGTTTTGCATGATTGATGATTTTCTCAGCCCTGATGCCTTGAATAATTCAAAGGTCAAAACAAACCCTCTGGTCTCATTTACTACATCAACTTGCAACTTAAATAGTGCTGGAGTAAGTTTTTACTCAACAGTGTTTTGCATAAAAGTCTATATAAAAATTAAAGGAAAAGGAGATAAAATTATTTAATAAAAAAAAAAAATAATTTGAATAAAAACTAAAAAGTGTATATTTGAGTTTGATTTGAAAAGCTGTATGATGTCATGACCATGTTAAACATTTTTACACTTAAATAACATTTTAGGACCAAAAAGTAATATACAGCTTGTATAATATTATTTGTTTAGTTTCATAAACTATTATATTATTTACATATTTCATAATAAAATTCAAATTTTATTAATTTATTTGACTTTATAAAAATAATATTATTCTCGTGAATACAAACTTTGTTATTACTTTTTTAAGCTATGTCATACGCAGATATTTTTTAATTAAAAAAATATATACTTTCTAAAACCACATGCTCATTTAAAAAAAAATGTATACAAACCACAAATAAAATAAAGAAAAGATAGCTATTGTTATGTATTTTATTTCTTTTTGTCTGCCGTTTATATAAACATAATAGGAATAATATATTTATTTTTTATTTATATAAAAGAAGCTCAGGTACAAATAAATTATAAATAAAATAATAAAAACATGAATATACGAATAAAAAGTGTTACTTGGGATGAAATATATTTCTTGTAAATATTAGTATTAAATACTTGTACAAGCGTTTTTCTTTAGTAATTTATATTATTCTTTTTATGTCATTTTCAGTTGTGATGTATAAAAAAATTGTAATGTATTTTTTTATTTTGTTATATTTTGAAAGTATTATTTTTCCACAGATCCTTTTATAAATGAATAATTATTTTGTAAAAAATTATTAATATACATTTTTTTGTTCTTGTAGCATAAAGTAATCAAAGAAAAACTCTTGTACTGCTGCTGTATATTTTAATTTTTTCATAATTTGCTAGACTTTTCATTTTGTATAAATTTTGTTAATAAATATAATAAAGAAAAATATTGAAATGGGCGTAGGCGTTTGTCGATAGTAAGCTTCTTGTTTAGGTGGCAATCTAATTAGTTACAAAAAAAATTAATTAATTAGGAAATTTAAATAGAAAGTAATTTTATTCTTTGTTTTAAAGGTGTATTTAGTGTTCTGATCAATTTCATTAATTGTATTTTTCTCCGAATTTCATTTTTTTGGGAATATAACTTGTTTTGCTGACTTTTCACCATTTTAATGCTTAAAATATTCCGTTTTAGTCAAAAGATATGAGTGACTTAGTACCATCAATTTTAGCTTAATTAAGCTTTATTTGGTACTTATAAACTGAAGCTTTAAGCTCGGTCCAAGAAGTAAACTACCTTAGTGTTTTCAATAACCCTAACTGATCAATATTTAAACATAAAATTTAAACCCACTATTTACGTTTTTCAACAAATAATAAAATTTACTGAAAAAACTAAAAGTATTTTAAACACAATAGTCTCCCTTTTTTAGCACTTTTTCTAGATAATAGGTATCAAATTTTTTAATATCTTGCCCACTTTATAATAAAATAAAATGAAATTATAAATATTAATAAATTATTCCTTAAGTTTTTAATTTTTAAGACTTTTTAAAATTAGTAAAAAAAACTAAAATAAGAAAAAACTTTTTTTTAATAAGATAAATTTGTTTGACCTATGAGTTGAAAGTTAAACCTATTGTAAAGTTTTTCTTAGCTCTTTCATAAATTATAAATTAAATAACAAAATGTATACTTTAATAAAATTATTATTGCCACGACAAATAGGTTTAACTAGGCTTCTTTTTTTTAATTACGATTTTTATGTGCAAAAAAGTAATAAAATTTAAAGTAATTTGTGCGTAAATGTATAAAATAAATTAATTGATAAGTTTTTTAAAAAAAAAATATTTCGCACAGTCATGTATACGGAATATGGTTGTATTTAAGGAAAAATAAAGTTAAAATAAACTCTGTGTATTGTAAATTTAGTAAGTAATGTTATAAATATTTTTTAATTTAAGCACGTGTGGAATTTCCACGTTTATAAAGTTTTTTTTTTCTTTTAATTTTGCAAAAGAAAAAAAGTATGAATTTCTTTGAGTTTATCATCTCTATGTTCTGTAATAAATTAAAAATAAAAAAAAGAAAAAGTTTAAAAAAATATAATCATTGATGTTGAATACATACATTTTGTGTTATTATTTTTCAGAAGTAAATTTTAATTTTTAACCATCTTCTATTAGTGGGCTTTTCTACAGGGGGTCATGGTCATCCAAATGAGAAGGGGGCCTTTCAGCAGTGTAGGGTCATGTTCTGCCAAATGAGAAGAGGGCCTTTTAGCAGTGTGGGGTCATGTTCTGCCAAATGAGAAGGGGGCCTTCCACTGTGTGGGGTCATGTTCTGCCAAATGAGAAGGGGGCCTTCAGCAGGTCATGTTCTGCCAAATGAGAAGGGGCCTTCACTGTGTGGGGTCATGTTCTGCTAAATGAGAAGGGGGCCTTTCAGCAGTGTGGGGTCATGATATGCCAAATGAGAAGGGGGCCTGTCAGCAGTGTGGGGAGATTGTCTGCCAAATGAGAAGGGGGCCTTTTAGCAGTGTGGGGTCATGATCTTCCAAATGAGAAGGGGGCCTTTCAACAGTATGGGGTCATGAACTTCCAAATGAGAAGGGGGCCTTTCAACAGTATGGGGAGATTGTCTGCCAAATGGGAACTAAAACTTTTATAAATATAAAGGTATCCGCATTACTTTAGGCCACAGGCAAACTTTTTTCATATTTTTCGGGGGCTACAGGGTCTATTTATAGGGGCTAGCCCCCATCAATTAAAATATTAAATTTAAGGTAAAAAGGGATTTTTTTTATTAAATATGTACAGGCTTTCAAGTGATCCAAAGATGTTGCTCAAAAAAAAAAATTGATATTTTTTTTTGTTGGTCCTACCCATAGGTAGTCCAAAAACGCCTAGTATTAATTTTTCCTGCAGCCTCCTTCATTTTCAAAGATCACGTTTTAGTTCCCGAGACACCCAAATTTTGAGTTTTTTGTCAATTTTTGAGCCTTAATATTTCGGCTTTGGCTTAACCTAGCTTAATGTAACAGGTCTCGTTTGAAAGTGTCCTCTTTAGGCTTTACATAAGAACCAATATTTTTTTGTTCTACTGCTGCTAATCTACTCGTGAGTTTGCATAATAAATTTGACCACAAAGACTGAAAATATACATCTTATTTTTTTTTTATAAGAAAGATAATAATTGGAAAAATTGAAAAAATTCTTGGTTACTAAGGTGACCATAAGAAACAAGAAAAAAAATATTTTAATGTTCCAAATTTTATCTTTTAGAGTCAATGAATTATTGAAAGTTAAGGTTTTCATGATTTTGGTTTTTTTTTAAGGGCGATTTCTTTCAAATTGGACTTAAAATGACCTCTATACATAGCAGTTTTACGCCCAATATGTAACATATTGTTTATTTTGGTTTTAAGGTACTTTACAGCGTTTTTAAAATCAGCAGTTTTTCAGTTTAACGATTTCACAAAAATATACTGATTTCTATTGAAAATAGGGTTTATCCTGGGGTTTCTTTGCCAATAAAACATAGTTAAAGGTATATATAAATTTTTTATGTAAATAAATTCGACATCACCACCCAAAGTGACCAAAAAGTTGAAAAAACGCTGTTCGATTACCATAAAACCTAAAATAAGACCAGTAAACCACATATTTCAAGTTTGGAGTCGTTTTTGATGTTTTTTTGGGCCTACAAGTTGAAAGAGGGAAAGAGGGTGGTGCGGAGTCAAACGACCTGAGTTCGAATTCTTTTTTAGTTATAAACTTACTTAATGTAAAAAAAAACGAAAAAAAATTATTGTCTCCATCAGGATTTGAACCCAGGTACTCTGGCTCCGTACTCCATACGTATCAATCAAATGAAGCATTGCTTCAGATACTTACATCCATCAAGAGGAATTTCCAGACTAGTATTTTTTCCCAAAAAACTTAAAAAATCAAGCTCAGGGTACCTCCAAACATTTCTCAACCATCCTCAGATACTATTTAAAATTCATAAAAGGTGTAGGTTACAAATAATAAAGGGAAATAAATAATTTCTTTGGTTTATTTAAGTATACTATTTTAATAGTCTAAATGTAATACTTAACCCCGTGTGAAGGGTTTGGAAGGCTCAGGTTTCAAATATTTGGAACTGGAACGCTACTCGAAGAGGAAATGGAGTCTCTAAGATGGCAGGACATTCTTACTTTCATTCATCGTAGCAGGAGGTTTGACGAGGAGAAAGTAGTGAAGGTTAAGTGATAGGTGGTTGATTTCAGGGTTGGTGAAAAGGACCCAATGGTGTGGTCTACTCACCAGGCTTGACTACTGTCCACTACTACTACTGCTACTACTACTAGCCCTGTTTCACAATACCTCACGATTTAACTGCAATCTAACTAGATCTGACCATAACGAATTTTCTAAGGTCACCATAAGAATAAAGATATCACTTAATTTTTTTTTAGTTTTGCATCATGTCTTTAGACTCTTTGACTAGGCTCTTCCTCAGATAGTAAAACATCCATTTGATTTCCTGTAGTTTAACTTGTTAGTTTTTCTAGTAGTAGTATTTAGCAACTGGCCTCGCTCAATGTTGCTGAAAATTACTGCTCTAACAAAAACTGTAGATATACTTGCCGTACATAGAGGAATATATAGTACTACAGAGAGACAAACTAGATAGGGGATTCCTAGTCGGTCCACTCTTCAGACAGTTTATGGGGTCAGTACACAAGCGTCGAAAAGCCCTTCCGTCGAAAGGCCATTCCGTCGAAAAAAATGGAACTTACCGTCGAAAGGCCCTTCCGTCGAAAAACCATTCCGTCGAAAAGCCATTCCGTCGAATTTATATTTTTCGACGGAATGGCTTGACTTTTTAAAATAAAACCATTCCGTCGAAAGGCCTTTCCGTCGAAAGACCATTCCGTCGAAAGTCCCGTCCGTCGAAAAACTATTCCGTCGAAAAGCCATTCCGTCGAATTTATATTTTCGACGGAATGGTCTGACTTTATAGTTTTAAACCGTTCCGTCGAAAATATATTAATTTCGACGGACGGGCTTTTCGACGGAATGACCATGAAACCGTCGAAAGCCTTTCCGTCGAAAATCCTATATTATCGGATTACTTTTTTAGGTTTACATGTGAGTATTGATGGTTTGCATACTTAAAAATCTAAAGGCGTCTTTAATAAAAGATTTTTAAAACTGAAAATCAAGCTTATAAGTTAAGTCATATACATGGGGTGGGTGAGGGGAAATCAGGAGCAATATTCGTTGTACGTTTAGAGCAAATATATATATATATATATATATATATATATATATATATATATATATATATATATATATATATATATATATATATATATATATATATATTCTCAATCTTACAAGATCATTTCAGGAGTGAACTATTTTTGATTACATTAACTTTTTTAATCTTTAGGCGCCAAACATGGTCAAATCAATACATTATTAATTAGTTATTGCCATTTGGCGGCAAAGATCCATTTGTTAGCAGATCTTATTAAAAAAGATTTATGTTAAACTTTATTTTGAAAGTAAACCGTAAATACTTTAAGACTTTGTAGCGCCTTACGTCTGTGGGTATGCAATTAACAATACAATACTGTATAGCTGGCTAACTTTTCTATAAGACTATATTCTGCAGGCGTTGTTAATTTCGACGGAACGGTCTGTCGTGGGTAGAGACGAGCCACTCCGTCGAAAAGCCCAATCGTCGAAAGCCATTCCGTCGAAAATTAATATTTTCGACGGAACGGCCTAACTTTACGTTTTAAACCGTTCCGTCGAAAATATATTAATTTCGACGGACGGGCTTTTCGACGGAATGGCTTGACCATACCGTCGAAAAACCCAATCGTCGAAATGTTGACAAAAAGTGGCTTTTCGACGGAATGGTTTTTCGACGGAGTGGTCCAAGTTTTCTATTTGAAACCGTTCCGTCGAAAACAACTTCTTTTTCGACGGACGGGCTTTTCGACGGAAAGGCCTGACCACTCCGTCGAAAAACCCTTCCGTCGAATTTCGACGGAAGGGACTTTCGACGGAATGGTCATTCGACGGAAAGGACCTGACCCCAGTTTATGGACAAGGAATTAAATCAGGTCCGTCAGGTGTCACTTCAAGCGGATTTCCCCGGAACTTTCTAGTTCCGGGGAAATCCGCTTGAAGCGTTATCAAGTTCGATAACCTTGATCTCCCCAACTACACAACACC
>JACMZG010000008.1:3879301-3913661 GCA_018340805.1 Microvelia longipes
GAAAAGTACCTCACCTTTGATGATTGATCACTGATATACTTGCCCCTGTATCTATTAATGCAATCAGCCTCTGTCCATTTACCGAACTTTAATTGATAATGTTAATTCCGCTGATCCTTAATTTATTCTATCTATTACTTTGATATCTCTACCGTCCTCATATTCATTATCTCCTAACGCATCACCAGGATCAGATTTCCAATCTTGATTATCTCTTTTGGCGACTTGTCGTTTTGCTTGTCCTTGACTCTTTCTCCGGAACTCAATCGGTATATTCTTTCATAGACTGACTCCATGACTGCTGTCTTCACCTTCTTCCTGATTACCTTCGCTTTTTATCGTTAACACTCATCAGCCTTTCTTGATTTAGATATTCTATCGATTGCTCCACCCTTGTAATTCCCTTCTCTGAAACTTTCTCGATTGCATTGTCTTTTGTACTTTCCCTTTCTTTTCATCTACTTGAATTGATTCGCTGGCATTTAATCCGTCTTTGTAACTCTTCTATACCAATAAGCACACTGCTTAGAATTCATTTGCTCCGTTAATCGCTGACTTGACTCGGAACACTTTAATAAATACTTTACTCTTCTGAAGGACTATTCTTTGACAATTACTTGCTGTAAGACTCCTAGACTGAACATTCCATAACAATATATTCGCACTGCTACTGAGGTGCGTTTTTTTCGACGGCAAGTATCGACAACGTGTTTCAGATTCAATTTGGTTCATCATTACTTGGGTTCACTGTTAGTCTTGACATTGTTTTGACGCTCGTCTTCGTCTGTTTCTGGACAATTTTTCCGCTACATGCCCTTTTTCCTATTGCATTTACTAACAATAGGAGTATACTATTCTACATTGATCAGTAGTATGTGTTTTTCTACGACAAATATTGCATCTGACTTTCCACCGGTTCCGTTAAAACTACCTTTCGTTTGCCGGATGTTCTCCAAAAATAATTGTGAACTTAAAGCATAGCCACTACACCTATCTGTCTCTTTGTGCTGCTTCCGCATGTTGGGCTTCTATCCTGGCAATTTGCATTGTAAATATCATCGTTATTTGGATTTTTTCTTCTCGTTTAATTTCATTATTTGCTAATTTACATTCAAAACCTCACATTTTGCTGCTCCGGACTCTCTATTCTCCTTTGGGTCTATTATTCTCTGACCTTTACCCATATTTTTTTGACTTATCCTTTTATGAATTCTTCTTCTTTTCATTTTCCAATATATATTTCTGTTCGGACAGCAATCCTCAAACGCCTCCTTCCGAATTGGATGGTGGTTTTCAACAATCACCCAACGTTTTGAACCCTCTGGGTCTTGAATTCCCTTTAAGGAAGACTCCCATTATTTGCTTCGTCTGCTAATTTTATCATCTAGAGCTAATCGTCCGAATCTCTTTATTTCTGTAATATGGATAGAAGGATCTCCTTCCATCTGTCGTCTAATCCGCAAATTTTCATGAAGTTTTCTCCAGATACATATCTAAATTTTCGAAAGTTGATTCAGCCAAACTTCCTCTTTGCACGTTCCATTTAAACAGATACTATTCACTCGCTGAAAATTCTTCCCAATAATACGTCTCGTGCGACACTGACACAGTAATATAATCAAAATTTTCTGTCT
This sequence comes from Microvelia longipes, assembly GCA_018340805.1. Lineage (NCBI taxonomy): Eukaryota > Metazoa > Arthropoda > Insecta > Hemiptera > Veliidae > Microvelia > Microvelia longipes. The sequence goes on from JACMZG010000008.1 coordinate 3,880,936, forward strand.
TAATCGATGTGGTTACAAGTAATATAATCGATTCTGATTGGTTGTAATTTTTAATATCGTGTTGTATTAATTTAATTTTCTGTCTATTCAGTGGGACAGTATATTCGATCTGATTACAAAAAATTTCAAGGCCGTTTTTCAAGTTGTCCTCTGATTCGTTTTAAATGTCAAGGTTGTTTTAATGCATTTATTTATTTTTTGTCTTTATTTTGAATTTAATAATTTTTTTTTTTAAATTATTGGCGCGGAAAAATTTATTTGAATTCCTGGAAAAATTGATATCGTTGTATGCGCAATTTGATGGTGGATATTAATTATCGGTTTAAAAAAAATTTGGTCCCAACGAGAAGAACACAGAACAAAGGAAATAAAAATAAAGAGGCTCTACAGGACACAATTTTTTTTTTCTACTTGAAAATAATTGCATTCTTCCTAAAATTAAAAACTGACTTTAAATTATCTAAAGAACTACTATCGAAAAATGTTTCATTTTGAATTTTTAAAAACAATTAGATGTAGATTTTCTTTCTAAGAATATCTGTCATCTTCAAATTACGATTTTGTGTGTTTCCGTACACAAATTCTCTTTAAGTTTATAAAATGTTCTAGAGCCGTCATTTTGCAATATTTTCCCGTAAAACATATATGAAAAAGGTAGATTTTAAAATTCTCAACATTTTACATTGATAGTGTTTCATCTGAAAATGCGTAGTTCTCGAGATATTTGTCTTTTAAAAAACGTGCAAGTAGGTAGATGTGAGCGCACCAACCAACCCCTCGCAGGGGGGGAGGGGTACCCCCCCCTACTGACCCCCCTATTTTTTTTTTTTTTTTAAAAATTAATTGGGGGGTAAATTTTTTTTTTTTTTTTTTTTTTTTTTTTTTTTTTTTTTTTTTTTTTTTTTTTTTTTTTTTAAATTTTTTTTTTTTTTTTTTTTAATTTTTTTTTTAAATTTTTTTTTTTTTTTTTTTTTAATTTTTTTTTTTTTTTTTTGTTTCAATTTTTATTTTTAATGAGTTATTGGTTGAGTCATATATATATATATATATTTTTTGTTATGACTCATCGTCTTTGTGATGAATCATCGTGTGTGTCATTGTGAGTCATCGGGTATGAGTCATCGTTTTTGTTAATGACAGATTTTCAAGTGTCTTTGTTAAGCTTGCATGTGTATTGCATTTGCATTATTTAATGTGCATATCAATTGCAAGACAATAAATGAATTGAATTGTGTGTGTGGTGTTTTTTTTTTTTATTTTTTATTAATGTGTGTGTGTATGTAATGAGTGTATGATGTGTGTGTGTGTATGAATGTAATGAGTGTTTTATGACTTTATGTGTGTGTATGTAATGTGTGTGTGTATGTAATGAGTGTTTATTACTTATTATGTGTGTGTGTATGTAATGATGTTTATGACTTATTAAGTGTGTGTGCATGTAATAAGTGTATATGATGTGTGTGTATGTAATGAGTGTACATGATTTAATATGTGTGTGTATGTAATGAGTGTATATGATTTAATATGTATGTTATTAAAATTAATTTAAATTTTTTAAAAAGTGATAGGTTTTTGTTTAAATTTTTTTTTTTTTTGCAACGAAACAAGAGAAATTGATGTATTGAATATATTTTCATAAATTTTAATTTTTCTGTATTATAGTTTCTTTTATTAGTAGCATATTGAATATTTTTTATAAATTTTCATTTTTGATTATTATATATTCTTTTTATTGTGTGTGTGTATGTAATGAGTGTATATGATTTATTATGTGTGTATTAATGTGTATATAAATATTTTTCAAGTAATTTTTCAATTTTTTGTTAAATTTTTCATTTGTAAGTAGCTTATTGAATATTTTTCATATCTTTTTAATTGTGTATGGGTCAATTTAATACATTGACATATTTTTTTTTTTAACAAAATTTGATTTTTATATTAGTCATACTCTTTGTTAAACTTGCATCTGGTTTGCATATGACTTGCAAAACGTGTATGTCTAACTAATAACATGTATAAAATAAAAATCAGTAAAAGTATTTCATTCACATTATTATCATTATTATTTTTATTATCATTATTATCATTATTATTATTATTATTTTTATCATTATTATTATTATTTATTATTATTATTATTATTATTATTATTATTATTATTATTATTATTATTATTATATTATTATTATTATTATTATTATTATATTATGAGACTCTTATCTCCTTGTCTATATATTATTATTTTTAAATTAATTCATCAACTTTAACTAAATATTTAATTACTTAATAAAATCTTTATAATACTTAATAAAAATTAAACACATTTCTATTTAAAATAATAAATAAAATAAAATCTGATTAATAAAGTTTATTAAAATAACAAATCATCCCATCCACTCGTTTTTGTAATATTGCATATATGTCTGGATACTTTGTACCAGTCTTTGAGCTTCCATTGCCTCCATTTCAGATTGGTGATGGTTTGATAATGATTTTCGTACATCGATTGGAACCATCTGTGTCATTTAATAAATTTATATGTTTTCTTACATAATTATTGGTATGTTTGTGTGTATTTAATAAATTTATATGTTTTTATTACATATTTATTGGTATATTTGTATGTATTTAATGAATTTATATGGTTTATTACATATTTATTTATATGTTTGTATGTTTTTAATGAATTTATATGGTTTATTACATATTTATTGGTATTTTTGTGTGTAATTGATAATTTTATATGCTTTATTACATATTAATTGATATGTGTATGCGTATGTATTTGATAAATTTATATGATTTATCACATATTAATTGAAATGTGTGTGTATTTGATAAATTTTATTTTATTACATATTAATTGATATGTGTGTGTGTATTTGATAAATTCATATGGTTTATTACATATTAATTGATGTTGTGTGTATTTGATAAATTCATATGATGTATTACATATTATTGGTATTTTTGTGTGTATTTAATGTATAAATGAATTTATATGGTTTATTACATGTTTATTAGCATGTATATGTGTGTGTGTACATTTGATAAAGTCATATGTTTTATTACATATTAATTGATGTGTGTATTTATTTGATAAATTTTTATGGTTTATTACATATTAATTGAAATGTGTGTGTATTTGTTAGATTTTATGGTTTATTACATATTAATGTGTGTGTATGTATTTGATAAATTTTATGGTTTATTACATATTAATTAATATGTGTGTATATGTATTTGATAAATTTATATAGTTTATCACATATTAATTGAAATGTGTGTGTATTTGATAAAGCTTTTATGGTTTATTACATATTAATTGATATGTGTGTGTATTTTATTTGATAAATTTATGGTTTATTACATATTAATTGGTATGTTTGTGTGTATTTAATGAATTTTATGTTTTATTACATATTTATTGGTATGTGTGTATTTATGTATATAATGAATTTATATGGTTTATTACATGTTTATTAGCATGTAATATGTGTGTGTATTTGATAAAGTCATATGTTTATTACATATTAAATTGATATGTGTGTATTTATTGATAAATTTTTATGGTTTATTACATATTAATTGAAATGTGTGTGTATTTGTTAATTTTTATGGTTTATTACATATTAATTAATGTGTGTGTATGTATTTGATAAATTTTATGGTTTATTACATATTAATTAATATGTGTGTATATATATTTGATAAATTCACATATTAATTGATATGTGTGTATGTATTTGATAATTTTTATGGTTTATTACATATTAATTTGTGTATATATTTGATAAATTCATATGGTTTATTACATATTAATTGAATATGTGTGTATTTGATAAATTTTTATGATTTATTACATATTAATTGAAATGTGTGTGTATTTGATAAATTTTTATGTTTATTACATATTAATTGAATGTGTATGTATTTGATAAATTTATATTTTTACATATTAATTGAAATGTGTGTGTATTGATAAATTTTTATGGTTTATTACACATATTATTGTGTGTATATATTTGATAAATTCATATGTTATTACATATTAATTGAAATGTGTGTGTATTTGATAAATTTTTTATGGTTTATTACATATTAATTGATATGTGTGTGTATGTATTTGATAAATTTATATGGTTATAATATTAATTGAATGTTGTGTGTGTATTTTTATTTGATAATTTTTTATGTTTTATTGCATATTTAATTGAATGTGTGTATTTGATAAATTCATATGGTTTTTACATATTAATTGATATGTGTGTGTATTAGATATTTTTTTTTTATGGTTTATTACATATTAATTGAAATGTGTGTGTATTAGATAAATTTTATGTTTTATTACATATTAATTGAAATGTGTGTGTATTTGATAAATTTTATGTTTTATGGTGTGTATTTGACATATTAATATGTGTGTGTGTATTTGATAAATTCATTATGGTTTATTACATATTAATTGATATTGTATGTGTATTTGATAAATTTATATAGTTTATCCATATTAATTGAATGTGTGTGTATTTTGATAATTTTTATGTTTATTATATATTATTAATGTGTTTGTGTGTATTTATTTGATAAATTTTTATGGTTTATACATATTAATTGATATGTGTATGTGTATTTGATAAATTTTATGTTTATTACATATTAATTGATGTGTGTGTATTTGATAAATTTTTATGGTTTATTACATATTAATTTAATTGTGTGTATATATTTGATAATTTTTATGTTTTATTACATATTAATTGAAATGTTGTGTATTTGATAAATTTTTATGGTTTATTACATATAATTGATATGTGAATGGTGTATTTGATAAATTTATATGTTTATTACATATTAATTGAATGTGTGTGTATTTTGATAATTTTTATGGTTATTACATATTAATTGATATGTGTGTGTATTTATTTGATAAATTTTTATGGTTTATACATAATTAATTGATATGTGTGTGTATGTATTTGATAAATTTTATGTTATTACATATTAATTGAAATGTGTGTGTATTTATTGATAATTTTTATGTTTTATTACATATTAATTGAAATGTGTGTATATTTGATAAATTTTTATGGTTTATTACATATTAATTGATGTGTGTATTTGATAATTTTTTATGGTTTATTACATATTAATTGATATGTGTATGTGTATTTGATAAATTTATATAGTTTATATATTAATTGATTGTGTGTGTATTTTGATAATTTTTATGGTTTATTATATATTAATTGATATGTGTTTGTGTATTTATTTGATAAATTTTTTATGTATACATATTAATTGAAATGTGTGTGTATTCGATAAATTTTATGATTTATTACATATTTATTGAAAATGTGTATAATATTTGATAAATTCATATAGTTTATTACATATTAATTGATATGTGTGTATTTGATAAATTTTTATGGTTCATTACATATTAATTGATATGTGTTTGTGTGTATTTATTTGATAAAATTTTATGGTTTATTTACATATTAATTGAAATGTGTGTATGTATTTGATAAATTTATAAGTTTATTACATATTAATTGAAATGTGTGTGTGTGTATTTGATAAATTTTTATGGTTTATTACATATTTATTGATATATATATATGTGTGTGTGTATGTATAAAACATTATATAATAATAACTCTATTTATTTTCAGCAATTATCATACAAAACACCATATAATAAATGTATAAGAAGGATAAAAAGAGGGAATAACTGCCAGAATGAGTACCAGAATGAGTGCAAGAATCAGAATGAGAATGAGTGGGACAATAACTGCCAGAATGAGTGCAAGAATGAGAGCAATGAGAGGAGCAATGAGAGGAGCAGTGAGTGCAAGAATGACTGGAGCAATGAGTGCTAGAAAATCTGATGCAGTGAATGCTAGAATGATAGGAGCAGTGAGTGGGACAGTAAGAGATTAGTAAGAGGACATCTATGTAATTTGTATAAACTTTTCAACAATATTTAGTCATTTTTCAATAATTACAACAACATCTAAATAAATTTATATAAACATAGTCATTTTTTCAACATATTACAACAACATCTATATAATTTCAACAATATTTAGTCTTTCTTCAAAAATTTACAACAACATCTAAACAAATTTATATAAAACCTCATAGATTTCAAGTAATATTACATGACTCCTAGTAAATTTTTTAAAAGTTTATGACTTCTAGTAAATATTTATAATATTCTATAGACTTCTCGTAATTATTTATAATATTCTATTAGTAATTTATAATATTTTTAATAGTAATTTTTTATAAATTTATAGACTTTGTAATCTTGAATAAAATAATTATTAAATTTTGAAATTAATAGTAAAAAAGTATAATAAATGAGTATAAAAATATTATCAATAATTTTTTAAAAAAATATACAAATATAAAACTTTTTCGTTATAAATGCAATACCTGATGCGGTCGAAAACGTTATGATTATCATTCTGATTCTCATTCTTGCACTCATTGATGTATATATGATAACTATAGGATTTTACAACATATTATTGAAATAATTTAAAAAGGGGTAGATATTGAAGTAATTATTAAGAAATTTATTATCAGTCGGTAAAATATTATAAATATTTACTAAACGTATTTGAGAATGTATAAAAATTCTTAAAAGTCATAGAAATAATATAAATTTTTATTAGTAGTATGTGAAAATTTATCAAAGATTACTAGAAGTCTATACAATATTATAAAAATTACTAAAAGTCTATATTATAAATATTACGTCTATAGAATACTACTAGAAGTCATGTAAAACTTTTAAAAATTTACTAGGAGTCATGTAATATTACTTGAAATCTATGAGGTTTTATATAAATTTGTTTAGATGTTGTTGTAATTTTTGAAGAAAGACTAAATATTGTTGAAATTATATAGATGTTGTTGTAATATTTGAAAAATGACTATGTTTTATATAAATTTATTTAGATGTTGTTGTAATATATTGAAAAATGACTAAATATTGTTGAAAGTTTATACAAATTACATAGATGTCCTCTTACTAATCCTCTTACTGTCCCACTCACTGCTCCTATCATTCTAGCATTGCATCAGATTTTCTAGCACTCATTGCCAGTCATCTTCTCACTGCATTGCTCCTCTCATTGCTCTAGTCATTCTTGCACTCATTCTGCAGTTATTGTCCACTCATTCTCATTCTGATTCTTGCACTCATTCTCTCATTCTGGCAGTTATTGTCCCCTCTTTTTATCCTTCTTATACATTTATTATATGGTGTTTTGTATGATAATTGCTGAAAATAAATAGAGTTATTATTATTATAATGTTTTATACATACACACACATATATATCAATAAATATGTAATAAATAAAAAATTTATCAAATACACACACACACATTTCAATTAAATATGTAATAAATATAAAAATTTATCAAATACATACACACATTTTCAATTAATATGTAATAAACCATAAAATTTTATCAAATAAATACACACACATATCAATTAATATGTAATAACATAAATTTATCACACATTTCAATAAATATGTAATAAATCAATACACACACATTTCAATTAATATGTAATAAACCATAAAATTTATCAAATAAATACACACACACATATCAATTAATATATAATAAACCATAAAATTATCAAATACACACACATTCCAATTAATAAATAAACTATAAAAATTTATCAAATACATACACATATCAATTAATATGTAATAAACCATAAAAAATATCAAATACACACCATCAATTAATATGTAATAAACCATAAAAATTTATCAAATATACACACATTTCAATTAATATGTAATAAACATAAAAATTTATCAAATAAATACACACAATTAATATGTATAAACCATAAAATTTATCAAATACATACACACATATCAATTAATATGTAATAAACCATAAAAAATTTATCAAAAATACACACACACATATCAATTAATATGTAATAAACCATAAAATTTATCAAAATACACACACATTTCAATTAATATGTATAAACTATAAATTTATCAAATACACATACACATATCAATTAATATGTAATAAACCATAAAAATTATCAAATACAACACATCAATTAATAGTAATAAACAATAAAAATTTATCACACATTTCAATTAATATGTAATAAACATAAAAAATTATCAAATATACACACACATTTCAATCCATAATAAATTTATAAATACAAATACACACACATATCAATAATATGTAATAAACCATAAAAATTATCAATATACACACACATCAATAATATGTAATAAACCATATGAATTTATCAAAATACACATTTCAATTAATATGTAATAAAACATAAAAATTATCAAATAAATACACACATTTTCAATTAATATGTATAACCATATAAATTTATCAAATACATACACACATATCAATTAATATGTAATAAACCATAAAAATTTATCAATACACACATTTCAATTAATATGTAATAAACTATATAATTTTATCAATATATACACACATTAAATTAATATTAATATGTAATAAACCATAAAAATTTATACACACACATTTCAATTAATATGTAATAACATAAAAATTTATCAAATACACATACACATATCAATTAATATGTAATAAACCATAAAAATTTATCAAATACACACACATTTCAATTAATATGTAATAAACCATAAAAATTTATCAAAATACATACACACATATCAATTAATATGTATAAACCATAAAATTTATCAAATACACACATATTAATTAATATGTAATAAACCATAAAAATTTATCACATACACACATAATTAATATGTAATAACCATAAAAAATTAACAAATACACACACATTTCAATTAATATGTAATAAACCATAAAATTTATCAAATAAATACACACATATCAATAATATGTAATAAAATATGACTTTATCAAATACACACACACAATATACATGCTAATAAACATGTAATAAACATATAAATTCATTATATACATTAAATACACACAAAAATACAATAAATATGTATAAAACATATAAATTCATTAAATACACATAATTAATATGTAATAAACCATAAAATTTATCATAAATACACACACATATCAATTAATATGTAATAAACCATAAAAATTTATCAAATACACACACATTTCAATTAATATGTGATAAACTATATAAATTTATCAAATACACACACATATTAATTAATATGTAATAAACCATAAAAATTTATCAAATACATACACACACACAATTAATATGTAATAAACCATAAAAAATTAACAAATACACACACATTTCAATTAATATGTAATAAAACCATAAATTTATCAATACATACACACACATATATCAATTAATATGTAATAAACCATAAAAATTTATCAAATAACACACACATTTCAATAATATGTAATAAATAATTGAATTTATCAAATACATACACACACATATTCAATAATATGTATAACCATAAAAATTATCAAACACACACATTCAATTAATATGTAATAAACTTAAATTTATCAAATATACACACACATATCAATTAATATGTAATAAACCATAAAAATTAATCAAAAAACACACACATTTCAATTAATATGTAATAACTTATGAATTTATCAAATACATACACAATATCAATTAATATGTAATAACCATAAAAATTAATCAAACACACACACATTTCAATTAATAATAACTTATAATTTATCAAATACATACACATATATCAATAAATATGTAATAAACCATAAAAAATTAATCAAAAACACACACATCAATTAATATGTAATAACCTTATGAATTTTATCAAATACAACACACATTAATTAATATGTAATAAAATAAAAATTAACAAATACACACACATTTCAATTATTATGTAATAAACCATAAAATTTATCAAAAAAAAAACAATACAAACATATCAATAAATATGTAATAAACATATAAATTTATCAAATACACACAAACATTCAATTAATATGTAATAAACCATATGAATTTATTCAAATACACACACACACATATCAATAATATGTAATAACCACATAATTTATCAAATACACACACATTTTTAATATATGTGATAAACCATATAAATTTATCAAATACATACACACACATATACATGCTAATAAACATGTAATAAACAATTAAATGCGACACTGGAATCATCGGAGATCAATTCCCTCTACATTTCTTTCAATCAAAAATTTTTAAATACGTTTAAAACATCCTTACTTTCATATACATTATAATTTGGATTTCCCTTTGTTCGGAATATCAATTTCGTTTCGGAATTCAATTTGTGGCGGAATTCAATGTTTTGGATACATTTTAGGAGGAATACCAAGTATGTGTATCAAAAATAATACGGTGAATTGAACAAGTAGTAGAGTTTGGAATTCATATCATTTGTGGAATTCAAATTTCTGGCGGAATTTAAATTTTGGCCAATTCATTGTATTTCGGGGAATTCATTTGTTTGGCGGATATGTATATGGACATACCAAGTGGTTTGGTATTAGTCTAGATACAGGTGTGTGTGTGTATAATTGAAATTATGTAGGTATAATATTGTGTGGGAAATTTAAATATCGTAGCGGGGGATTCAAATTGGTGTGGTGGATTCAAATGTTTGGAGTTATTTGATGGCGAATCAAAGTTGTTGGCGGGAGCAATGTGGTCGGAATTGGTGGGGCCGGCGACTGAGGCGTGGAAGTCAAGGGAGAGCGGAAGTGTAAATGTGGTAAAGGTCAGTTGTCGTGTGGGCGGGAGAAAGTCATATGAGACTGAGGACGGTGGTGTATCCAGGCAAAGAGGGACAGGCAACAGACTGAGCAGAATGTGAGCAGAGGGCCCCGTGTCTACTTCAATCTACAGAGCAACGATCAAGGGAGACAGATGCGGCAAGGGGAGACCATGAGGGGTGCCGGTAGGTAGAGTGAAAAACCCCCCCCCCCAGACCGAAGTGAAAGATGCTCACAGCGAACTCTGACCCTGATGCCGGAACGCACGCAACCACGACCCGGATCACGTAGCGCACAGCCCAGACCCAATGCGCCAGAGCCGTGATGGGCCCCCAAAAGCGCCAGCGTGCCGTACAGTGGGCATCTTGGATTCGCCATCTTGGATTCGCCATTTAGATAGCCATTTTGGATTCGCCATGGATCTTGGATTTTCACCATTTTTATGCTTCCCCATGCTTCCTCATTGCTTCCCACTGCTCCTTGCTTCCCCACTGCATCCGACTTGCATTAGTTGAAATTCCATGTTTTTTTGTTTTTTTTTAAGTGATAGTCAGATGATACAAGGCTATATTATAAGTGTGTACCTAATGCATGAAGTATATGCCTATTGCAGTCATGATTTTAATGGTATATATCTGTTTTTTATATATAGTTTTTTTTTATTATTTTTAATTTTTTATTTTTTTTTTTTTTTTTTATTTTTTTTAAATTTAATTTTTTTATTTATTTTTTTGTAAATTAATTTTTTTTTATTTTTTTTTTAATTTTAATTTTTTTTTTAATTTTTGTAATTTTTTAATTTTTTTAATTTTTAATTTTTTAATTTTTTTGATTTAAGTTTTTTAATTTTTTTATTTTCAAGATTTATTTTTTTTAATTTAAGTTTTTTAAAAATATTAATAATAATAAAATAAATTAACAATGAAAGATTTATTTACAAAATAACAATATTACATTATAAATTCATGGGCATCATCAAGACATTCCATAATGTTTTCCTTCAGCATATCATATATTGTTGTTTCTGTCCTTCGGAAAGTCGAATTCAACTTGATATAGTTTCTTTAAATATATCATCGAAGCTGATTGAGGAAAATCTTGACAGTATTGTTTCCCAATACTGGTCTGGATCCATGATCTTGAATTCTTCTTCCAGTTCCGGAAACAATTCATTTAATATTCTACTTGTCAAGCCTAAAAAGGAAAATTAATTAAAATAATAAGTAAAAATTGACTTACCATAATAGAATCCCATTTCTGCAATATTCTTGTATTCTGAAAAATACTTATATTCTGACAAATCCTCGAGTTCTGACATTGTGAAAAAAGTGAATTTATTTGATAAGTATCTTCTTTTATACAAATATATCAACCAATCAAATCAATCAGCCAATCAAATCAACCAATCATATCAATTAAGATGGCCGACGATATGAACAACTAATAGAATTCAAGCATATGTTTGTATGTATTCAATAACTCTATAGGGTTGTGTGTGTGTATTTATTGAAACTATCTAGATTTTGCAAGTATTTCAATAATTATATGTATTTCAATGGTTATTAGGGATAATTAAATATTATATGTATTATAATGTATTTATATGGATTTGGTTTAAATTGTACATTTTTTTTACATGCTTGCAATTTGTAATTTTTTAAGATTTTGCAATTTTTGTGTATTAAGTTGGCAATTTTGTAATGCCTCTATAATTTATGTATCATTATTTAACAAATAATTAATCTTATTATTATTAATAGCAATTATTAAATTTGCATAGCAATTATAAATTTGAAATTAAATTTAAATTTATTGATTTTTTAAAACTGTATATATAGCCAGGTAATTTATATATATTTACTTTAAAAATATGAATCAAAATTATAATGAATCGATTGACATGGAGATGGATATGGAGATCGAGATCGAGATGAAGATAAAAGAAGAACCATTTGTTCGTGACCTCCGATGGGTGCAGGATGACGAGGATGATATGTGTATGATCCACCTAAAGTTGAAGATCGGGAATGGTGGAGGTTTTCAGAAGACGAGGAAATGTATTTTACATTTTAATTTATTATTGTGAGAATGATTACCGGTCCTCTTTAGGGCCATAAATTTCTGATTGAAAAATGATTGAAAAATGGTTTTATGTCTTTTTATTTCTTTTTAATAAATTCTAACTAATTAATAAGTAAATAAAAGTTATTTTTATAAGTATGTAATAAAGTATAAGTACTTTTAATAGATTACAGAACTATAGGGATATTATATATATATTTTATATGTATTTTAGGGATATTATATGTATTTCAATAGACTTATAGTGATTTTATAGGTATTTATTGACTGTATAGGATATATTATATGTATAATTCTATATAAAGTCTGTTAATCTATATAAATAAATGTATGCAATGAGAATATTTTATAAATAATGACTATACTTATTGTGAATTTATTAACTCTATTTGTTTTTTCAATGTAAATTTAATGTCAGTGATGGTTTTTTTCTACGGTATTGTAATGATTTCATTAGGTATATTACATGTATTAATTTAAAATTTCCATGACTTCTAGTAAACTTATAGTAAATATTTATAATAATTACATAATATCTAGTAAATTATGTAATATTTTATAGACTTCTAGTAAATTTTTGTAATATTTTATACACTTCTGGTAAGTAATGTACTTCTAGTAAATTTGTAATAATTTGTACACTTCTGGTAAATTTTGTAATTTTTTATACACTTCTGGTAAATTTTTTATTAATTTTCCATGTTTTACATGGAATTTGAAAATCTTTGTGACTTGGTAATGTAATATTTTTAGTATTTTTATATTTCTTCTGGTAAATTTATGTAATATTTATACACCTCTGGTAAATTTATGTAAATTTGTACACTTCTAGTAAATTTCTGTAATAATTTGTACACTTCTAGTAAATTTAATAATTTGTAAATTTTGTAATATTTTATACACTTCTGGTAAATTTTGTAATATTTTATACACTTCTTAAAATTTTTATAATATTTTGTAAGATGGTTTGCAATTTGTATGTATTTTTATTGTTTGCGTGTGTCTGTGTGTAATATATATATAAATTCATATGAACCCTATAAATATCCCATAATATTATGTAAAACCTTATGGTCACCCGTTCCGATACATATAAAATATTTATAGATGTTCATTTCTTTCCATAAATAAATTATTAGTTAGAACTATAAGGTATTTATTATTGGTATGTATAAATATTCCATAAATATAGGTATTTTATAGGAGGATTTCATATATATTTATAGTATTTTGAATATAAGGATTTATATTAGAAATAGGGTATTTCCTATTAAGCTAATTTCAATAATAGGTATTGTATTAGGTTAATGGTCAAAATAATAGAGGTAAATTTTATTAAGAGATCATATTAAAGTATTATAGAACAAGCGAATTAAAATCGAATACTCAAGTATTGTCTCAATATATCTTGGAACAAATGAACCAATAATCATGGGTCACGCAGATGTAAGAAAATCGCTATCAAGCCACCATGAATCTGATTTGCAGGCAATGGAGACTCAAAGACTGGTACAAAGTATCCAGACCTATATGCAATACCACAAAAATGAGTGGATGTGATAAAATTGTTATTAATAGAACTTTATTTATCAGATTTTATTTATTATTTATGATGTTTAATTTTTATTAAGTATTAATCATTTATTTTATTTTATTTTAAATATAAAGGTGTTTAATTTTTATTAAGTATTATAGAGATTTTATTATTTTAATTTTGGTTAAACAATAATTTTAATTAAGTTTTCTTGTAATTCACTAGAAAATATCTATAGATTAAATAACATATAAATGTTTTTCATTACAAATGCAGTACAGTTGTAACTTTAACAAAGGAAAATATTTTAATAGAGTAATGTTTTTATATCTATAATGCATATATTTTAGTTTGTTCATTTATTACATGGTTTTCTACTGTTTTTATTCTGATAACTGTAGAGTTTTATAATCAAGTCATGTAAAATTACAACAATATCATGAAAATTTCGCAAAAATGGTAACATTGACATCAAAATTACATAAATGAAATGACATTAATTTACATGCAAGTTATTTAAAATTGAAATGAATTTGGTAAAATATTATAGACTTGATACAAATTGTTAAAATGTTATATAAATTAAAAACAAGTTATTTAAAATATATGAAAATTACATGGAGATTGATGAAATATAAAAAGAATTTAATTTAAAAATTAAATCAAATAAATTAAATTATCAAATTAATCAAATATTTTAAAAATAATAATATAATTGCAAGGAGATAAGAGTCTCATTATAATAATAATAATAATATAATAATAATAATAATAATAATTAATAATAATAATAATAATCATAATGAATAATGATAATAATATGTGAATGAAATACTTTTACTGTTTTTTATTTTATACATTACATGTTATTAGTTAGACATACAAGTTTAGCAACAATTCAGATGCAAACCAGATGCAAGTTTAACAAAGAGTATGACTAATATAAAAACAAATTTTTGTTTAAAAAATATGTCAATGTATTAAATTGACCCATAAATAATTAAAAGTTATAAAAATATTCAATAAACTACTTACAAAGGAGAAATTTATCAAAAAATTGAAAAATTACTTTATTTTTTTATACATATTAAATACACACATAATAAACATTATTCATAGACCTATTACATATACAAAGACAATAGAAAAGTGACATGTATACACGTCATTTCACACGTCATAATGATTACATATGGAACATCTCTACTCATCATCTCACACTCATCAAATATAATAAGTGCCAGCAAATATGGAGACAATTTCATATTTAGCGACACAAATAAAAGTTCATATAACTTATGCATGACATACACTACATAACTTATTTTATTAAGTAACACTCCTATACCCTCACATACATACACTACAAAATCTGTAAGATTGTGTAGAAATAAATTTATTTTATCAAACTAATACACAGGGATATACTCCAAGGTAAAGTAGGAGTGTTAAGAAATTATAAATAGCACATCAACACAATTTTTTTCCTGGAATAAAAGATAGGTGATGAGAAATAATATATATAATACACAACTACACATAAAATCGAGGTTAAATAGAGGAGGTTAAGAAATATTGAAATAACTTAATTTATCAGTAGCGACAGCATCTTTCTATATTAAATAAGAACACAAGACCACACTCAATGGGATTTACTGCTCGATAACAACTCATGTCATAACATGTTGATAACTAATTAACACTAATAAGACAGGATGCGCTCGAATAAATCGTATAATCTCATTCATATCCCGCGCGATAAAATTGATATACCCCTCCTTCAAATATAATGCGCGATATACTTACATAATCTATTTTAAATGACGATCGCATTACATTCATTAAATCTTTAATGTGCATAAATTATTCGCCATATTGTTTGATGATCTCACCGACTTAGCAAATCACAATAGATATGTCTCAATCAAACTGTGGACAACACAAGACGATGAATCTCTATAACAACTTGACAACCAGACTACATACATTTCATGTACTTACATACAAAAACATGACTCAAGTTACACTAAGCATTGTAGACGACGATAGTTCTTGAATCATAACGTGGTTAGATGCAATAGAGAGTGCATCATCGTAGCTTTATTACTTTCTAATACTTCTGACTTTCTACGTGGTGACTCATAACAACTGTGACTACTTACTTATTGAATCTCATTCACTCTCAAAAAAATATTATTTAAATTCATGTGACTTAGTATCTAATAACATAAATTCTTAATGTGTATAGTATGTGGTCACAAAAGAAAATACAATTATTAAGCTTTCATAATAATTTTGTTGGCCCAAACCAATGTGCCTACTAAATCTACAACAGCGAGTGCATTTGTGAATGCACTTTTAACATTAAAATACACTAATACAATTACTTATATAAATAAGATTTTATGACTCATGCACTATGACTCATATGGACCTTCATGACTCAATACCTATGACTGATAAACAAATGATTACTTACATCACAAAGAAATTTCAATTAAGTATAAACTCATCCACTAGACTCATCCAACAAGAAACACAAATATAATAAACTAAATAAAATTTTCAAGAAAAAAGTATGACTCCAACCTAATTACATCTACTGAGATTCATCACAAGAAATAAAAATTATATAAAAATTATTTACAAGTATGAACTTCTCATTACGAATGACTCATCAAAAAATAAAATGTTCAAAAAAAAAATTGCGGGTGTGAAAGTCGCCCTCCAACAATAAGAAAAATTTTGAAAATAATATAAATAAATAAAATTTTTACAATTACACAAAAAAAAATAATAGTGCCAATGATTCTCTATGAGATCATGCACTTCATCTCTAAATAAAAATAAAATTTTATAAAAAAAATAAATATTGCTGATGGTGTAAGAACCTTGGTACTCCACTAAAAAAAAAAAATTAACAAAAATTTAATTAAATTACAATATTACCCCAACCAAAAATCAAATATATTTATTAATAAAAACTGATTGAGGCCCCCTCTAAAAAAAAAATATCAAAATAAAAATGGGGTACACCACTTCCTAAAAAACCAAATATAAAATAATTCAAACTAATGGGTGACCCCCTAAAAAAAAATTCTATTCATTAAAATTAAAAATATCCTTGAATGATTCAAAAAATAGTTAGTGGCCGCGGGTGCCCCCCCCTGATCGACTCTCGCCTTTCGAGGGGGGTTCCGGGTGTCGATTAGATCTCACATACTCTACTCTTACTATACTGAGATTATTTATTACTTTGAAAATAACTTTATATGAGTAAATAAACAAACACAATCTTTAAAAATACATGTTTATTTATCGGAATACTAACAACCAATCAGATGCGATAAAACCAGATACAACCTAAAATGCATGGATTGATTTATTAGCCTGTACATTGATTATACGTGTTCTGGTAGATTGGCTTCTCTACAATTCTACCTTATACATTAATAATAAATAATTAAAATTCATATATGTAGTAACAAATAATTAATTATCAATTATTGTTATATATCTATTGAATTTAATCATACGTGCTTTTGGTTATGTGGTTAATTGTACAGGAGCGATCTTGTAATTTATGTCACCAAGATATTGAGAACGGCTGGTGTTAAATTTATAATTCCGTCGGCAGACTTACTTTTATCTATGTTGTGTGTTTAATGCTACTTAATTCGGTTCTTGTTTTAGAAGGGTGTAATATATCTAAATTTAGATCGGTTATGTTGTACTCTATCTTTCACTTGGTGTATTACTGATGGGGGTCACCGTTTGATTTTGTTGTTGTATAAAACAATCCAAGATACGATATCTCTGGTAGGTTTATCGCCGGTATTCTCTAATGATATAAACTCCCTTAGTCCTTCATACTGTCTTTTCTCTGAAGGATAATAGTAACATTTAGGTCTCAGAATAAAACTACTCACTTACTGAAATATTCTCATGCCTTTGCTAAATTTATCTTTGAATTTGTGCGACCTAGTATTCAAATTTGTTGACAATTAATAGAGATAGGAGGATGTCTCACCAGAAAGAAGTTACTATAGTTATAAATAGAAGATAGTTTCTAAATCATAACATCATCCTGGACCCATCAATTTCTAAAACAATCGATGTCACAATCTAATCAATTCTATTCACTTTCCAGAAAAATAAGTACTGTCTGTCAATCATTCCATCACTTTCCTCCTACATTTCCCAAATTGAATAGTAATGCTATTTTCCTGCTTACTGTCATTCGTCAAAATGTCTCGAATGTATTTGACTGACAGCTGATACATACTCTTTGAATATTTTACTCTCCAAACAGATGTAAACTGTGGAGCCTTAATTAGACTAGGCGTATTCATGACAAATACTATCACCAATATCGCGTGTCATCAGGAATTACCGCATACCATGGAAGAATCCTATTGATATATTCTACGAACACTTATATATAGTCTTTTGCATACATGTCCCGCTTAACGGAATGGTTCGGCACATATTGAATGTTGTCGGTATTAGTAATTGAAGCTTGATTTGTTTATCTTATTTATGTTGAATATATCGTGGAAGTACATGATTTGAGATATCATCCGTTTGTCTTTTTAAGAACTTTTACTACTGTATTTTTTACCGTAGAAGACTCGTATGTGGCATCGTGTAAACATATGACTATGTTAAATCATATTTTTATCTGTTATTATAGTGATGCTAAATAACTTTGATCTAATGGATAAATCTTCTCTTCTTGTTTCATCATCGCTCGCTATCAATAGCGACGCAATATATTAAGCTGTCTCTTAATATACTTTTTGCATTGCGATACACCTTATATAGCTGCTTATGTGAATAATTCATAGAATACTATATATGTGTGATTGTTATTCTTAGAGATATCTCCTCTCTGAATATAGTCTTATATAACATCGTCTCAATAATAAAGCTATGGTATTGTATACAGATTTAGATATCTAATAGTCTTAAGGTTAATTTCGTCCTCAAGCCTGATATAATACCTACCATATTTTCTCGAGTAGATATCTGGTCTATGGTGTTAGATTAAATTTGCATATCTGTTATATTAACTTTGCTCTTCATGGTCGGCATCTTGTACTAATCGCTTACGTGCATATTTCCATTAACGATAGTGTTATGTATAGAGTACTGCATTTCGTGCATAATGTTCGATGAGTAGGGTTACATCTGTAGGGATATATGTCCTAATTGTCGTCTGTGTGCCTTTGACTCGCTGTTGATAAAGTCCGTAATATACAAAGACATGCTGAGATCAAGAGTCTGATTTTTACTAACTTAAATCCTCATCGCAAAATATTATATAAAATTCATATGAGAACCCTCTAAATATGCATCCTCTTCATATACAATTCCTTATATGTGAATCCAATCGTGAGAAGTACACAATAGGTCTAACTCGAGATTAATCTCTCTGAACGTGAGACCATGCTGCATCAAATACTATGTATCTATAGATGTTCAGTAACATTACCTTATCATATAAGTAAGGATGTACAAATTCTAGAAGTCATACGCAGTGTTCTTGTTTGTCCGTCCGGAGTATTACTTGGTGGAACATATGATATGTGACACGAAAATGTAAGTTACGCGAGGCGTACAGAATATCCTTTCACTCGCCTATATATAAGTGTATAATATCCTGTATATAGATATATCAAATATCAGTAGTTCTATGTAGTAGTGAGTATTCGTAATTGTGATTACCTTATAGAAGAGTCAATTTCAAATGCGAGCGGTTGATTATATGCCAGCTCAATTTGCCTTGGACCCAAGAATGTTGTAAATTATGTGGTTCTCCGTCCGTATGATGTGTCTAAGCGATTTTATGTAGAGTACGAGAAAATTGCTCGGAAAAGTTTATTCTATCGAAACTTAGCCTAGTGGGGTAATATATCTATACATATACGTTCTTTACGATTTAATCTACTCATGTGAGTATCAGGCGTATGAGATATATGGTTCTTTATGTGCATCATAAAGTTCAGTATAGAATAAGATTCCTCGTGTGTCATGGATGACCTTGCTTGTTATATCGTTTATTGTTTTTACCTCGACAATCTTTTGCCATAATATTGGTGGGCTATTTACAATTTGTTCTCGTGAGTATTTTCTTCTCCTATATTAGAACTGATAGACGTACAACTGTGGTGGCAAGTCATATTTGAGTGGGTATGATTATAATTGTGTCCTATAGAGTGTTTTCATTAGAAATTTGCTTCTTATTATGGTCTCATATAATAAACTCCATATTAGGGTTAGTTAGTTATAGGTAGTTGTTAGTGGAGTAGTTTCCTTCTAAGATATTATGATTAGAAGGTATATTAATTATATATAAGACTCATATATCAATAAATTCAAATATATACTAGGGTTATAATGTTATATAAAAAACAGAATTCCATATCAAGTGTATATGAATTATATTTATTATAGGAAATTATTATTCATATCCTCAGCGCTTCTCCTAATGAGTGATATGAATTCTATTATAATATTGGCGTGATCACGAGCTATCGTAATAATTATTAGTGACCGTTATATTTATAGTATCATTTTTTCCCATTTAAGCGATAGTCATCACATAGTGCATACAAGCAATATTCTCATCAGTCTTTTAGTGTTGTCTTGTATGCATAGATGATTTCTTATATAGCATTACCTCACACAGTATTGATTAGAGTGAGAATTCAGACTATGTATCGATAGATCGATTGTCAATTTTCAATGAATAAGTGTATACTTAGTGACTAGATTGACATCTATATAATGAGAATTCATTCCATGTCTAATAGATTAGTGGCGATACTCCTAATATACGTTTGGCATATTTCTCATATCCTAGATATTAAGTTTTTATCTATAGAGAAGATGTAGTATATTTATTGAAAAGTGGCATATACGCAATAGCTAACTATAATATATTACGGGTGATGTATTTATAGTTAGACTTCCTGTGAATGTGCTATACTCTTATATATCTGGAATTTCTTATACTTATTAAATTCTTCTCTTACTAACATGATCAAATGTTCATATAAGTAATTTTCTCTCTTTATCTGAAATCTTGATGTAATTTCATCTGATCTATGCATTAATGACTTGTGAGTTCAATTCTTTTTGCTTTATTAATTATTTCGTTATAGTGAATTAATGGGTGGCTTCATATGATTATAAAAGACTCTCGATGTGTTAGTATACTCTGTACTGCATTTAGTCGTGATTATCGCTACATACTTCTAGTGAGTTATAACTATAAAACGGTGATTATATTAGATATAGTCTCGCTGAGCCACTATTAATACAGAGTGGACTTTTCAGTGGCGTAATGTGATATTCGATTTATATGAGAAATCATACATGATAACTTTATATTATTATATACCTGATAAGTATTATATTAGAGTATACTGTCACGTTCACTCAAATAGCAAATGTACCTCTGCTAGTAAAATATACTAGTATTTGACATCGGTCATATACGTTTATTCATCTCTTCTCGTCTATTCTCTTATTTCTCATCTCTCTCTTGGTGTTACTCTCAACATCAGATGTTTGTTGATCTGCTCTTTCTAGTTATAGATGCGGGTAATACGTATCTCGAGGTAATCATTAATCCGATGTTGCATACGGAGAAGCATTTATGCCTTTAATGTATAAGAAATCCCGACAGAGATCTCTCTTGCGCACATGGGTGGTGGGTAGTCTAGCGTAGTTCATTATGGCTCTACGAACTAGTATTAATTTTATAAAGTAATTATATGTGAGATGTCAGCATGTAATATTTATTTTATTTTACATGAGTTTTATTTCTACAATTGTATCCATAATTATTACTGACAAATTAAATAACTAATAAATATACATCGGAGTATTTAGATCTGGTGATTAATTAAATCAAAAATAACAATTATTTAATAAAATTAACACTGATCAATTAGTATGACGAAATAAATATTTAAAAATAGTTAATATTGAATGAAGTATACTGTTACTATCGATTAGAAAGTGAACATTCCATTGTATCTGTAGTATTTGTGATTTATTAATCTCCATTTTCGGGTCTGAATCTCGTGAATGACATACGCTTTGATATAAGAGAGACCACTTTGACATTCATATAGCATCCGAAAGTTACGCGAATGCCGTATAAATTTTTGCCTTTTTATACTCCTAATTGGAAGAATTGCCAGTATTTATTTTCTTCGTGATAATTGATTCTTATCGAGGCTGTGATTGTCTAGATGTCCTAAATTATATATTCTTCAAGTTTAAAAACTATGATTTAAATTTTTTAAATAATACCTCGCCGCATCAATGTACTAGTAGTCTCTCATGAATCACCATTCTACCTCTCTCTAGTATGTATTAGAGTCTATGTATTAGATGATATGAATCATGCAATTTGTTATCTAATAATTGCTCCATAAGAACTCTTTCTACCGAATTGGTGGTAGATTTTTCTTTTAAAAAATATCACATTGATAGTTTTTTCATAATACTAAATATACTTAAGTAAAAAAAACCTATGTGATCTGCCAATATCCAATTATATAATTATAATATTAACAATATAAAAATTTTGGATACATTGTCATAAATTATTGCATATAAGTCTAAATTTCTCTCATCACTCAGGTTAGGAAAATGTGCAATTCAACATGAATTTCCATATATCTTCTCCTCTCAATGCATTATAATATCTCTATAAAGGTTATTCTTCACTCACAGCTGATACAATTGTCTAATAGATTGATTGTCCTATATGTGATTGCAATTCCCCCGTATTAAGTGAGTGTAATCTCCAAGAAATATTAAACAGTATACAATTCAATGATTCACTTTCGACTTATAAATTCCGATGTATCATTGACGCTTTTACATATAATACTATATCCTACAATTATTGGAACGCAAGGCTTTGATGAATGGATTTTATATACAATAATTTCTCAACGCATCTCGTATAATTATTTCAAGGAGTTATAGAGATGACAAAACAGAGGTTGACTCATCATAGTAACTCAAAGTGTGCCTTTATTTCTATAGATCCTCAATGATGGGAGCTTTGCTATTACTTAGTTCTGTCTAGTGTAATCGTGAAGAATTAGCAATACTTTAAGAGAATAGCCGAAATGGCTGTATGATTATGCTTACCAGTATGTGGGAAATTATGATGTCGTTGAAAGAGACGTGATATCCAGACATGGCTCCCTACGAAAAATGTGGTACTTATATTACTTAGATTTGCTTAAGTTCTCTCTGAAGATTATCTGGGAAAAAATTCTGAAATTACAAATACCAATGTACCAAAGAATGAATTATTAATCTCAAGGCAAAATTGTTTCCTTATATGAGTGATTATTCTATGACACTTTTTCAAAATAAATTGTGAACTAGATTAGTACAATTTCCAAGACTATTACTCACTAAATTATCGTTTCGTCAGGAGTTACTTTGCTCTAAATATGCTCACATCAAAATACTCAGGGTATTACTGTACATTGGAATTTCACCATTAACATTTCTTTTGGAATATTCTGTCATATGTGGAAAAAATGAGATGGCTGGGGGTTCAACAACGAAAATTAAATATAGGAAGAAAGCCGTCCGATTTAGGGGATCAGCATTTAGTTGGAAGATGAGGTGTTTCTGAAAGGACAGTTCAGCTATTTTTTTGAATACGGATTTCTGATGAAGAAAGTTACTTATCGAGGACTCACTCGCAAGATGATAGATTGATGTGACACTCCAGTTAAGTAAGAATCACATGTGAAGAAAGGAGATCACGAAGATGAGGAGGGGAATTCGAGGTGGACTTACATTCGGTCAACAAGCACATGTAATATCGGACGAGAACACTGAGCTTTTGTACTCGATCTAAAATAACTTATAGGTGGGCATTAAGCCAGAATTACCATATGTAATGGATTTCCAATGGATTCATACTGGATTAGAAAAATAATGGTTGATTGTGAAAATTTAGATCTTGATTCATTAGGCGATTTATGGCTACACTGTAGAAGTGGATATGGAAATCCCCAGTGACCTACATGATTATTTGAGCGAATTTACCTGTGGAGCAGAACATCAGAGCACCACCAGGGAAGCTAAGAGTAAAGAAGCTCTTATTAACACATCATACCAAGCTGAAACTATGTAGTACATTGGCGATTACTACAACTGCTACATACACTTGGTGGTTTAAGATCGTTAAAATCCACAGAGCTGTAAAGTTTAACAAGACAATATTTTCAAGAAGTCATATTGACAGAAAATTACTGAGCTGAGATCAAAAGTACCATCATGAATCTAGACAAAAATTATTACAGCTTTTTATAATAACAGTCTCTACGGAAATCAGTAGAAAATTCTAAAGGAAACGGCAATGAATCTTCAGACTATGTAATTCAGCCAAAAAGCTCATTCATTACGCATCATAAGCTCAAGTTTTAGAAAAAACAGTTAAAAATCGATTCAAGTATTTAATTGCTGGTATTGCGAACAAGGGTGTAGTTTGTCTGAATCGCCTAGCTTATTTGGTCAGACAGGTGTTGGAGTTGAGTAACACTTAAGAACTGGTATCCAGCCTGCAGTAGCATCGAGCTTCTGAGAAATACAGAAAAGAGGGAAAATGCATTATTATAAATATAGTGCTTGGTGATACAGACAGCTTTTTTCCTGTGAAGTGAAAGAATGTAGATTGGAAGAACGGATTGTTAGAAATTGATGGTCCAGAGGATGAGTTCATTAGACACTTTCAAAAACTTAGTATACAGGAACATCCACTCTATAGCAACAAGTTATCTGTGGTCGGCAAATTCAAAGATAAAAGCCAATAAGCATGAGATACAACGGATAATGGTTTTTTGAGACCTAAATGTTACAGTCTCCTTGGTGAAAAAGTAACGTAGTAAGGCTAAGGGAGTACATTAAAGGTACCGGCTTAAACCACCAGTCGTATCTTGGATTGTTATCATAGATCTCGCACAACCTAAATACTAGAGTCAAATTTATCTCAGAACAGAATTCGGTCTCTGTATAGTGAAGACCAAGAGTGGAAATGAATAGAAAGATAACATGAGACGTTACCTATGAAGTTGTTGTATAACTTTAAAAGTATTCATTTCAGCAAGTAGTATGTTTAATTAGTCATTTAACCATAACAACTCTGATGATTAAATATGAATGCTACTTTGACTAGTGATATATAAACCACTCATTATAGATTCGTCAGCATATTCTGACTAATATATTGACAAGTGTACTAGCCTTGCAATAAAAATTGCAGAACAGATCTTATAGAGAATTGCAGCTCACCAAAATGAATGTACAGGAGTACATGAATTTAGTTGAACTCAATTAGTGAATAAAGATAGAAAATTATATTTATATTTAATTAAAGACTCTCAGTGTAGTAAATATGTGGATGTAGATCGAGAATCATGCACTGACAGTAATAAGCTAGACTATTTTGTCTATCTCCAATTCCAATATTGTGAATCCCCAATTGTTACTAGGTTATTAGATGCGAAATACTAGATATTCTTTATTTGGAATTTGATGTCTCATGTCTCTCATTAAGTATCAATTGTTATGTTGTTTAGTTTTTTTGTGTTATATTTATTTTAATTATTCAACTAATATTGATTATTTAGATAGCCTTAAAATAATCCTAGTAGTAAATGGTACTAGATGTGGAAGCTCCTCGAACTATATTTAACCACACCTCCATACGAACATATGGAAACGTCCAGGCCTGAGAAGTTAAACTCTAGGTGTGCGAGGGTTACCCCCAACTATTATTTACTCGCACAAAATTCATATCTCTTTTTTGTTAGCTCGAATTTTTATTTAGGGGAATAGATCATACACATTTATTTTTTTTATTTTTTTTGTGGAATATAGGGTAAGTCACATTATATGTCTTTTCTTGATATAATTTTATGATTTTGGGTCAGAATATTTTTTTATATTTTTTTTGATGATGGTGGAGTTTGATATTTTTTTTTTATTGTGTCTTTAATTAGGTTAGAGATGAGAATAACAAATGAAATGGACAAGGTCACCTTCTTTCTCCATATACGACTAAACTCTTTTTATTTTTAAAATTTATTTTTTTGATGAGTCATTACTATTGAGGTCATACTTTGTTTTTTTGTAAATTTTATTTTTTTCAAATTTTTTTTTTTTGGGGTACCCTATTACCCACGCAATGTTTTTTTGAAATTTTATTTTTTGATTGAGTTCATTACTGTGATTATGAGTTACTATCAATATTTTGTGTATTTATTATATAACATTTCTTTCTTTCTATTTTCTCATTTGTGCCGAATGACAGTACAATTTTAAAGTAGTGGAAGTCATTCAATATGAGTTATCCATGTAGTCATTAACTTCTTTCTTCTTGAAATTTTTATTATTATATTTTGAGTTCTTTCTTCAATTTATTGCTTTGAATGTGTGTGCATCGTATAGCACATAGTGTCGCTCTATTGACTTATTAATTTTTCTTTGTGAGAGTTCATCTTGTGGTAAATTACTCCACGTATCCATAGGCGTATGCCGTATTACATTATTACTATTGCTTAATGTCGTCACTATAATGGTCAGATTCATTAGCTGGCTAAACTTATTGCCGGATCTATTCTAATCTATTAATATGTACGAATTTATTTTAAATAGTGGGTCACTTTGTTTGTAATAATGGGTTACACTCTCGAATTATTGCAGTCTGCTTTGTAATAATTCTTGAGTTTTATCAATGTACTTTATAGCTGACTACGCATCAAATTATATTATTCGTTGAAGTATATTTTAAGATATTTAAATTTTTTCTTTGTTCTTGTACGTGCACAAAAGATACACACAAATTAATAGACATTTATTTAGATTTAATTTACTATATGAGCTACTAGTAGTGAAGATTTTAATGAATATTTTTCTGTTCTTTTGAGGTGAAGTCTGTTGACTATGTATTGATTCACAATGAGTTCATTGATAGAGTCAAACCATTCGTAAGATGTCGAGCTTTTAACAAAGTATAAAGTCTGAATCATTCCGGTTTAATTAATTCTACCCAATTTTCGTATAAGTAATCGTGTTCATATTAATTTCAGTCCAATCTGCAATTGGATGGAAAAGATCGTTTATGATATCCATGGTTATGAGTCTATTAATATGTATTTGATGATCCCATAATTTAAATAAACTTTTCTGTAATCCCTTCTTAATTTTTATGAAGTATAATAAAAGGTTATTGAGGTCAACCTCTCAATTATTTGAAGATCACACATCGTTAATGAACGTCATTAACATATTGATCATTTATTAGTTCAATTCATTAGAGATGTATTGTAGTCATATATCTCTATAAGCTGTATTGAGTTCATTATGTATAGCTAAGTATGTCATGCAAGATTGTCCAAATGATGAGTCAATATATTACCCCAGTTCTCTTAGATTTGATTGTACACCCGGTTATAATGTGAGTTCATTGCTGTTTAATGATGACTCGCACATTGCACTAAGGGGTGTAAATAGTACTTTAATATTTTGAATTAAATTTCTAACCACAATTTATTTTTTTGATAATTATAAGGACATTAATAGATTATGAGTTATCACGCTATTGTTTTATAGTTTAGTGCATATCTATATCGTGATTATAAAATGGCTTGTCTGCTCCTTTATTTTTGGGGTTATCAGGATAATATATGCTGCGCATTTTTGAGATATCTGTGATTATTTCAAAAGTCTATATATTACGCGAATCAATATATGAATTGTGTTTAGAGTGAGTTGTCCGATAGTTTATATCATCCACATTTTGATAATGACAATTCTTTGATCGTGCGTTTTAATCTTTATTAATATTTGATTTTCCCTAGTTTGACCAAAGGACATGTATCTAGCGTTGTGTTTGCTGTAGATACTTATCGTGTGAATATATATTATTTGTAAATTTATAATGAATTTGAATAAGGTCATATAGATATTTTATTAGTGTTGCTTTGAATGGAGTGTGTATGTATTATATTTTTCTACCCCTCTTACCGATTTGGTATGTGTGTATTATATTTTTCTACCCCTCTTACCGATTTGTGTGTGTGTATGATTTGTGTATGTATATTTTTCTACCCTCTTACAGATTTGTGTGTGTATGTGTGTAAGGAGTGTATATGAATTATTAAGTGTGTGTATGTAATGATTGTATATGACTTATTGTGTGTAATGATTGTATAGGACTTATTATATGTGTGTGTGTATGTAAGGAGTGTATATGACTTATTGTGTGTGTAATGAGTGTCTATGACTTATTATGTGTATGTATGTAATGAATATATATAGTTTATTATGTGTGTATTAATATGTATAAAAAATAAAAGTAATTTTTCAATTTTTAAATTTCTCCTTTGTAAGTAGTTTATTGAATATTTTATAACTTTTAATTATTTATGGGTCAATTTAATACATTGACATATTTTTTAACAAAATTTGTTTTTATATTAGTCATACTCTTTGTTAAACTTGCATCTGGTTTGCATCTGAATTGTTGCTAAACTTGTATGTCTAACTAATAACATGTAATGTATAAAATAAAAACAGTAAAAGTATTTCATTCACATATTATTATCATTATTATTATTATTATTATTATTATTATTATTATTATTATTATTATTATTATTATTATTATTATTATTATTATGAGACTCTTATCTCCTTGCAATTATATTATTATTTTTTAAAATATTTGATTAATTTGATTAATTTAATTTATTTGATTTAATTTTTAAATAAATTCTTTTTATATTCATCAATCTCCATGTAATTTTCATATATTTTAAATAACTTGTTTTTAATTTATATAACATTTTAACAATTTGTATCAA
Organism: Microvelia longipes; assembly: GCA_018340805.1. Classification (NCBI taxonomy): domain Eukaryota; kingdom Metazoa; phylum Arthropoda; class Insecta; order Hemiptera; family Veliidae; genus Microvelia; species Microvelia longipes. The sequence continues at coordinate 3,910,242 of JACMZG010000008.1, forward strand.
GTCTATAATATTTTACCAAATTCATTTCAATTTTTAAATAACTTGCATGTAAATTAATGTCATTTCATTTATGTAATTTGATGTCAATGTTACATTTTTGCGAAATTTTCATGATATTGTTGTAATTTTACATGACTTGATTATAAAACTCTACAGTTATCAGAATAAAACAGTAGAAAACCATGTAATAAATGAACAAATAAAATATATGCATTATAGATATAAAAACATTAGTCTATTAAAATATTTCCTTTGTTAAAGTTGCAACTGTACTGCATTTGTAATTGAAAACATTTATATCGTATTTTGGAATTTATCTATAGAATAATTTCTAGTGAATTTATACAAAGCAAAATACTTAATAGAGATATTTCTTTGTAGTTAATCACATAATTAATTGTTAATATCAATTATATGAAAATGTCTTACTATAATTATCATTTTATATAATTAAATATGTAAAAGATACTTTATAATGTTTTAATAAAGTAATATTAAATTTATATATAATAGAATATTATTCATGATATATATAATATGAACTATATTTATAAAATATGTTTTATATTAATGTATCATCTGGGAGATATTTAATATATAATAAATAGAATAATTAATAATTGTTGTATGTATAACTGATAATAAAGTTTTATTTATAATAGTTTTATTAATTACTTAGTTACGGATTAACATTAGTTCTCTTCTCTAACATATTTCACATCTCATATAATTTATCTGAAGTTCCTTAGTCGATTGAATTATGCAAATATTTTAAGCGATACTGCTATACAATTTATGTTTATTAAAATCTTATATATCTTGGAAATACGATATCTCTTGTACTCATGTACTTTTATTATGACTTCTTAAAACCACACTGCCCTATAGCAATATCAGCTTTACTTGTATGGTACTATCTCTTTTAATAGCGATTATTCTTACATCTCCCGGTGATCTATCTCTAATATGATATAGGCAATTGTTATCCTCAGATTATATTATTTGTAATGAAGTATCACCATACTGGTTTTAATACGATCCTATGATACTCTTTGAACATGTCGTTACGAGACTGTATATACTTTCACTCCAGTCATTTTTCCATGTGATATTTGTGCTTTGCCAGATGTATGTGGAGAAGTATTGATTCTTCTCGAAACTGATTCTCTCGCATAGTTCGTTATGACATATATTAATTGTTTATACCCTATAGTTATCTATGCTCATAGTTTTTATGCATATGTATAATTTGGATAGTTGTGTAATTGAGATTATATTCTGATATACAAAAATTAATTATATCGCGATTATTCTTATCAACACAATATTATACATTTACATAATGATGTTGATTGTTTATTGTGATATACTAGATTCATGTGAATATTATATATCTTAACTAATATATTATATTGAATATACTTGTGATTGAAATGATGATGACCCTGTTAATATAATTGATTAATGAATATTCTAATTATCGGTCTTATTAATAACAATATTTATCACTGTGATTATGTTTATTGTGTGATGAATCTTCTGTATTTAATGGAATTGATAATGTTTATTACATATTATTGATATGTTTGTATTTTTTTTTTTTTGATAAATTTTTATGGTTCTATTACATTATAATTGAATGTGTGTGTAATTTGTTAGATTTTTTATGGTTTCATTTTCATAATTAAATTTATATTGTGCTCTCGTATGTATATTGCTATGAAATACATTATTATTCTCAAAGGCTAATACCCTGTTCATTAATAACATAAAATTAAATTTAGCTATATAATAATAGAATCTCTATATGTATGTGATGTATTTCTTTTGATATATTAATTATGAGTTATGGCTTAATCTTATTACAAAATACCCTATTACATATTAATTGATATAATGTGTAGTGGTAAATTTACTGTTATTGTGGAGAAATTAAATTCACTCTATAGTCTTTATTCTCTAACATTATCACCTATTATAATTTGATTTAAATGTGAAGTGTTTTATTGTATTTATATATATTTATATTGTGATTTTCTCTTATAAATATACATAATTTAACTTGCATTAATATGTGATTTTAGTTGTAAATGTATTTATGTAATAATACATCATAATCCCAGTCTTATTATATGTATTCTTAATTAGAAAATGTGTTGACCCTTGTTAGTTGTCATTATTTTACATACAATGGTATTTATATAACTTCTTAATTTTATATTTGATTATATTAAGGGTTGTGTTAAGTATTGTTATTGAACATCTAATGAGAATTAATTATATATATGGTTTCTATAATGCTGCTTATACGTAGCATGATTGAATTGAAATGCTAGTTGTGTTTGTTGTTACATATAATATATATTTATAGAGTGGGTGTATATTATTAATTATTAATTGATATATGATGTGTGGGTGATGTAATTTCACTAATGAAATATCATATTTAAGTTACTTATACATATTAATGAAATGTGTGTAGTGTTATTTATGTAATTTATATATTCTACATGGTATCAGACACACTCGCATTAACATACAATTTATAAATTGATATATGTGTGTGTAATATGCATACTCTTAAGATTATAAGTTCCATTAATAAGATTCTTCATAACTCCATAACATATAATTGAAAATTGTGTGTGGATGTATTATAGTGTTTAAGCTTAGTATTTTTATGGTGTGTATTAAACATATTAAATTAACAATAGTGATGTATATTGTACTCAGTGTATGTGTAATTTCTTAAGAGATATTTACACATTATATACTTTATCTAATGTGTGAGAATGTGGTTGTTAAGTTATTTGATTAAATTTTTTATGTTTATTAAAAAATATTTACTCATTAAGAATTGAAGATGTGTGTGTATACTGTATTTGTATAAAATTCAAAGTCCTATTACATATTAATTGAAAATGTGTTGTGTTTTTGATTAATTTTTATGGTTTATTACATATTTAATTGATATGTGTGTGTATGTATTTGATAAATTTTATGTTTATTACATATTAATTGAAATGTGTGGTATTTGATAATTTTTATGGTTTATTACATATTAATTGAAATGTGTATGTATTTGATAATTTTTATGTTTATTACATATTAATTGAAATGTGTGTGTATTTGATAATTTTATGGTTTATTACATATTAATTGATATGTGTGTGTATGTATTTGATAAATTTTAAGTTTATTATATTAATTGAATGTTGTGTGTTTTTGATAATTTATTATGGTTTATTACATATAATTGATGTGTGTGTATTTGATAATTTTTATGGGTTTATTTACATATTAATTGATATGTGTGTATTTGATAATTTTATGGTTTATTACATATTAATTGATATGTGTATTTGATAAATTTATATAGTTTATCGCATATTAATTGGAATGTGTGTGTATTTTGATAAT
>JACMZG010000008.1:3914661-3954661 GCA_018340805.1 Microvelia longipes
GGCTTCTGGCGATAGCAAAGAAAAATGGCATAATTCAGATTTACTTTTGTAATTTTTTTATACTCCAAGTACAAATTTATGTCCATTTTTCGTTTCAGTGCTCTCACCAGAGGCCAAATTGATGGTTCGGATAGAAGAAATTCTGAGAGTATAAAAACTTCTTATTTTAAGCCATTCAAATTACCCCTTCTTTTTTTACTTAGGTGTCCCTTCTCACTGTTCAACTCATGTGAGTTTCACAGAGGAAAAATTTAAGGCTCTAAAGTCTCTGACAAAGTAGTTTTCAGGGGAAGTTCCTTAAAAGGTTAGTGAAACATCACCCCCTCTAGGATTGTTTTCACCCCTTTTACAAGTTTTGGATTGCTACGGGCCTACCTTATTCACTCCCTCATATTATTTTCCAACACGGTCAATTGATTTTAACCATGTTTCATACTATAGTGTGTGATGACTGAAGTGCATTAGCATCTGTGTAGCCAAATACTAATAGCAATTTCAATTATAAGTTGTTTCGTACTCTATTTCCCCACACAGTCAAATTGAATATAACTGTGCGCAATATTAGTACTATGACACAATCTTGTCCACATGGATACTTGATTGTTTGATTATTGATTCATTGAAATCACATTGTTTTTTTACCTCAACTGAAATACCAGTACCTGTATTGACTTGTTGGGTCTGTGGTTGGTATAAAACGATAAAAAAACTTGTAAACATAGCTAGCAGAGTGGTAAGAAGGCTTCAATCACTATATTACGCTATAGTTTCCAATATTGTTGCTGCCACAGATCCACAGCAATGAAGAAGTGAAAATTAGTCACTAAGCTCCCTCCATGGGAGGAGTCATTTTATATTACTAGAGGCAACGCCTTCAAAATCAATTGTCGGAATTAAAGAACAGAGAATCCACCATGAGTTTTAATTAAAAGACTAGCCATCACAAGCCAGCTTATTTGATGAGACTATGACAGCAGTATATTTTATGAGAAGGATCCGTATCGTTCCGTCAACAAATCGTAGGGTCGATAAATAACTTGTTGACGCAACAACCCGGTCCGTACCGTAGACAAATCATTGTGCCAATGGAATGATTTTTCACCGCAACAACCCGTTTTCGAACCATCAACAAATTTTTCTGTCGACTGTTGACAGAGTTATTTGCCAACAAAATCACACCATGAGAAGACAGCTTGCCTTTTGGAAAGATAAATAAAAATGTTAAGTTCCGGTTGTAATATTTTTTATTTATCACTTGCAAGTATTGGGATTGAGGACAGATATGCATTAAGGAATTAATATAATTTAAAAAGCAAAAACATGAAACAGATACATTTATTTTCAAAAAAGAGAGTAAAATAGAAAATTATTTTATTGTGCCTTGGTTAGTTAAAGATTGCCAGCATCTAACTTCCCTTTTAACTGGGGCCTGCTTTCACCAAGATCAAGGGGACATAAGTGGTAATGGGGCGGGGGTCCAGTTATAAGTGTAAACACTGCAAAAAAAGCTAGCACGTTCAGTATTTTAAGACAATTAATTAAAAATAGGTATAACTACACATTTAGAATTGAGTGGAACAAAGGGGTCAATATCAGGGTCGTCCCGGCAAAATTCAGCCCTACTTTCAGGCCCACTGAATGTAACTTAGATTACTCCATGACGATGAAATCCTAATTTAGCATTAGATAAGATGAATGCTCTCCATGCATGAGTGGATATGCTTCAATGAAGTCGATGTACAACTTATTGATTATAACATTTATCTGTCCTGTGCACTGTTCCTCATTCTTGATGTGTATACAGATGATACACTTTTTAATTACTTCTAAACATCACCATTGCGAATCATTTTATCAGTATCACAACCTGAAAACAATAAAATTAAAATTTGTCTTGATTCAGAAAATTTTTAAATGGTACATTAATAGAAACAAGACATAGCCTGAGACAAACACAAAATACCATAGTACTTGCCATTGAACAATTTATTTAAACAGAGGAAGATACAGGGGCAAATTTGAGACATTAAAGGGTGAGAATTTCATAACATTCAATAAATATTGTTCAATTAATGTAGTTATAACAAATGGTTATAAGCAATTGACAGGGTGTGGAAAAACAATTCAAGTGACAGCCAATGATTCAAGTTTGTGGTTGTTAAACCACATCCACAAATTTAACACAGATTACTATTAATTTGTTCACATGCGGGGTTTGGCAGGCGTTCAACACTGTGTTCAACCCCCTTAGGTGTTCAACTTCAACTGTTCACACAGTATTTAAAACCGATAGTTTAGACTCTAACCCGATACAAAAATGAGTGTCAGGGTTTGAAATCTGTGTTTAAATACCATTTAAACAACAAATTCCGGGGGGTTGAATCCCCTCCCAAACCTTGCGCCTGAACAAAGTATATATTACTCTGATAGGCCAACCTCATTGGTTCTCAACACTATTTTTCCCACACAATAGTAAAGTTAAATAGATGTGTGTCAAAGTGTTATAATAAAAAAACCTTTGCTAACTTTTAAAGAAGCAATACAATGCACAGACACTGTCTTCTTTCAATTCCCCCCCCCTCTCCTTATCATTTATTTATTCAATTCCTGTGTGCCACAAATGGCAATGCTTTTGCCTTTTAAACATTTGATTCAAACTGCATAACATTGCATGTTTGAAACATGACTAAAGTACACGAACGCTGTGTGACGGAAGTATAAGATGTCTTTCAAAACAAGATATATAATAAGTCATATGAGTACTATAAGTCAGTGGATGAATTGCACACTAGCCAAGCATGTCATCACACTATTTACATAACTACTTACTTACAAATTAACCCTCACTTGCAGGTTATATTAACCCTGCAACGCATTAAGCTCTACCTGACTGACTAAACCTGGGTTCAATTTTACCCTCTTAATAATTTAATGTCATATAAAACGTAGTATGACATACAAATGTACACTAAAAAATTGTTAAATTTTATCTTTACGGTGCTTACTTTAAACGGCACAAACAGTAAATAAATACAAGTTGAAATAAATCTAAATAAAACACAAAATACGTCAAATGTAAACAGTCCATTCAGAAAAAGAAATCAAAAATAAGACGGCACAAACAGTAGACAAATACGAGTGTGAAAACAAATATAAATGAAACACAATACGTCAAATGTAAACAGTCCGTTCGGAAAGTAAACTTCAAAACTATACTTCAAAAATAACACGCACAAACAGTTAATAAAACACCGAGTTGAAATCGATCTAAATGAAATACAAAGTACGTCAAAGTAAACAGTCCATTTTAAAGAAACTTCAAAAATAAAAACAAAATATTAATTAAACTTGCCTTACCTTTTTATGTCTAGCGCTAAATAAAATAGGAAGTATTTTATTTTGTTTGCTATTTCAATCCATGCTAGTACACCTTCAGCTACGTCTTCACAATAACATTGGAAACTTTCATTTATAAATACGAAATCGGCAAAGTTATTAAAAAGTTATTACTTTAGTTAGTTATTAAAATATCACTAACACTTTACATGTTTAATTACATATTATAAGTCACAAAATGATAGTAACAAAATAAAAAACGGCAAACTATTGAAATTGATAACACTATCATATTTCATAGACGTATTACTTTGAATAGATAAGTCACTAATGTATTTCTCTCGTTTCTCTATTAACTAAAATGTCCACGGATTCGACGGTGGCGCCATCCCTGGGTCCCGTACCATAACATCGAATTCTACGGTGGCGCCATCCCTGGGTCCGTACCAGTTTTAACAATAACCGTCTAGGATTTTTTAACCCAGGTTTGTCTATCAGCCTAATCAGTGTTGCCGTATTGAAAAAAACTCTGCATACTTATACATTATATAAAGGGACAGACTCTCACTGAATCTTCATTCAAATAATTGTATTTTACTTTACCTCATTTATACCGTAGGTATATATGAAAAATTCCGAAACTGGGATGAAACTAGAATTATCCGTTTCAGGCGTTTTTAAGGCCTCCTGAGTGGTTTTTGCAAAGCTGTCTGTCTATGTGTGTCTGTCATCGTTTTAGCGCTCAGTGTATTTATGCTAGAGAGTTGAAATTTTGTACAAAAATCGGTCTAATGCTGTAGTTATGCTATTCGATTTTTTTTATGGCGTCATTAACCCACAATAATTTTGAGTCAGCAAAAATTTCAGATTTCATAAAACGCGGAAAAATTATACAATTGGATTGAGATTTGGCCCGCATGTAGCTATGTATAGGACTAACATTTGTGCAAATTTTCATCTCATTATCTGTATTAGTTTAATTTTTATTGAATGACTTGTGTACGTTTTTTAAAAAATTGTAAAAAACCAGGAAATGGCCCAATTGAGTTAAAATTCGGTGTGTACATTATTACCTAATAAATAAGTACACCAAGTTTCATTTCAATACGACAAGTATATCTATGATTTTTGTTGGATCATAAAAATTAAGAAGCATCGAGCGTGGTCAGTGCTGTATGGGTGAACGCTAAGAATGATACAAATGCATTTACTATCTGAAGACAAGCAAAGCGAGTCCAAATGCATGTTGCTGTATAAATTTGACTTGACTGCTGGCATTCTAAGAGAAACGTTTTACGCTCTATTTTGTAAAGAAGAAAAAATTAAACAATAAAATATCAGTTTCTCCCTCACAGCATAACAGCACAGATCATGCCTCTTCTGTGGATATAATGTGGTATTATATATATATATATATATATATATATATATATATATATATATATATATATATATATATATATATATATATATATATATATATATATATATATATTTATATATATTATATTTATTTTTATTTATTTATTTATTTATTTATTTATTTATTATATTCATTAATTAGTCTTTCATTGTTACTATTAACACTCTAGCAGGAATAACATGAGGGTGATTAAAATTATAATTTGTAAAGGGGTTTCTTAGCTTTTTACTTTCCTCATTTATACAGTGGTAAATACGAAAATAATTGAAATTGAGCTAAAATTTGAAACCGTGGTTTTACTTTGAGACCTCCTGAGTGGTTTTTACAAAGTTGCCTCTCTAAGTGTGTGTGTGTATAATGAACTAATTGCTACTGTCACGAGTTCAAATATTAAATTTAGAAAAATAAAAATTGACGAGTATTATTTTACTTTTCCTAATTTATAGAAATGAAGGATAAGATTTATAGATTTTTATAATGTTTACTTCGGACTCTATTACATTATAGAGTCCGAAGTAGGGAGGATGAGCGAGGCAGGAAAATTTCCGAGGCACCCCGTACACGGTTTTTTTTTATATTTCTGGCAATTTTTATTTTTACCTCATTTATATTGTAGGTGTAAAGGTAAAATATAGAGTGTTATAGCAGAACTAATGCTGATAATCAGTTGAAACTCAGCAAATCGCTTTTCCTATAGATCTCTACAGGCGTACTAAATTTCAAACTGATTCATACATTTCTTTGCGTTTGAAGAATTTTCGAAATTTTTGTCGAGTTATTAATGAGCTTCTCTCCTTAGTCCGCTTCTGCATGTATGTCGCACAATATCTCGGAGAAAAGTACCGGAAATTTGTGATATTGGTCTTAAATTTCTTATGACATAAAATTGTTTCCAAAATACTCTATTTAATCACAGAGATATATTACTAGAGGGGCCCTATTGGTTGAATTTTGAAACATCGAAAAAGTAACCTGACCACCTTCGATTATCATTATCATCAAATAAACAGAACAAAAAAAACAGTAAATTATATAGTAGAATGTTCAAAATACAAATCATAACACAAACAATCTGCGGGAAGCCCAAAACAATTGATTAATTATAACCTCAACTCTCTCTTGGAGGAGGTTTCAATGAGGTTACACAGAGCCCCTGAGAGCCCCACTAAAAATGTTTCAGGTCTCTCAATGTATTAAGATAGGCTATGCTCCCTCTAGTATATATCTCTATGTATTTAATGGTATACTCTCATTTTACTTTCTAAAATTACCTATAAAAACGACAAGAAGTAATTAAATTACCACATTTGGGTAATAATTACCAAACATATTTTGGGGGATTTGAACTCAGGGCGGTCGGTTAAGAGATAATAAAACCTAAACGGGTCGGTTTACTAGGCGTAGAGACCATTTTTAAAATACTTCTATAATTTCCCCATTTTGTTGTGGTTAAAATTTTGAGCTGAAATGTTCCACCCTGTATAACTACGGTATAAATCAAATAATTTATTCTTCTTTTCTCTACAAAACCATTTTCTTTTACTAAAAAGCGGAAAAGTAAAGTAGGGAAGTCCGGGAAGTCTTCCTTTCGTTTCCCGCCATTGGTACTGCCAACCTAACAACAGGCGTACTAAAATTAGAGATAGAAATCTGGATAAACTGGTAACGGTTTTTGTTTATTTCAAAAAATAAACAGTAACGACGCGATCGTTTTAAATGATGAATTATCAATAGCCTTACAAACCCTTGTTATTGAAAAATTTGATGTAATTTATTGATTTGTTCTTGCCAGAGTCGTGGGATTGCTTCGAGATGAGTAAAACACCGTAAGTTATAACTTATATTTTATTTTATTGGCTGTTTTAGGAAATTTACTTCATTCCTAGGAACGCCATCTTTCCTCCTTCCTCTATCATTTGATATCTTAAAAACTTAGAGAAGCTGCTTAAAAATATGAATTTAAATATCCTCTGTAAGGATCTGGCTCTTGGGTCTACCCTGTACAAATAACCATGTGTCCTATTGACTTTGATGCTTTAGTATAAAAATTCAATTTACCACCTGGAATATAGTGGAATAGAATGAACAAGTTACTTAACTCACGTATTTGGGCTTTCGATATTACTGGAAACGTTAGAAGAAGAAATGTTTGGCTTCTAGCGCTACTTTTTGCCACTATTGTAATCGTAGAGGAGGTTATGCCTAGTGGTATGTTGTCTGTCATTGATAAAAGGTTACATGTGTGACAGAAATTCGTTCAAAACAATAACTATTTCAATTTTTACTTCACAACAATACAATTTTTATTCCTTGGGGCGTAAATAAAGACAACATTTTCGTTAAATGTTCTTTTGATGTCTCGATACTAGATAACGTCAACACTTTTTGTAGCAGGATTCTATGTTGTATTGACACTTGATAACCTTGACAGTTTTAGCTAAACCATGTGTCAATTAGTACGTTCACACACTTTAGAACCGCTTATCGTATAGAGTACGATCTCTCAATACGGTAATTTAAGCTGTATGAACCATGCGGAGGGGATCCCATCGCATACGCTAGAACTAGGGAGATGGAATCTAAATGGATCCCCCGATACGCTGTCTTTTTATGTGTGTACCTTTAGAGACGATCGTATTTCACGGATAACCTTCTCATCGGAACTTTTATTTCACTTTATTTCACTTCTATATAACCGTTTTTGATCAAATAACTTTTGGAATATTATTTTTTTTAGTGTAACTTTATTATTATCCAAAGAAATCACAATTTAATTAAATATATTTTTTGTTATAAACTTCCTTATAACCAAAAGTGAAGGTTCACTATACAAGACGCCATGTTTTGGCGGGATCAGTTATCACTCGATCGACTAAACAAATACGCTGCAAGAACCGTGAAGTTAGTTGACCGTATTGTATACGTATTCTATACGATCCGCGGATCTAGAGTGTGTGTGAACGTACTAAATGTTACGTTGTACTAAACATGTCGATACTACATAGAATCCTGCCAGGGTAAAAATGTTTAAAATAAATATTTGGGAGACCTATGGGATACTGACACTAACATAGGTGTCGATCTTACATAGAATAAGGACAGGGGTGTCATGTGACATATTCTTATCCTGATCAAACTCTACATTCCATTGACAGACAGAGAGACCCACCCAGTAAGGACTAGTAATATTTAATTTTAATATTTTTACCCTGGCAGGATTCTACATTGTATTAACACAACGTAGCATTGACACATGGATCAGTTAAAAATGTTGAGGTTATTAAGTGTCCAGACAAACGCAAAGTGTCAACGATTTATAGTGTTGAGGCATCATGATGCTGAGACTTTGTGGGAACTTGACCCTGGGTCCCTCTGTCTGTCAATGTTATCTAGTGTAGAGACTATCACATGTCAAGGTATCGTTAAACCATGACATGTAATGTAGAGTTTGTGCAGGACTAAAATAAGTTTGACACCTCTTGTACTGATTTTATGTATGATCGACACTTGTGTTGATGTTAAATAGTGTCGAGACCCTGGAAGCTTCCCAATTACAGAGTGGCAGCCATTTTTAAAAATACCAAGAAAACTTAAATTTATTTAAAAAAATATTGTTAAAACATGATCCTTTTTTAAAACCGATTTTTCTAAACTCGACACTTGCAGTTTAGGGGAGTCGGTTCACTTGTTATTCTATTCAACTATAATCTGAAATAATTGCAAGCCAGATTTATAATTACTTTGCAAAACATTTTCACATTTTATTAAGTCTTTCTGAGGGGGCGAAATAGGACATAGAGGGTATAGTGGAATAGAATCAACAAATGACTTTACTTACGTATTTCGGGTTTTCGATATGACTGGAAATGTCAAAAGAAGAAAAGTTTGGCTGGTAGGACTACTTTTAGTGACTATTGTAATTTTAGAGGAGTTAATGCTTACTGTCATGTTGCCTGTTATTGATGAAAGTTACATTGTGTGACAGAAATTCATACCAAACAATAACAAAAACATACAATCATTGTTTTTCAGACACAAATAAAACAACACGTAGTGTTTGTTTACAAAGTATTACAACATTTGACAATCTTGTCTCTTCCAGTGTGGCAGCCATAGATAAAATATCAAGAAAACTGAATTATTTTTTGAAAATCAATTTTTTGGATTTGGTTAACTTGCTATTCTATTCTACTATAATAGAGGAAGGGTCTTCCACTCTGCTGAACAATGAGATCTTTGTTCACAATGTTTGTTCAAAGGCAGTGGCATTACCGGCATTTACAGGTAAATGCCGGTAGTCCCAAGTTATAGTGGAAAAAGATAACGTGTGAACCGACTCCCCAAACAAATCTAATGCTAGTTTCAAAAAAATTGATTTTTATAAAATAATTTTGAAAAGTTTTCTGGTTATTTTAAAAATGGCTGACACTCTGTTATTGACAGAAGAATGTCAGTTGTCATAATATTTTGTAAATTTTATATAATAAATAAAACACTATAATTAAAACAAATCTTGTTTTAATTATATTCTATTATATTAATGATTATTATTTTAATTATATTATCTCAATTATGTCTATTATCTTAATGATATTACTTTCTTAAATGACATTAGTTCCTCAGGGATACAAAAATTTAGGACATATGTATCCTAAATTTAACACGAGAGTTTAAAGATCCTCAAGCTAGTTTGTGCTTATTTATTGCCATCGTGCGAAGCATTCTTGAGTACTGTTCTGTAGTTTGGTCTACCTTAGCTAAATCACATACTTGTGTTGCTGAGAGAATGCAGCCTAGATTTTCAAATTATTTACTTGGCTATAAAAATAATGGTTCATCCCCTCTGTCATATGATAAAAGACTTTTGGAACTTAAAATACAATGATGTAGATAGATGTGTAAATTCACTGATGTAGATATTTTTTATGACACACTCCAGTCAGTTATTAATGTAAAACTCGAAGGAGTAAATCGAATTTTTAATTAGTAATTTAATTATAATTGTTATTGTATGGATTTTTTTCTGTTTTTTACTGTATTATAAATAAATAAATATCACAATTACATTGTTATATTAGACAAAGTATAATTAAAACAAGTTTTTTTTAACAAATTACGTTTTTTATTTAAAAATAAAAAAAATTATATAAAATATGCAATTATTACAAAATCTCGGTCAAAAAAACAAATTTTGTTATATTTTATAAACAAAGCCTCCATGTTGTTTTATTTGTGCCTGAAAATTTATTGTTATTATTATTTTGTACAAAGCTTTGTCACACAAAATAACCTTCATCAATGACAGGCAACATAACATTCTCTTAACTTCCTCCGCAATAGTCACTAAAAATAGCTCTAGAGGCTAAAATTTTCTTCTTTTGACATTCGCAGTCGAATCAACAGCACAAAATACATGAGTAATGTCACTTGCTAATGCTATTCCACTATAGCCCAAGTGATCTTAATCACACTTAGGGTAAAATTAAGTTTATCTCACCTATGGGCAAACGGTAAGAGTCCTAGAAATGACTCACTTATATCAATTAGAATCCAATCCGATACTCTGAAACAGGGAAGATGGAATCCAGTCCACTCCCCCGATAAACAGTAAATACCCTGAGGTGATCCTATATGAAGTATAACCTTTTTAACTAATCATTATAAGTTTGTTCTATTTATAATAAAACTGTGATAAACTTAAACTTATAATAATAATTAAATAAAACATAATAACTGAATAAACATGTAATAAAATTATTTTTCATAAACTATTATAAGTTACCTTCACTCAAAAATACGCATTGTTGGCTGGTTTCTTTATGGTGTATTGAATATGTGAGAACTGTTCTGTCTCCCAGCCACTGATGCTTTATTCTTACTTTGCTTTCATGCCAAACTAACGACCACTTGGATTGAAAGCTTAAAATCAAGCATATGGCTGATATGCTTTATTCGGCTCGGCTGCATGCCTGTCCGTTATCTTTTATTCATAATTTTTTTGTGCTATTTTTATTTTACTTTTATAATATTGAGCAAAGTTAGAATTTTCTCTTTTAATCCTAATCAAAAAACTATCATACTTTTCTCATCAATGTTTATTATAATCCGATTTAATTTAATATTATAGTATAAAAATACTTTTAGCTTGCTGCTACATCACTTTGCTGTTAGAAAATTTTCATGTTTTGCTTTGGTAGGTCTTATCAATCTGTCAGCTTTAAAAATTATTTACTCAATTTGCATTCTCATTATAAAAGAATTCATTTGAATAAGAAAATATTAGGCGAAGTGCAAAGTGTACATTGCTTACAATAAAGAAAAAATACAACTCTCTTTTTACTATAGAATAACATATGGTTATAATCTGTTGACAGTGTGAGAAAATATTGCAGGGGAGCCAATGAGGTTATTCCTAAATGTTAAACCATGCCCACAATTTCATATCAGGCTAACCTCATTGGTTACTCATCAATATTTCACACTGTCAATACTTTAGTGATAATAGTCAAAAGTGTAAGCTAAAATTTTAGCTTGAGGAATCTGACTTTTATCCCCTGTAGTCTTATTATTTTTTTTTGAGATCAAGATTATTTTCTCATTTCACTAATTATATTGTTATAGGTATATATTTATGGGTTCTAATGAAGAGGCGGAGGATAATATGCTTAAAATCTATTGCCGTGTAAAACCGTTGCACAAATCAGGTAATCCCTGCTTTACAGTCGTAGGACAAAGGAATCTCACCACGCACCCCCCTCCAAGTGCTGCTTCTAACAAACCAACTCACTTTACGTTTAGGCATGTCTTTGGACCTTCATCAAATCAAAAGGAAATATTTGATGAAATTGCTCTTCCTCTTATAAAAGATGTTTTAGCTGGAAATAATGCTCTTCTGTTTACTTATGGCAATACTGGCAGTGGCAAAACTTATACAATGAAAGGTTTGTTTCCATTTCTATTTAAAGCTTGTATGTGTTATAAGTTAAAAGGTTGTATGTGATAATACTATATTACTTACTGCCTCCTTTATTGTACTTGAAAATTACAATTTTTAAAAAGTAAGCGGCTAGCTAGCAGAGGATGGGTTTTTGCAATGCTACTGCATCACCTTAAAGGTGCATTCAGAATACTGCAGTAGTGATGCGTCCGTCCGTTGTGGGCGTAGCGGTCATTGCAATGCGAAAAATTGTGGTTCCACAATTGCCACGCTAAGGCCCCAAAAGCCCCTCACGCAGCGCACTCTTGTTCCGAATTTTGGAAATAAAAATATATTTTTCTTAACAAAGATAAACAAGACGAAGAAGAAAAGGTAGTTTTGGACGAGCTGCGTCTTTTTAGATTTCATTTGAATTTTTTCATTGTATCAAATATTTAATTTATTTAATCATGTCTGATGATAATGGGAACTTTCACACTATATAAATGATAGTTCTTCTTCTTGTTCAAATTATTTTTTCATATTTATAATTTCATACGGTCTAAGTTTAAATATTTTTTAACTGACTAACCCGATCAAAACGGCGAAGTATTATCTTGTTTAGTTTATTATGTTGTAATGGACTTGTTATAAAATGTAATAAATAGTCTTGTTTTTCAAAAAAAAAAAAAACCCAAAATCTACTTCTTAAATACTATTTAGGTAGTAAAACGCAAGAGAATAGAATAATGCATAACATTTCAGAAACAATTACAATAAGATAAAATATATTGATCAAGATAATTTAACTATAACATTCAAATTGGCGAACACTAAGAATATTAAGAAATAAATTTGATTTAAGAATAGAAATATAAAAAAGAACAACTTTGAACTAATAAAAACTAAAAGAAAAAAATTAAACACTTTAAAAGACACAGCAAAAGTATAAAATAACAATATTGTGTTATAATAACATGATAATATTAATTTTTCAAATAAAAAACATTACTCTTTTATTAAAATCAAATCAAACAACTTTAATAATCAAAACCCAAACAAAAGGGAAGTATTCTTCTCTAAATCGGAAGAGGGGGTAAGAAAAATCTCCAATTTCCAAAACTTTAAAAAACGGAAAACGGCGCAGGCCTTTAAGGTGTTTGTATCAGTCAAATGCTAATCACTAGATCATTTGTGCGGGTTTAGTAGGTTTGCGGAAATTTCCATTTTCCGCAGCTACCGCAAGCTGTTTAAGATGTCCCATATGATTAATAGGTTGGAATTTGAGTTGTCGACGCACACAACGGACGTATTGCTACCGCAGTATTGTAAATGCACCTTAACAAGTTAGATGCATATGCAGCCAGTGTAACAGCAACAGTCCAAGAGCTGGACCTGAAAAAATGTGACTGATTTTGTACTTCTTTAAACCAAATTTTTCTGAAAATATACCTTAAGTCATAAAGAAAAAAAAACATAGTTTGCCTATTCGAGTGGAGCCCTTCATATGATTGCGCATGCTCAAATTTTATAAACTTTTGCACAAATTTTCAGTTTTCTTGCAATAATGGTTCCCTGTGGGTCATGTGCAAAACATGAAAGGAACATTTTTTAAAGATGATAAAATTTCCATAAAGCGTGTTTTAATCATCAAAATCGGATGAACTACACCACAAAGTTATGGCTCTTTCAAAACCTAAACAATTATATTTTTATGCAGTCAGCAAACATTTCTTTTTGAAAAAAAGATAGAAAAAGATAGACACCTTTTTTAGTCATTTAACAAATATCATAACTTTAGTTGTAGTTATCCGATTTTGATGAAAAAACACTATTTTTTATAGTAAATTTTATCAGCTTTAAAAATGTTCTATTCATGTTTTTGCACACACTACAGGGAACCACTTATTGCACGAAATGGGACATTGTGCGATTTTATAATATTTTGAGCGAGTGTATTCATATGAAGGGCTCCACTCTGGATAGGCAGACTATGATATTCCTTCATAATTAAAGTATATTTTTCAGAATAATTTGGATTGGAAGCAGTACAAAATGAGTCAACATTTTTTAGGCCTGGCTCTTGTACTAACAGTCTGCCTATCCAGAGTGTAGCCTTTCATATAATTGGCACATGCTCAAAATTTAATAAAATTGCACTAATTCCAGCTTTCTTGCAATAAGTGGCTCCCTGTAAGTCGTATGCAAAACATGAAGAGACCATTTTTTAAAGCTGTTAAAATTTCCTATTAAACGAGTGTTTAATTATCAAAAAACCAAAGTTATGGTTTTTTAAAAACACTAAAAAAATGGTTAATAAAAAAATACTCATTTTATAGAAAATTTTATCAACTTTAAAAATGGTCTCTCCATGTTTTGCATATGACTTACAGGGAGCCACTTATTGCAAGAAAACTGAAATTTATGCGATTTTATAAAATTTTGAGCATGCGCAATCATATGAAAGCCTCCACTCTGGATAGGCAGACTAAGTTTTTCCTTCATAATTTAAGGTATATTTTCTGAATAATTTAGTTAGAAGTGGTACAAAATAGTGACAATCTTTTTTTGGCCTCGGCTTTTTGGACTGCAATATGTAAGTAAAACCAGTATTAATTTGTGAGTGTGAGTGTCAGTATATTGGTGAAGTGTAGTAGTAATTGTGAGTGTAGTATATTTTGTGATTGTGGTGTAGTATAACCCATGTGAGTGTAGTAGTATTGTGAGTGTAGTATATTAGTGAGTGTGAGTGTAGTATATTGTGAGTGTAGTATATTGTGAGTGTAGTATATTTGTGAGTGTAGTATATTTGTGAGGAATCTTAGCAAGTCGTGTAACAATTTCTGGATTATTTCTCACTGGAATCAACTCCACTATTTGACTTGATTTTCACCAAAAAGTGCAATACATACTTACTGACACAGACTTTTGATTTTAGGGATCTGTGTTTAAATGTCAAATGTTGGCCATTACAGAGCTTTCCATATTTATTGTAACAGACAGGGAAACAAAATTTAACTCTTTGATTATTATTATGATGGTTGTGATTGGGGAAAACAAGCAATGAACTCGAATCATTGAACTCGTTGATAATATTTACATTTTTATTAAAATTTATTTAAGGAAAAAGTTGTTTATAGTAAGGTTTTATTTATTTTATGATTTAAGAGTTTTTCTTGTTTTTGTATGGTTGCAGGAACTCTAGAAGACGGTGGATTGATGCCTAGGTGCCTTGATGTAATCTTTAACAGTGTTTCCCAAAGACTTGCTCCTAAAAATGTGTTCAAACCTGATAAATTCAATGGATTCGAGATCCAATCTGAGAAGGAAGCACAGGCGGAGTCCAGTAAAATTTTATTGAAACAAATTGGCATCAGTAAAGGTGCCAGGTCTAAGTTGTAAGTGTGTTAATCAATTATATTTTCTAATAAAAAAACCTTTGTTATACCTGTGATATGATTTATACCTTTATTAATTAATTTAAGCTATTACAATATGTTGATTATGACTTTTAAGTCATACACACTTTTTAATAATAATAATTAAAAATGTAATAATTAAATAAAATAATAATTATAATAATATAATATTTTAATAATAATTTAAAAAAGTTAACTTAGGAGCTATTTCATAACTTTTGACATTTTTCATTTTAAAATAAGTTATTTGGTAAAAATAGAAGTGTTATGTTATTGACATGATTGTGTAGTTTAAATGGAGTTATTTTTATAAAAGAATATTTTATATTATAAAATATTATAAGACAAAAACTTTTATAGGGCCTCTATTTTAAATATTAAATAACACAAAAATAATTATATTAATAAATAGTATAATATTTATGTAATAGTATATTTATTAATATAATTTTTTGTAGAATTTATTTATATTTGTTTGCAGCAATGGTAGAAAGGCGAATTCAAACGATGACCTGACGGGTAGAATGATCGACCCGACGCAGATAATCCTTGTGAAAGTGATGAGTAAATTTGCTATATTTGTCTCGTTTGTTGAAATCTATAACAACAGTACTTACGACTTGCTGGAGGATTACTTGGAGGAACCCTTGCACCCTAAGTAAGTCCTTCTCTTCGTTGGTAGGTTTGTTACGGAGGCATAGCTAGAGCATTTGTTTTAGAGGAGAAGGGTTGTATGTAACTTATCAGGTGTGCTACTGGAGGGGGGGGGGGTGCATCTCTGATTGATTGCTTGGTGAATAAAATTAAAGAAATGTTAAAAACAAAACATTTATTCAAGTAAAGCAACCTTAAAATATTAAAAATAATGAAAAAAAAGTCTCTCCACAAAATAAAACTTTATTGGCAAAGTGCTTTCAACCTAACTAAAGGCCATCATAAGTTTTTAATTTTTTAATTAAAAATAAAATTTAAATTAATTAAATTAAAATTTTAATTTTTGCTTATTTTATTTATTACATTTTTTGTATTTTATTTTTGTCTCCATTCCATACTTTTGCTCATCATTTGTTAAATACTTTTTTGTGTTTTACTTATTTTATTTGCTTGTTTGTTAGGTTTTGCACTGATGATGGCCTCTAGTTAGGTTGAAAGCGCTTTGCCAATAAAGTTTTATTTTGTGGAGAGACTTCTTTTCTTTCATTATTTATAATGGACTCCATTCACGCTCACTCTAAGGATATATTTAAAATATTAAGTTTTTGTTAAATACTTAAATTGTTTGTTAAAATTTACTTAAATTCTTAAATTTGTTTTGTTAAATTTAAATTAAATTCAATATAAATTAGAAAAAGTTTCAAGGTATGTCATAAGAGATATGACTAATTTATACCCAGATTTGATATAAATTATTTTATTTTTAGAGCACCTCAGGTGAAAAACATTCGTGAAGACTTCAAGAAAAACATGTTTGTATTTGGAGTGACTGAAGTTGAAGTTGCCTCGACTGAAGAAGCGTATGAGATTTACTATAAGGGATTAAAGAAGCGTAAAGTTGCTCAAACCTTGCTTAATGCTCAGAGCTCTCGATCACATTCCATATTCAATATTAGGTACTGTTCTCAATATTTTATCATTATGATTTTTTCCACTATGCATCAGTTGCTTTGATTGTTGAATAATGGTTGACTTTGATAGATCAGGGGTTGACTCTAAAACAATACATATGTTATACTGTCCAATGGTTCCTTTTGTATTTACGTGTTGTACATTTCATAACATTTTAAAATTATTAAAATACATTAATGATTTAATGGGACTTTTTCCAGGATTGTTCAAGCTGACATCACAGGTAAAGTGGATAAAACAAAGGGTGGCAGACCTGTAAAACAAAGTGGTAAGGATATAACTATAGGTCAACTATCGCTTGTTGACTTGGCAGGAAGTGAGAGAACAAACCGAACTCATAACACTGGCAAGAACCTTCAAGAGGCTGGTATGTCAAATGTTTGTATTGTATGAGACTTTATAATGAAAGACCAGGGAATTGTTGGTAAAGTAAGAAAAAACAGATTTGGGCAAGGTTCTGTGCAAAAATACTATTTATAGACTTATGCTTTCTGGTGATAATAAGGGCTAGTTTTTGTGCAAAAATATAACTCAAAGGTGCTTTGCATTCTGGCAATGTTTTGGACAAAGAGAAGGTGTTGCCATTAATAACATAAGTGACTAGGACCCAAGTGCTCGTCTTGAAGGCAGACGTCTCCTAGTAGCACTGTAGAGCTTTGACTTTCAGGTCAGGTCTAAAGAATGAGTTTGTGCGCACTGACTTCATAGTTGTTAGAACTATCTGTTGGATGGTGCTGGACTAGCCAGAGCAGTGAGGGTCTGGTGCCAGAGTCTGGTGATGCTAAAGGAGGTGATGAAATTAATAAGACTGGTTAAACAAGAGCGGGCTAAGTGAGACTACTGTTATCTGAGGAGCTAGTAAGACTAGATGAACTAAGCACACAGTGAGACTAGACGTTGTAGCGAGCCATTTGGTTAACACTTATATTATATTAGTTGTTTCAGCTCGCAGTGAGATGGAATATAGTTATAAGATTCCAGTCCCCCCACCTCGTCAACCACAAGCTCTTTCTATTCAACCTCTTCACATTTTACAGTTCTTCCCTTATTCTACCTCCCAAAGCAACTTGTCTTTTAATTATCATCTTAATTGATTTATATTGATATTAATCAATTGATCATCGTGTTTGTCTAGTTCTCCGATTTATGCGTGTTAATGTATTTTTTGTATCTTTATGTATATAGTTGATAAATTTGAAGTAATTTAATTGTATAGAACTGAAATTAATTGTTTTGTTCTCTCTGTATATGATTCTATTTTATTTTAAATTATACATTGCTTCATATTACATTATGGTTCGATTTCTAATGACTTATATCTTCTATTTCAATTGTTTTACTTTGAATCAATGAATGAAGAGATAACTTGATGTCTGATGACTTCTACCTCTATTATTTTACTTTGATTCAGTAAAAGAAATGTCTTGTTGTTGTGTCTTCATTTTTGTAGTTGTGTATGAATTTCTCAGTTATTATCTGCATAAGAAAGTTTAAACGCAAATTTATTTTTTCTCCTTGGTTAGGCTTTTGAATTGTGTTATTTCTTTATTTAAATGTTTTAAACAAAAAAATCTTCTTTTTTGCGGCAATTATAAAACTACATAATTAATGAATAATAGCAGAATCAAAATATTTTGGAAAAAGTAAGTGTAGGTTGTTAAGTATTTTTAAAACACATATTTGATGTTTGATTGACGATGATATTGATATTATTATGATATGAAATATTGTATAGAGACGAGCCCCTCTCGATTATTGGTTCTTGGAAACTCGAGAATATTACTCCCCACCTCTCTCACTAGCTATACTCAAATACCTACCTATACAGTAATTATACTATACTAGAAGTGTTAACCAAATGGCTCGCTGTAACGTATAGTCACAGTGAGCTAGATTGTAGCTGGGTCTAGATGAAATGGGCACACTGTGAACTAGTTGCAGGCACTAGCTAGAGCAGTGAGTTTGGATAGGAAATGTTTGGGATAGATGAACTAGGCAAACTGTGAACTGGTGATATGTGACGCCATGTACAGAGGGTGTTCTTCCCAGATAATCAAGTGTGTACAAACTCTGAGGTGGATTATTTGAGTGAGGGGACAATACTAATATGACTTTACTGGTTTAAGGATACAAAAAACAACCAGAATTTGATTGAAACAATAAAAAATCAAACTAGAAAAGTTGTTAATCATGGTAGTTTAAACTACTGGGGGTTACTCTCCAAACTAACCTAGACTGGACAAAACAAGTAACTAAACTAACAGCTAGACTCTCTTCAGTTTGTTATCTGTTAAAGTACTATAAACAAATAGTAAATGAGAAGACTCTCATTTCTCTCTATCATGCCAGGTTTAATTCCATACTATCTTATGCTATAGTACAATGGGGGGCTTCTAGTAACTGGCAAGATATATTTATAAAACAAAAAAGAGCAGTTAGGACCATCCTAGGATTAAAACCTAGAGAATCCTGTAAAAGAAAATTTAAAAAACTACGACTCCTAACAGTACCATCTCAATACATTTATAAGATTTTAATTTTTGTTTATAAATATATTGACTGGTTTAAAAAACTAAAAAATGGAAATTACTATACTGGAAATACCGGTGTTCTAGAAATCAGTAAATTTAAATTAGAAAGATACAGAAAAACACCCTTGTATATGGGTTCCAAAATGTATAATAAGTTACCACAATGTGTTAAAAACATACAAAATTTAAGCAAAAAATTAAAAAAAATGTAATGGTAAAAGAATATTATGATTATATAGAATACTTAGAAGATAAATTTTAATTTTTGTAAATATTCTAAACATAATTATTATTTGTTTGAATTGTATATTACCTACCAGTAAACTATGTAGAATTTTTTTATTTATATTTTGAAATATCAATTAAATTATATATATTGTTAAATTCATTGACGATGTCTAATCCTTGTAAAAGTCAAAGAAATAAAATTATTTATTTATTATTAGGTGTCCCCACCACTTCAATGGAGTGAAACCTAACAAATTCAAATTTAAAACTTACTGATAGATTTTGAAATATTTACAGGAAATATAAACAATTCTCTGATGACACTGCGCCAGTGTTTCGATGCTCTTAAAGAAAACCAGAAAGGAGGAAACAAACTCATTCCATATAGAGATTCTAAATTAACAACTTTATTTAAATCTTTCTTCGAAGGAGAGGGAAGAATATCCATGATCGTCTGCATCAACCCTACTGTCGATGATTTTGATGAAACTATCGTAAGTTTCCCTCTACTTGTAATAAATATTTGTAGCCAATTTTCATTATGAAAATGACGCTTAGTGAGGTTGTTCGGGATAACGGAAGTTAAGGGTGGAGTGAACGGAAAATCGGTTCCGATTGCTCCTGATAACAAAAAAATATGTCCGAAAAAAGTTATATATATATATATATAATATATAATATATATTATATATATATGTAGATATATATGTATATATATATATAAATATATATATATGTATATATATATATAATTATATATGGCCTAAATGAATATAAAGTGGTGGCCTGAATAGAATAATGTAATGGTGGTCTGTAACTGTACCGTACAGGTAAAATACATAAATATGTATATTTATATATATATATATATAAGTGAACTTTTGAGGCAAATAATAATCCTTCATGTAGAGCAATCAAGAGCTTTTAATTTGAGGGGGTCCTGTTGGATGTTAAATAAACTGATAAGGACTTATGCCTGACTGTCGTACTTAAAATCAAAGTAAGTGCGTTCAAACAGCCTGAGGCAGCATAAGAGCACAATACACAGTAGGAACAGGTAAGATTAATAAATTGACGCAGACCCGCAGTTAGCAGAGTATAAGTACATTAATTATTTATTTAATTTTTAATATACAAATTCTAATAACCTGAATATACTTAAAAAAACTAAAGAAGGGTAGGGTTTCAAAGAACATAGTGTTTCTGTTATAAAATGAATTTCAAACTTGACCAAAAAACAACATAAATATATTTAATTTGGCGAGGGTCAAGTTTAAAAGTGTAGGTAATAATTGTAATAATAAAAATACTCAAAAATGAAATCTCGCAAGCTCACATGAACCATCCTGTCATGAGACACAGAGTACCAAAACTCCAAATAAATTGCAGTTAAAAAAAAAATAAACAGTACTAAGTTGCTTAAGTTAAGATGCTTACTTAAGTTGTTAAGCAGAAAGGCAAAAGTTAATTACTGATTTAATATGAAATTAATTCTGGGATCTCACCACAGCACGTACTCGCACAAATCACTCTTTAAATGTATATTATTTATTATAAAAAAATTTTAGCTTAAGCATTAGAACATAAAATTGGTCAACTTTTCTTTTTGAAATACAGGTAGTAACTAATTATTTCATTCAAAAATCTGACATATTGTAAGCAGGTAAAAATTGATTTAAGATCCTTCCCAAACTTGGTAAGCAAAGCAAAGCAAAGTTGTATGTCCTGGGGTGCTCATATATGCGACAAAACCAAAATATAAGACAGTAAGAAATTGTAGCATAAAAAAATAGCTGAGTGGGAAAACTTTGTTCCAGACTCAGATCCTGGTCATTTATGATTACAGTTGAATAGGTACTTAGTAACAAGTTAAAGAGTCACCTGGTGACCATTACAAGCGCTCGGCATCACGCCTTAGCTATGCATGGTACCGTAGCCGGAGAGACAGCATGAAGAGGGAGGGAGGTCGTATGTCCCTCTCGACGCAGCTCGCAGGGTGGGTACGGGGTGTAGGTGCTATAAGTGTATCATGTGCAGGCAATGCACACTAATACCAGAGCAGTTGGCTCACAGACTGACAGTAGCGAGCATTGACAGTGCTCTATCAATAGACAGTATTCACATCAAAATTGGTGTCTCAAAAGCATCATCTCAAAAGTAAAACGGTGAGTCAAAACGTAAATGGCAGATCAAAAATGGTAATGGTCCAAAAAAGTGTATCGAAATCCTTCCTTTCATGGTGCTCAACAGCAACAATTCAATAAAGCAGCTTCTTAAACATTCTTAAACATCTTCAAACTCGAGAAACCCTTATAGGGTGCATCACTTAATTTAACTCCTCCTATCAAAACTATTAACAAAAAACTAAAAAACATTTTCAAAATTATAACGGATTCCTCTCACTCGGCGTCTAACCTCGACCTGAGGGAAGAAATTCAAAAATTCCCTACAGACAGAAACGTCGGTACAAAGAAAAAATTACCTACGAGGGAAAAAAGGAGAAATTCCCTACAGAAACTTTCCCGCCGGAATTCAATTCAAAAATATGACACAGAAGACAAAATTAAACTTGCTTGAGACATAAAAGACCAATTTTACATATTATTATCATAAATTATTACATCCTTGAGTAAACATATTTGACATATTTGCAAAAATCTTAAAATTGATTACATTCATATTTTTAAATTGTAAAAGATGATGAAGAAGTTCAAAAGCAAAACAAAATGACTTTAAGTTAGAAACGTTTAAATCTATTAAATCATGAAAAATATAAAATTTAATCCCCAATTAATATAAAAAGAAAGTAGAAGGAATGGCATGAAAATAATTTCACTTGATACAAAATTACTTAAAATAATCTAAGACAAAAGAGCTGAATTGACTTGGAATTTGTCTAGCAAAATTAGAAAATTCACTTAACCTTCTCCCGGACTTTACAATAATAATATATATATATATATAATATATATATATAAAATATATATAATGTATATNGACGTTTAAGTTAGAAACGTTTAATATTCTATTAAAATCATAGCCAAATATAAAATTTAATCCCCCATTAATATAAAAAGAAAGTAGAAGGAATGGCAATGAATGAATTTTCACTTGATACAAATTACTTTAAAATAATCTTAAGACAAAAAGCTGGAATTGACTTGGAATTTTTGTCTAGCAAAATTAGAAAATTCACTTAACCTTCTCCCGGACTTTACAATTATATATAATAATTAATATATATATATATATATATATATATAATATTATATATATATATATACATATAATATAACATATATATAATGTATATATATTATACATATAATGTATATATATAAATATATATATATATATATATATATAATTCATATATATAATATACATATTATATAATATATATAATAATTATATATTATCTTAATATATTAACATATATATATATATATATATATATATTATTATATATATATATATGTATATATATATATATATATATATAATATTATGTATATATAAATATATAAATGTATATATATATATATATATAATAATATATATATAAATATATTATTAATATATATATATATATATACATATATATATTAATATAATATATATAATTATATATATATAATATATATATATTATATATATATATAGTAAGAGTTTCTTTCGTATGGCAAACCGATAACCCCAAAGGCATTAATCAATTGGAACGAAACTTTGCCAAATCGTGAGATGTCAAGGAGGTTACGAGGCCTATTGTTTTAATAAAAACATTAGAAGTCAGTCAAATCAAAGTTTGACGTCATAAAATAATTTTTTTTTGAAACTTGAAATGGCTTTAAACAAGGTATTTCGTGTTTAAGGTAGACGACTAGCTGAATTGATTAAGAGCCAATTTTTAGCTAATCCGATTCATCTACAATGGCGCAAACAGTAACATATATATATATATAAATATAATAATATATATATATATAATCAGATATATATTATAATGGTTGTAATATGAATACGTCTAGGTAAAGACTCGTACGATATCTGTTGGGTTCAGTAGGTTTAGATGGGTGGGGAATATAGTAATAAAAGAGGGACCTCCAAGCTCTTGCTCCATCCTAGTAAGCCTACCTGTCCGCAGAGAGACAGGAGAAAAATGGCTTTCCACTTGAACCACGCCGAGCTAAGCAGGCTGTAAAGTGGAAGAACCTCGAAAGTAGTATTATATGTCGAAAGTTATTCTAAAACGCTGCGACCAGTTTCAGCTCAACAGACAACTTAAAGTGACGGAAACGGTATTTTTTTATTTAAAAACAAAAAGCTCATGAATATTATTTGTTTATAATACTTCTTAATTTAATATTATAGCATACATAATGAATAGAGTAATAATAAAATTCAAATTAGTAAAATCAAATTTGTGAAGAAAGCTCTCAGGCCCGCGAAGCAGCTGTGTGGAGAGGCGTGAAAATTCGCTAGATACATGGCAAAAATGCCATGTAACAAGAACAATAATGAAAACAAAACATAATACAACAACAACAATTTGGCCGAGTAGCTGCTACGGGCCAAGGCTGCTTAGCGGCTACGGGCCGAAGGCCCGTATTTATAATTTGATTAAGTGAATCGATAGCACTACATTGTGTAAAAAATAAATAAAAGCAATATAAAACAATGTACAACATAGTAAACAGGATTCTGGACTTTCAAAATGGTACCGGTTATGGTCATTTTGAAAAGTAAAATTGAAGCATACTAATTAATTTTTTTTACCATGCTTTGCCCATGTTACTTAATGTTGTATCTAAAATGTTCCACCCGATGTAATGTATGATAAAGAGCAACATATAACAATTTTTAAACTGACTTGTGACTTGATACCGAATCATATTTGGCAAACATTTAATATAGAATTATCTGTGCCGAATTTGATTGCAGCTAATGAACCAGTTATATAGAATTTTATAATTACCACATAATAGAATAATGTGGTAATTGTGCAATCATCTCTATTTTAAACTCAAACGTTCTTTTTATAACTTTTTTGTGTAAGATAATTGTGTAAAATTTTTAATAATAATAATAATAATTTAATAATAATAATAAATAATAAATAATTTAATAATTAATATAATAACAATAATAATAATAATAATATAATAATAATAATGTGCCTGTAATGTGTATATATGTATATTATATTATTATATTATTTGATACACCTAGAGTGTAACTTAAGTTCCTTAAGAATGTACTTAAAGACCCCCACACTCACAGGATTACCGCTTGTGGGATTTCACTTTCTGTAAATACTTTGTATTAATACTTGTTTTACTTTTGTATTAATACTATTAAAGAGTAAGGTTATAAATAAGTTTATGAATAAGTAATAAAGAGCTTTGAAAAAAAAGTTACAAAAGTAACTAAATTTCAAAGTTAAAAGAGGAAATTATTTGTTTAGTAGGGTTTAAAATTAAGAACAAATAAAATGTTTTGACTTACTTTTCGCTTATATAATAATTTAAACATCAATTTTTGAATACTATTTATTATGACATTTAAAGTTGCTTTTAGTTTGTAGTTAGGTTACAAGCAATGTCTTAGTTAACAATACTGCTCCGTCTAAGTTTTGTATAATTCTAAGTGGCTCCCTTATTGTATCCTGATACAACATCACGCTTGTGGATTCCATCCCAAAACTATCTCTGAATATCAGTTTATAAAGTCAGTTGAACAATAAATTACATCAAATAATTAAATTATTTAAATTTTAGATCATTAAGCATTTTTCAAATTATATTTTAGTTGCTAAAATTGATTAGTAAAAGTCCTTTTTGTTGAATATGAAAGTTAAAGATATTAAGTTATTCAGAGTTAATTTGGGCAAAAAATTAAATTATTCTATTTTTATAGTTTGGAATCAATTATTACAACAACAGTTTTCATGACTTAAATAAGGCCAGAATAACTTGGTTGCTGAATGATAAAAGATATAAATTAAGATGCATTCGTTGGTCCCTTCAATTGACCATTGGTTACAGAAGCACCATTGTTTTATGGTGCTTAAAGATGAATATTAGGTGTTTGAAACTGGACGTTTCCTTCGATCCTTTCCTTACTCTAAACTAATTCTAAGCTAATAAAAAACAATTAACTTATTTGAACAATATTTATTAACATTAGGTAAAAATACAAAACACTATAAATTAATAACATGTGCTTAGTTTATTTATGAATCTCTCTAACTATACTTTATTTGTTTGTTTTTAGCAAGTTCTTAGATTTGCTGAAAGTTCCCTGGAAATAGAATTAGGACCTTCTCTTCGTAAAAAGATGGAAGAGGACAAGGCGAAGACACAAAAGATGATGAATGTTAGTATTATTCTTTGTTGCCTACCTTAGTTGATTCTAAGGTAGACAAGCATCAAAGTTTCAACTTCTATGGTAGAAGTTGAACCTTTATAATTAGATAAAGTTGGTAAAACCAATTGTTGTTCATTACAGTCTATCGTTTAGTTTAAAAATCCCCAAGGTCATAAGTATTTTGGAGATTGACCAATCAGAGAAGCCACTGCCAACCTCTCACTTAAAAAGAGAAAAAAATCCCTACCGCAATAACCGCTGTAGGGAAAAAACCTTCTTCCCGGCAATTGTTTGCTTTGTTTGTGGTTCTTCTTTTGATTACATCGTTCTGAAAACTACTTTCAAATTAATCTTAAACTTATATTTTAAAATAAAACCACACAAAAGAAATGAATAAAAAAACATTGGCAAGAAAATACGGGTAATAATTAACCTTATTTTTTAACATAGTTTTTTTCCCGCTCCTCTTGCAGGGATTTTTTTTCTTTAGAAACAGGGGTGTCTAAACTGACCTGTTAAGATTTTTAAACTAATTGATAGACTGTAGTGCTTTATTTATATTTATTTTTCATTAATACAAGTAAAGTTATATGTTTTCAATTACTATATGAAACCTGGATTATCTGTTTAAAGTGTTTTAAAACCCCTCAAGTGGTTTTTACAAAGTTGTTTGTCTCCGTGTGTTTGTTATTATCTTAATTATGACATTATTAACCAAACTTTAAAGTACGTCACACGGCTAAAATCAGTTGACAGCGCAGGGAAATAGTGTTGAGGAACCAATGAGGTTGCCTGATTTGAAATTGAGGGTGTGGTTAACATCCAGGACTAACCTCATTGGCTCCCTCGCATTATTTTCTCAAGCTGTCATCTGATTTTAGCCGTGTGTCATATTATAATGATTCAAAAATTGTTAATTTGATATTTGGTCTATATGTGAGATAAGGCAATGTAATAAGTCTCGTCTCATTATCAGCATTAGTTCAATTTTTAATGAATGACATTTATACTGCATACATTACTAAAAAATAATTGCTAAAGAGCATGTATAATTGCATCCTTCCATGTATTGAACTTGTATACAAAGTTTCATTTTAATACAGCTTTTCAGTACAGTAATACAGTTTCTTAGATAACTTATGCTAAGCAGCGTCTAGTGTGTCTGCAGTTGGATGGGTGACTGCTGGCAATATAAAGCTGTATTTTTTACTAATTCTGAAAATACGATTTGATATAAATTGTAAAAAAGTAAATTTCTTGGACTGATAATTAAGATAGAGTCAAGATTAACGTTTCACTGAGGGAAACTCTGTTATAATGTATTGTTAAATAAATTTACAATAAGTCACTGCAATCTTCATTATTATTGACTTATATTTTTGACCAAGCTTTGCTGAAGACTAGCAAAGCTTGTCCAAAGTGGTAAGGATGAGGACAAGTTCCCTGGCGGAATGACAATGGCATGTGATTTGTCAATCACCAAAACAGGTGGTAGATTGTTGCAGTAGTATTAGATATATACCTGTTGCATGTATAGAGTTCTGTGTTACAGGAGTTACTGGCAAAGGAACAAAAGAAAATTGATGAATTTTTGGCTGCGATGAAGAGAGAGGAAATGCAGCTTTTAGGTCAAATGAATTATAATTATGTTGGAACTGAGTGAGTTTTTATTATATAAAATACGTTTTTTCATTAAATTATTTTTAATATGTAAGGAAGTGTTTTTGGTACCATGATTAGTGTAAATGATTAGAAATTGTGTGTTCAGTTATAGAAGATGTCTCGTAGTGACCTGCGGAACTTTAGCTTTTAGGTTAGGGCTATGGGGATGAGTTTATGCATGCTAACTTTAGGGTTGCTCCCAGGGACTCTTTCAGACTGGACAGAGCAGTGAGTCTAAAGACCCTCTGGTGAGACTAAGGCCCGTATTCAAAGACGTTTTCCTAACATTCTCCTAACTTTTTCCTAACATTCTCCTTAAGGAGAATGTTAGGAAAACGTCTTTGAATATGGGCCTAAAACTTTGGTCACATGTGCAGTCTAAGAAGAGTAAACGGGTTATCAGTAGAGTAGCATTCAGGAGAGTGGAAACACTAAATTGGTTCAACCATAAAAAAGCAACCAACTAGATGACAACCAAGAAGTGTAAAAATGTTTAGTAGTGCGATTAAGTTGATAAGATGAACAAGATTATAATAAAATAGGATGTTGTCAATTTTTTTAACATTCTATTATTTCGATTTTAATCATTTAGCATCAATCTGAAACAGCAAGAGGTCCTTGTTATGTGTTTATAGCATTTATCGAGTTTGGACTTTAGCATACAATATTATATCAAAATGTCAGCTAAAAAAATAAAACTTACCATTAAGTTTACTGGTTAGTGTTTGTCTAGAACCAATATTATTCTGATAGGAACTATACTCCTCGTGCTATATCTTTCTAAATGACCACGTTATTAAAAATCAGCTGGAAGGGAGAAAATGCAACGCTTGTAACCCTATAAAAGGGAAGAAAAAAGTCCCTACCAGAGATAATAAAACTTAAAAGAATATTATAGTTGACCTGTGACGTCACTCAAGAACCTGTAGGTATTTTTTCTCCGAAGTTGGATGCCTGCTGCTTCTATTAAAACAGCTGTTTTTTCAGAGACACCTCAAAGGCACGTTTTTCTTATCTTCGGCGTAGCCACGTCTCAAATCATGAATTCACTGTAATCACATGACCGCTAAGAACCAATGAGAAACACCTAGCTTACCGCCAGTATTCATAACGTAACAATTTAAATTCTGGGTTCACAACATTATTCTTATATTCTAGGTTAATTAATGAAGACTTCAGTCCTATTGAAATTTTATTTACACTGAAGATGGCTGGCTTGGCCATGCGAAACGTCTGTAATTTAATGTTTTTTTAAATAAAAATTCTATAGGACTGAAGTCTTCATTAATTAACCTAGAATTTAATTCTTAACAGTCCAATAACTATTTTGTTAATTATTCTTATATTTTTAATAAAATTCCATAATAATTTTAAAAACTAAAAATCAAGGAATAATACCGTAACAATAGTCTCCCTCTATTGAAATAATAAGTCCATCTATTCAGGTAATTGTGAAGCCTTAGACAAAAATGGAATAGCAGACCATGAAGAGAGCTGGCCTGGCTTGAGGACTGAGACCTTGGCCCATCTGTGAGGACGTAAGGTTAAAGAGGTTTTTAGACGGACGTCCCTGTCATATATATCTTGTTTACTCTGTTAGTCTTCTGTCATTGGCTTTATAAGCAGAGCAGTAGTCTTCTGGTAGAGGGTACCAACTCTGTTAGTTGGCCTCAGTCTCGGAACCAGAGCCTTGTCTATTGTTCTGTTTTGGTTTGGGGTTAATGCTGACCTGCGTAGGCTTACTGTTGCTATCCCTTAATATTTCTTTTGTTAAGAATATTTTCATTGGTTTGTATTGGAGTAATTTTCTTGAAGTTTCAAGAAATGGGTTTATTGTGCTTAGCCTATTTAAGTTTCGCTTCAAGGAGATAATTATTTTTTTATTAATTGATTTTTATTTTGATGAATTGCTCAAGAATGTTGTTTTTAATTTCAGGAATATGGACTCTTTGTATTTTATAAATAAGTCTTTAGCTAGCATTCCTGACTTCCAGGTAGAGAGCTGCAATCCCAGATCTGGTATGTTGCTCGTTACCTCTTACAAATTTTTTTTTGATCAAGATGTTGAGCTGTATCCCTTTCAACTTATTTTTAATGTTGATAGTCCAACAACGGGATAATAAAAAATAAATTATTGTGGCAACGTTTTGGCCAAACAGGGTGGATTTTATGTTTTCTTTTTAAGGCATGATTATGGCAAGCTTGGCCGAAACGTTGCCTCAAAAATGTTTTATTATCCTGTTCTTGGACTATCAACACTAAAAAATTTTTTTTAAATTATTTGAATTTTTTTTTATATGCGTGTGATAAAATTTAGTTCATTTGATGAAAAATGATTCCCTTCTTATTGAAGAAGATAGGGAAGTAATAATGTGTTGAAACTTAAGAGAGTTCCATATTGTTTAAAACCGGGTGTGAAAGGCTAGAGCAGTAAACTAATACCTTGGTATTCTTGACATTAGACCCTGGCACAACAACTTCAAATAATACTAGTATTGAAGTAATATAGTATACAAGGAGCTTAGAATAATACTATATATAGAAGGAGTACTACTGATAACACGAAAGCCGGTTGACTGGTGCAACTAAGTAATGCTGCCAACCTAACAAAATAAAATGTTTTTTTTAACAAAGTTGGCAATATTTCCGGTTGTTGAAGTATTTAATTAAATCATTTATTAATGCTTCATTACTTATTTCTAAATGTAATGCTTCATTTTAATTCTAAATGTATAAAATGGTTAATTATAATATTTTAGGTATAAGAAAATGTATTTGAATGATTATGACAAGAAAAATTTTAATTATGCATTATCGAGATGGCCGATAGTTTGAGTCTTGTGTTTACTTAAAATAATGCAAGTCATTTACAGAGGGAATATTATTCATATTATTTTACGACTATTTCTTTCTCGTGTTTATGAAAAATATAGTTTGTTTTTTACTAAACAAAATTTGTCCAATAGATCTGTGTTCACCCACGTATGTAAATGAAACAAATTTATTTAGTTTACAAAATAAATAATAATGTGTATCATTGTGTTCAAAAAATAGTATATGAGACTATTGTATGACGTCAGAACTGGATACTTGCATTGTTACTGTATTGCTATCATACAATATTTAAATTTATAATAGTGGGGGAGTCAAAATATTTAAATACGACAGGAACTAATAAAAAATTTAAATAATGGCGGGCTAGCACACCGACTATGTAAGGATGGCAACATAAAAGGAAAAAAAATATGTTGTTGTCAGGTTGGCAGCATTACTTAGTTGCACCCGTCAACCGTCTCTCGTGTTATCAGTGGAATTACATTGTGTTTACGGTCCTGTGCTCCTTCTATGTATAGTATTATTCTAAGACAAGGAGTGTTCACCTTGTTATCTATTGATAACAGAGTTGTAACACTGGAGACCAGTTGCTGCCAACCTAACAAAATCTAAATTATATATTTTTTTTAAATTCGCTATTCAATACTGGATACTGAATGATGTGTACTGACAACATACTCAACTGCTTTTCTGAAAACAGTGGTAACAAAAATGATGCTTCAGTGTGTTCATAAATAGAGCTCAGAGATCTCTGGCAATCCCTTCTTTAAAAATTGATATTCATTCTTGCTTGATAATGTGAACGAATTAAATTTAATTTACTTCTTACATAACACTCCATATATTTACATTTTTTTTGGGATAGTTAAGGAACATTATCATCAGTCTCATCACCAGTTAGGCTTTATTTTCTTAAGTGTGTGTCTATAAACATTGTAGCTCCCCTGTGGGTTTATATTAGAGTTGAAACTTTATATAAATTAATAAAAATAAACCCAATTCTTTTAAAATATATTTGTTATTTTTTTATTATAGATGATTTTGAAAAAATTCTGCAACAGATGATAGAAACAAGAGCAAGGGACTATATTGAATTAGAAATAGTGCAAAGCAGATCTGCTGAGCAAGATTTGGAGAGGGTATGCAAGTTTGGCAATTTTCATTTTTTTTTGTAATTCATGTTTATTTTGTTTTCCTTATTCTTAAACTGGTCTCAATTGTTTATGCTAAAAACTGACCAGATGGACTGTGAATTGTCTCTAAGCTAAAAAAATAATTATCTTTGAGTAACATTTCTCAAGTATAACTGTATGTGGGGCTTTCTTTTTCTTATATAAATGCCAAGGATGTTGAATAAAGGGGATGACGCACTAAGTCGATTTGCCATACAACAAGTGACCAATCGAAAACCAGAAATAGAGGATTCACACGAAGCACACGTCAAAACCAACTGCAACATGCTTGGTAAAACTGCGCATGCTTACAATTCTTAAAACAGCGCAGGTCTTAAATTTTAGAGGCAAACTTTACCTCTCAATGGTTTCCATTGCTTATTGCTTGAGAAGGTTATAACAAACACGCTTAAATTATCACTCACTGAAGAGGCAAAGTATATTCCAAAATTTAAAATTATAAGCACAAATGACTTAACAAGCACCACAAATGTAACAATCACGGAGAAGCACAGAAGAAAGTTGAGAAGCAAACTCGACAACCTTGCTACATAACCTGCGTTTGGGCGTTTTTTTCATTTATAATCAAGGGGAAGGGGTAAGTGCTTCTAATTCTCTATCTCATACAATTCATGGGTCAGAAAAGTTCCTATGCGTCATCCCCTTTATCAAGATCCTTGATAAATGCTTTAGAATAATACTAAATATGAAGGAGCACTATGATAACACGAAAGGCATTCAGGTGGTGTAAGTAATGCTGCCACCCAACAATATACAATTTTCTTTTAAAAAAGTTGGCAATACTTTTGGTTGCTGAATTATTATGTTGTCTATTATTAATTAATTGTTTGATCATTCATAAATACTAATATAAATATCGGTGGATTACAATATTTTAAGCATTTTAAATTGTAGTTTAACGTTTTTAATTAAATATATTAAAGTAGTCCTCGTCAACTAAATGTAGATTCTTGTGTTCCGCTACCTTTTGCCATCTTAGACTGGTTTTAATTAAATACTCAGCAGGTGTTTTAAGTTATTATATTTGTTTTTTCCGATCTTTCTTCATTAAGGGGATATATGACACATATTTTTAAAATAAAGATATAGATTCGGTATCCAGAGAAAGAGTAAGAAATAGAGTGAAGACTACTAATGAGATGGAACAGGAGATGAGCATTAGTATTGATGAGTTTACGTAGGAAACGTGTAGGCTCAGTAGATGTGATGGAAAAGGATGGGTCTTGTGATATAATAATGTCTGGTTACCTAAATAGTTCTTATATAATTAATTTCGGCATGAAAAAATTCAAACAAATAAACAAACGAATAAATTAAAAATAAATAAAAATTAAGAAAACAAAAAAGTAGAAATTTGGTAAATAAAAAATTAATTAGATCAAACTAAAAGAAATAAATAAATGATATAGTATATATAAGTAATATTTAGTAAAATAAAAAAACAATTAAGTTTATAATTGTTTGTGATTGAGAATGCAGGTATTTAGTTAATTAATTATAAAAAAGTAAATAAGTTAAATATGTGGCATGCAATTCTTAAAGCCTACTGGGCAACCACGTCCATGACTGATTTGCATGTAATATAAATAATAATATATTTATTTGAACAGATACACATATTTACATGTTTTGCTCTTGTCAAAGTTATCAATTACAAAGAGAAAAAAAACATTTTTTTAACAGATAAAAAATTAAAAATTAAATAACAATTTTTACTTAAAAAATTCATTTAACTGAGTAAAATAATTCTCACTTAAGTTAAAGCTTTAAATTATTTTTAAACTTCTTACTAGGGAGTGCTATCGTTTCTTCTTTAAGCTTATTTAATATTTTTAATTCCAATATATTGTCGAGAAGTGCTGGAGAGTTTGAGGCGATGACATGGTAAGTTAATTTTATAATACTTCTGGTAGAATAACTATGATTTCTTGGCTAGCTCAATTATACTCACTGTGAACTTCAACTGCCGCTGCTAAAATAATATAGCAGGTAAAGTAAGTACTTTAAGTCTCTTAAATAAAGGAATGCGTTTCATCCCACTTGGCCTTACAAATTGCTCTAATGGCTTTTTTTCTGCACCAGCAAACTTGATGAGCATGCGGAGAGTTTCCCCAGGCCGAAACGCAGTAAGTAAGTAGAGAGTGAAAGTGTGCGTAGTAAATTTTAAGTACTGTACTCGTATCAAGATGTGAACTCAATTTTCTCAATAGATAAACTACTGAAGACAACCTCTTAACTAGAGCTTCACACTGAGGTTTCCATGGACAGAGACTGGTCAATAAGGACTCCTTAAGATGTTAAGAGGTACGGCAGTGTGAGATGTTCTCTTTAAGGTAAGTAGCAGTTTTTGGTTTTGTTATAATTAATTATAACAAATTAATGTTAATTAAAATTAATGTTATAATTATGTTACATTATTATGTATTGTATTAATCTCTAAAAAAAGCAATAAATGGTTATTTTATTCTATTTGAAATAATGTTTGTTTTAGGGTGTACCCCTATTATACCACCAGTCAACCGGCTTTCATGTTATCAGTGGAATTACATTGTGTTTACGGTCCTGTGCTCCTTCTATATTAGTATTATTCTAAGCTTCTAGTCAAACTCTCTAGTATGTTCAAGTCCAAGTGGAGGTAGATAGTTTTTCCTCTATGTTGCTACCTTTGATTTCTTTATAATGTATTATTCAGGGAAAGTAAAAAAAATTAGGTTCTTAGAATTTCAAGATAAGGAGTGCTCCTTCTATAATCTATATTATTATTCTAAGTATAAATGTGTTGGTACTCCTTTAATTTTTTAGCTCCAAAGTGGCTGTTATTGGGACAGACTATGGTTGAGAAGCACTGCTTATGGAGGTGTGGATCTATCATGTTCTGTTGTCCTTTTTATGAGTGACTTTATCTTATCAGTGGAAGTATTTTCAAGGATTCTACCCTACCTGTCATTGAAGTTAAATAATATCTTTTGATAATGTATTTGCTTGGTTTTCCAGACTCTGCTGAAAAGAAAACTGGATGAGGTTGTCAATGCAAACAAGAAACTTAAAAGAGAGGTTGGTATCGTTTAATTAGTCTGATCTGTAGAGAGAAACCCCAGTCATTTAATAAGTTTTTATTTTTGACCAGTTACTTTAGAAAAACTCCTTAATTTGGGGGAACAAAATTAATCAGTTCTTACATTAAAACCTAATTTATGGAATAAATAAAGAAAATAGACTCAACGATATTGAATAAATAAATAATAAAGAGTGACTTTGAAAATATTGTAAAATTGCATGTATTGTTTTTGTAATGACTAATAAATATGTATTTATTAGTCATTACACACACGTCACTTATACAAATCACTCTCTTGTTTTATTACTTTTTATCTTGTGTATTACTCGTATGATTTGTAAGTACAAAAATGATGAAATTTGTTTTTCATATAATCCCCTTGTATAAGAGAGGGGGGTGAGCCTGAAGTGTTCCCCCCCTCCTATCTATACTATTTTTTTAACTATACTTCAAAACTAGCTTTTTTAAATATTAGTATTTCCTGTAAATGTTTTATGCAGCAACAATCACTGAGGAGTTAATTCATAATAAAAAATGGATACAAATCTATGTTCTCTCTATTCCCCACTTAAATCATGTGACTTTTAATGCTTATAGAATGACACGTGGTTAAAATCATTTGACAGTGTGGGAAAATAATGCAAGAGAGCCAATGAGGTTAATCCTGAATATTAAACCACTCCCTCAATTTCAAATCAGGCTAGCCTTATTGGTTCCTCAACACTACTTTCCCATTCTGTCAATTAATTATTTCCTCTGTGTCGTTACTATAGTCTCATTCTGCCTTGTTTTAATAAAATTTTAACAAACATTAATGTTATCAATATTACAATATTATGTAGGTGTTTTTTTTGTTGGGTTTGTCTAGAAAGTTTATAAAATGAAGAGTCATCCATCTTTAAAACACACATACATATATGTATGTGTGTGTGTTTATATGTATATATATATATATATATATATATATATATATATATATATATATATATATATATATATATATATATATATATATATTATATATATATGTGTGTGTGTGTGTGTGTGTGTGTGTGTGTATCTTTATGTATTTATATACTCAAATGTACAAGCATTCTTCTTTTAACTTAGTGTAATTTATTGTTGTATTGTATTTGCAGTTGTTTGAGAAGGATCAAGCCATCATGAGATTTAGGGATGAGAAAGACAAAGAGAAGGAAAAATTCCAGATTAAGAAACATGTTTATAAAGAGAAATTCAACTCTGAACTTGACAAGAGACTCAAGAGACAGAGAACTGAGCTCGAGGTAATGTCATCTTCCTATTAAATCTGTAAAGAGTTGCGCTCGCAGCCTTGCACTGAACCTTAATCATGTGTAAAGTTTACACATTCTTCTCTGTTTTTTGTACATTAACATGTTCTTAACTTAATCTGTAAAGAAAATTACCCTTACCTGGTAGAGCATATGAAGAAGGTTTGTGTCAAATAAAGGGAAGTGCTAAATTATTATAAAGTAAAGTAATAAAAAGTAGGGGGAACTTCTGCCTCCCCATAAATTGTTAATTGCAACATATAAATGAAAAATGTATGTACATATTAGCTTTTATTAATTTTCCTGCTTTATATCATGCCAACAAAGAAATAAATTTTCCTGCTTTATATCGTGCCCCACAAAGAAATAAATTTTCCTGCTTTATATCATGCCCACAAAGAAATAATTTTCCTGCTTTATATCATTCACCACAAAGATATAATTTTTCCTGACTTTGGTGGGTCTGTGGTTGGTAAAAAGGATGGAAGAAAGATGGCAGGTCCTGCTAATAGGCGAGGTTTGTTGTTTTTAAGTGAGAAGGTTCATTATTCTCGCCACTACTGATCTTCCACTACGGAACGGAGAGGGAAATTAGTTAATTCCCTAAATTCACCAATTTTGTTGGGGAAAAGCATTTGGGGAATTAAATCTCATAGGTAGTGCTTCTACAATCCACTGTGGAATTAAAAAAAAAACAGGTGAAATCCATTGTGTGTTGTAATTCTACCAACCTATGAGCTTCCGTTCATTGAAAAGAATAAATACTCAGCTATTACAAAAAGGTCTCCTTCTAAAAACTAAGCTTGTCTTGCTAAAAATTTAATATAATAGCTTAATAATAAATCTTTACTTTATTTTAAATTGATATGAATTTTAAAGATATATTTATATAATATATTTCTGTATTAAAACAATATGGAATTATATTTCTCCTGAATATTATGTTGTTAATTACTTTAGAAATATGTCTATTTAGATGGAGATCCAAAGCAAAGAAGAGAGACTGGCGAGGGTACAGAGAGTACTTTCAGACGAGATTATATCCACCAGCTCAACTCCTTCCGTTGCTTCCTGTAGAGCTAAGTTTGAAAATATTCTGTCTACACCCCAGACCATGCCTGCAACTCCAAGGATACCCAGGACTGATCTCAGACCTACTGTTAGGAAGGTATTCAATGTTCTACGTATCTACCACAATTTTTTTTTATATTCCTCAATAATTGACTTTTTCAAGACAGCAGAGTTGGATTGGAGTCTCTTGAAAAACTTTATCAACTGCCATTAATAAAAGCTATAACTGCCATTAATAAAAGCTATAACTGCCATTAATAAAAGCTATAAATATATTTATTTAAAGCCATAGTCTATTTAGTTTCTCTAGTGCCGTAGTTATTTTGGATGTTAGTCAATTCCTAGCAGCATAAATAAAATGCCCTCTCTAAAATGATAAATAATTTAAAGAGGATACTTATTTAAAGGAACTATTGATATTAATGATATAGTTTAAAGTTTATTGACTAGTTGTTAGGGAGTAAAGAATCACTTTTCACTCCCAAGGGAGTAAAAAGTAATTTTTTCTCCCAAGGGAATAAAAAGCGTTTCCTATTATTTGATTATTAGAGCCAATTATATCATTTTTTTAGGGGAGTGGTATTCTCTAGATTTATACAGGTGACCTAACAATTTTCAAATTTTCCCGGGGGTGGCACCTCTAAAATTTATAAGGGGGACCCGACCAAAAAAAAAAAAATGATTGGATCAAAGTCCGTTTCAGGTCAAAAGAAGTTGTTAGGAGCAATAATTTCTTTTTTTTTTTTTTTTGAGGGCAGGACCCCCAAAATTTATAAGGGACTCCAACCCAAAAAAATTAAAATAAAATACAACATAACCTAATTAAATAAAATCAACGTCTGGAGATAAAATCTTGTATGCACCTTGGGAGTAAAATGCTATTTTTCCCCTCGCAATTTTCCCCCTCGGTTTCGCCTCGGGAGTTAATAGTCATAACTCCCTCGGCATTGCCTCAGGAGTTAAATACATAAATCCCTCGGCTTCGCCACAGGAGTAAAATACATTGGTTCCAAAATACATATATAGGAACCAACTAACTGCTCAGCGAAATAATAGCATTCTTTACTCCCTTGGTGCATAAATAACTATTATTTTTAGATTGAGATTGTACTTTAGATTTTACTTTTAGTCTAAGTTATTAGATTTAATATTACAGACATGAAGAGTGTTTATATTTATTCTGAACTTTCAGGATTATATTTACAATGAACTTTTGACATTAACACAGTCATCATCAGACGCCTGCGATTTTATACTTAGGAGAAATTTAGAAAACAAATGGGGCTTAACTTGAGTCATTCACATACTTGACACCATTATTACACTTGATTGGTCTATTATTTTGAATTTTGAAGATAAGTTGTAAATGTTTTAGCCGATATCTGTAGCTGTAAGTAACCGTAGACATAGAAGATCTCGGTCAGCTGGGGATGTCTGGGTTGAACACAAACCTGCCATGGCTGTCCCTCTCAACACTGTACTACAGCCCTCTCTACCCAAGAGAAGAAGTATAACCAAACTAGTGGACGCTAAGCAAGTTACTCAGGGTGCCAGTAAATACTGTCTCATGACTCAGACACAAGACCAGGACGGAGATATGGAGACCAGGATATACAAGGTATTCTATTTAAAGGAACTAGTGTATGACTCATGGTTAAAATCAGTTGAAAGCATAGGAAAGTGATGTGAGAGAGCCAATGGAATTATTTCCCTCTATTAATTAGACTATATCTTAATATTTATTGTGAAGGTTCTCAATGCTTTGACTTTCTTGTGTTTGTTTATTTCCCAACAACCTATGCATGGAATTAGCTGTTCATTCTTTTCACCATTATTTGCTTTCTCTAACATTCATTTTTTTATTATTTAACACAGTTTATAGTGCATTGCTATGATTTAACACATTAATAATTCATTTTAGCAAGTTTTTAAATAAAGATGAGTTTATGAGACAGGGGTCATAAAGGGGGGGGAGAGGTAATATTTTTGGGAGGGGGGACTTAATGATCAAGAATATATAAATATTTTTGAGGTATTATATATATATATATATATATATATATATATATATATATATATATATATATTATATATATATATATATATTTTTTTTTTAATTTATTTATTAATTATTTGTGTGTGTGTGCGTGTATCTACATATGTACGTATGAGATTTTGTTCTTAGACATTTCTTTGGGGCATAATAACTTTCAAAGGCTTTCTCAGATTAAAATGAAAAATTGACCTTGTTAATGTCCTGAACCTTTCATAAAATATATGTGCCACCATTACCTCAAAGTAATGACTCAGTGAAAATTAAAAAAAAAAATCAAAAACTAAAAAATTGTCTGATCGTGTTAAATTTTATACAGATGTACTGCTATGTATGGTTAACTCATGTATGAACTTTAAAAGTCAAATTTTCTGATTAATAAAGGCTATACAAGCCAACACCCATGTACTCTGTTCAAGACCCAGGTGGGGAGCTTACCTGAACCCTGGGTTCTCTAAAGGCTGATATATAAGTAAATAAGTAAAGGACTATTGAAAGCAAAGTAGGCTTGATCATGGAACGTATATTTATGATATAACTTTGAAAATTACCAAGATTACAAGAATAAACTCATAAAATAGAGAATCGTACGAATTTGATTGTAACAAGTATTAGAGTATCCCCTTAACAGATTGTAATGTACCTGAGCAGAACTATCCTCCATAGAGTTAAGTAAAATAATGCTGATAAACATGACTGCCTCCGTGGCCGAGGTTGTTACAGCGTTAGTCTTTACACTGACCTTTGACACCACGGAGGTCTGGGGTTCGTATCCCAGGTTACCCTCTCAGTTTATATAAAATTATTGTTTTGTTAAATTATCGCTAACTTTAGAATACACTTTGAGCGCAACAGTTGCTACTACCACTCGATGTGGTTCCCGCAGGGTTTATCCCTGATGAGCCGCAAGGCTCTAAACGGGCATTATTATTATTAATGCTGATAAATAGATAAACTTAGGTCTGTCTTAATATGTATAAAATAATTAGTT
>JACMZG010000008.1:3957161-4005756 GCA_018340805.1 Microvelia longipes
AGTAAGATGAGTTTAATTGTTTTTTAATTTAAATTATGAGAGATGCAGCTCTGTCTCCAATAATAGATCTAATAAAATTAAATTGATTGCTATAATTTCAGGTTGAAATGTTTTCTTTTAATCTGAACCTAACGTTTTAAAAATCATTTTTAAAATGTTGCTGATTTTTTAAATTAATATTAAGAGGGCATACTAGTGGTATTTGAATTAAGATTACATTTTATATTTTTTATAATAATTACTATATTTATTTATTTAGCACATTAATTAAGTTGCTTCTAATGAACAATGGGTTTAAAATTTTCTAAGTAAGTAAAATAAAAAGTATAAAATATAATTAATTGTGAAAATATATTCAATATTTAAATGGATGAGAGAGTGGGGATAAAATAGCACTTGGGTATTGATTGGTGGAGGTCTTTGAAAGTCTATGACTCATACAAGGCATGAGGATGTAATTTTTATTTGAATTCACCATACCTCATAGCCTAGCTCTTATCCATTTTCTTGCTGAAAAGGGAAAATATCAGAAGCTGCGTTGGCTTCCACGGTTATTGTTATGAAAATTTAGGTCTTCCAGTTGTGACCGCGTTAATGTAGATGAAGAATCCCATTCTGAACTCTAAAACTGAACTGGTTTTGTTGAACAGTTCAGTTTTGTACAGCATTGTGTTTCTATCCATAATGTCCTATATCCTTGAAGATGCCTCCCACAGTGAATCCGAAACGTCGGATTCTTCATCTACATTAACGCGGTCACCACCGGAAGACCTACATTTTCTGGGAAAATATCAATAATTTTCCTGTGTACTGTAAGTATATAAAAAATCTGAAACTGAGATTAAGCCTGAATTATCCGTTTCAGGTGTATTTTGACCTTCTGAGAAGTTTTTACAAAGTTGTCTGTCTTTAAGTGTGTGTGTGTCTGTTATGATTGTACCTCTCAGTGTGTTTGTGCTAGAGAGTTGAAACTTTGAAAAAAAAATATGTCTATTT
Source organism: Microvelia longipes (assembly GCA_018340805.1). Classification (NCBI taxonomy): domain Eukaryota; kingdom Metazoa; phylum Arthropoda; class Insecta; order Hemiptera; family Veliidae; genus Microvelia; species Microvelia longipes. Next base: position 3,958,158 of record JACMZG010000008.1, read on the forward strand.
GTGGTGTTTGGAAAATATATTTTTTTATGATTTCATTTACCAGCAATATATGACTACAAAAATTTTGAAAATTCATGAAATGCAGTTAAAAATTTAGCTTGTGTTTAGTCATATAAGACTAACATATGTACCAAATTTCATCTTGTTATCAGCATTAGTTCAATGTTTATTGAATAACTTGTATACGGTTTTTCTATTGTAAGAAAATCGGGTACGGGGTACCTCGGAATAGGATGGTTACGAGTGGCCTAGAGTTGATGTACTTCGGACTCGCTTCGCTCGTACTCAGAATAGGATGGTTAGCAAATGGCCTAGGGGTTTTAAACTTCTGAGGTACCCCCATACCCTTATAAAAAGCATACAAGAACGTCAAACTTCGCATAATCTTAAATGAGAAAAAATTCCGATTTTTACTCGGTTTTATTAAATTATTTGAATTTTTGGTATGAATTTGTAATATTAACAAATATAAACAAACGTGTCGCACTAATTAATCATTAAGTTCGCTTATAACTTTTTAACTAATTAATAGATTTTGATCGGAGTTTTTTATATTTGTCCCTATTTTTTTGCAGTTTCAACGACGTGTATATGTCAAAAACACGTGTATACTTTGGTATTATTAAGCGTCAAAAATTTAATTTTCAAAAGTAAATAATTTCAAAATGGCGGCCAATATAAAAACGAAATTCGTAAGATTTGTTTGTTATATTAAGAGGTATATTCCTGCCAAAATTTAAGTTCATCGGGCCATTTATAGATTTTTTACGATTTTTTTTTTAATTTGCTGACTAAGCAAATAGGGTTAATGGTGACATAAAATTTGATATTCCGGGCAGCACAACTAGACCCTAAGACTGATTTTTGTACCAAGTTTCTACTATCTAGCATAAACACAGTGGGAGTTATGCGTGACACAGACACACACAGACAGACATCAAGCTGAAATCGGTTCAGACGGTCCTAAAAACACCTAAAATGGATAATTCAAGTGAAATCTCGGGTTAAAATTTTTTGGTGAAACCAATACTTTCCTCTATATACCTTCTGTATGAAGGTGAGGAAAAGGAAAAATAAAATTTGTTGATCACTTTATGTAATAAGTATGTATACTAAGTTTTATTACAATTAGTACTACTAGTACTCTATACTCTTTGTCCGATTATAAGTTTTAAAGAGCATAGAGTGAGGTAACCTCATGAGGTCATCCAGGTACCTGTACAAAGAGACTAATACTATTAGAGGGAGTACAGAACCCAATTAACACAGTGATAAGGGGTCTGGAAGTGAGACAGTTTCCATAGGTGTACTTACCCCTTCTATAGTCCCCCTAGAGAGAGAGACTAGATACTCCCCCACCCCTCTACAATGGCTCTCTACACTCTACTAACGGCGGACATTTTTCAGTGATGCCACATTAAACCACTTTATTCAACACTAACAATTAAAGAATACATGCAATAGATAATAATTAAAACTTATTTTAAATTCATTTTACTTGATTTAAAACAAAATAGTCGAAAAATTATGTAATATTTACGAGAAATTGTAATTATTAGGAAAAAAAAATGGCATCACCATGTACATAGACCAAGAGCCCAGGGGTGTTTTGTTAATAAAAGTGTAATGGCTGGAACCGGTCTCAATTTTCGTAAATACCTTCCTGAACAAGGATCTGCAATTCTGCCGACTCGTACGGATGGGTGTCCAGGCAGAACGCACTTTCTGTCTGGGACACCCATCCGATACGAGTCGGCAGAATTGCAGATCCTTGTCAGGAAGGTATTTACAAAAATTAAACCCGTTTCCTGCCATTACACTTTTTATTAACTTGGGTGGTAAATTTGACCCTTAAGTGCGTTCTGCCTGGGACACCCATCCGATACGAGTCGGCAGAAATTGCAGATCCTTGTTCAGGAAGGTATTTACGAAAAATTGAGACCGTTCCAGCCATTACACACTTTTTATTTACAAAACACCCTGGGCTCTTGATCTAACATTACGGCACTAGCTACCCAAGGAATGATAAGAACTGTTGTATCCTCCCTCTAAGTATTAGTCTCTTTGATTGTACAGTTACGGCACCTAGCTACCCAAGGATGAAAAAAGTTGTCCTCCCTCTAATATTAGTCTCTTTGTCTGTATGGTGTTTGTATGGATGTTTGCTGAGTATAAAATGGATATTTTTTATCTGAGGACAAGCGAAGCGAGTTCAAAAACGTATTGCAGTATAAATTTTGTGATTTAATATTCTGAAAATGAGGAAATCAAGTCTGGAGTAGTGAGGATGAACGTAGCAAATGCCGTGTGTTGAGGAAAATTTGATAATTTTTTTCTTTTTAATGTTTTACATTTAGTTACACTATATAACATACTTTAATATCAGGCATAAAAAAGTGCAAGTAGTCTATTATATTCATACTGATAAGACATGCTGCCAGTTACACTAGTTTTAATCTGATGATGCCCTCGATTTTAACTGTTTTAGAAACTATTTAGTGTCAGAATCACTGATTGGTATATATTCAGTAGTAGTAATAGTATTCTCTATGGTAAGAATGTTAATAAAATTTTGCTAGATCTATCATTCCTAGCTAGATGCTCTCAGGTTGCAAATAAAGCTAATGTGTATATGATTTATGTACTTATTTTAGTGTATGATTTATTTTAGTACTTATTTTTAAATAATAGTAGTTATTATGTCACCAGGCTGCAAAGTGGAATTTTGTTGACTATTTTTTTAAAATTAATTCTGAGCTGAAGGCATGTTGTTTAGGATTGACTAAACAAATTTACAGACTGGAGAAGCCAAGACAGGAAAAGTAGAATTTGACTATTTTGCTAAGCCCAGTCAGTCAAATTTATTCGACTGACTTTTGTTTCAAATTTGAATCAAAACAAGGAAAAATAAAATGAGTGTTGTTTTTTTTTATTTACAGTTTTTTTATCTAAGTATTAGTCTGCATGACAGTAAATACTTGTTTGGTGGGTAAAAGTTTAATTAAGCATTTTGATTGATCAATTTGTTTCTTATGTGTAACATAAAGTTTAAATCACTATTTTTTTTAGTGATTAAACAAAGTTTAAACAAATTAATAATTTTTGTTAACTTGCCTAATAATTATTAACAATTATATTTTAAAACTCAAACTATAATAATGAAAACTCGTTTTCTATAATTATTATTTTTTACCTTTTAATAACAATCTCTTTTAAACACCAAAATTTAAATAAAATTGCACATAAAATGTAAATAAAACATGGTAGTTTGTTAAATCAGCAAACTACCATGTTTGCAACATCGTAATTAAATCAGCTGTTTCAATTCCTCAGCAAATTGAAGTTTTGCTGAGTGTTTTTACTAAAGAATAAACGTCATTTTGCAGATTGGAATCATTTTAGCTTTAGTAATTTTGCTGCGGGAAGTAGATAAAAATAATGCTGCTCCTATTTATTTGAATTTACTACCAAAATGTATTTCTTTAAAATAATATTTTCAATGATTGTTTTGTAAAGTTTTTTTATTGTTCTTAGGGTTGTTTTGAATAAATATCAATTTTATATCTGAATATCCTGTGTTTTGAAAATATTGATTTTCCCGACATATTAATTGAGTTATATTTTAACTATAATTACTTGAAGTAGAAATTGTGGTTGTATGTATTCCTTTGTGTAGTTAAAGCCTTACAGGATTGTTAGAGTGATGAGAAGCACTTTTAAATTGATCAATCCTCTATTTTAGTTCCAGATAGTACTCACCCAAATAGACTTGTATTACTTGAGGGAGGACTTGGGTATAATAGCTCAGTGATAAGGAGTCTAGTAGCATGGTCATAGTCCAACAGCCAGGCTAAAAAAAGTGACTCATTTTGTACTACTTCAAACCAATTTTTTCTGAAAATATACTTTAAATTATGAAGATAAAGCATAGTCTGCCTATCTAGAGTGGAGCCCTTCATTTGATTGCGCATGCTCAAAATTTTATATAATCCCACTAATTTCAGTTTTCTTGCAACAAGCGGTTATCAGTGTGCAAATCATGAAGAAAACATTTTTTTTAAGGTGATAACTTTTACTATAAAACCAGTGTTTTTTTGTCTAAATCATATAACTACAACTAAAGTTATGACATTTGTTAAATTACCAAAATAATGCACAAAAAGTTTTTTCAAAGAAATTCACTGACTGCATAAATTTGGTGTTTTTGAAAGAGCCATAACTTTGGTTATAGTCATCTAATTTTAATGATTAAACACTCGTTTTATAGAACCTTTTATCACCTTTAGAAAATGTCCTCTTCATGTTTTGCACACAACCCACAGGGAACCACTTATTTCTAAACTTAAATTTGTGCGATTTTATAAAATTTTGAGCATGCGCAATCATATGAAGGGCTCCACTCTAGATAGGCAGACTCATAGAGGATTATATAGTACTATGCTAAATCAGTGGGCAGACTATGCTTTTTCTTCATAATTTTGTTATTTCATAGCACTCTTGCAATACTCAAGCTGCATTATATTATTAATTATTTAACTTCTACCTGGAAAAAACTATAACTTTTTAAAAAAAGAATTATTTAAAAAAAAACTATAATTAATAATAATTATAACAATAAATGTAATGACGTAGAGGCAAGTAAGAAAGTCCGATATACATTTTTTGTTAATCTTAAAATCTTCATAGTATTCACATACATACCAGGTCCAAGATGAAATTTATTGACCGACAATAAATGAAAGGAATTTACCTTTTTGTGACATAATATAAGCTAATTAAAAAATAAAGTTATAACAAGAATAGTTCTTATTGGAAACCATATCTCAAATTCAAAAATAAATCATGACGACAAATTTGTTATAACTTAGCACAGCTGTGTCCCTTTTCTAATAGGTTTAATAAACATACAAAATTTCGTCTTGATGTTGATATTAATTTGTTACTGCTTCTATGTTAATGTCGTTTACATTGTTAGTTGGCATTAGAGGGGCAACAATCTGGCTTTGTGGTAATGTGCAAGATGCTGACAGCATTTGGTTTTTAACATGACTATATCCATTTGCTAATGGATATATAGGATATAAAACTTATCAATTCTGACTGATAAAAACTGCTGTGAGCACATCTAAAATAAAAACAAAAGGTGTGGGGTCCCCTTTTAATACACAGGAACCCTATAGAGTGAGTAGACTTCCTCTCCTCCTTCCCCTCCCCTCTCAAAATTACTAGTTTTATTACACAAAAAACTGGTAATTGAAAGTTTTTATAAGATCCTGTATTTTATTAGATTAAAGTCCATTTATATGCACTATTTCTTGAGCTTAAGTCCATAGGGAATAACAAGAATACAGTATTTGCATTTTTAAAAAAAAAAATTGTTAAGCTCATAAAATTATAAAATATGTTTAAAAAATATATTAAGCCTTAAAAATGAATATTTAATTTAATTTTAAATAGTCAAAACAAGCATTTAAAGATGGGAGAGGGGGAATGGGTGAGAGAGTGGGGTGAAAACGGAACATTCTAAAGGTTGGGTCGTTTAAGGTACAGATGGGAATTTTAGTTAAAAAATATTGTAAGGTCAATAGTTGCTTACAGTTCAATAGAATGTAAAGAAGACTGAAACAAAACAATTCCGTGTTCCAGGTAATAACATGCCTAAGGAACGCGATGACTACAGCTGTCAGTATCATCGAATAAACGCTTATGAGTGTTGCTCTAGTGAATATTGTATTACACTGCAGTATTCTTTCGTCGGAAGTCACATAGGCAGTACAGGCCGCCACTAAACAAATGGTTACAATTTGTAAATATATTTTTAGTTTTTTTGCTGTATCATCAAAAGTATAAGTTTTTCATTCTAATATTTTGCAGGGTGTTCTTTTATATGACGTACTTAAAGATAATGCAATAAATAAAATTGTGTTACTGTAGTTTTCTCTTTTGTGTTTCTAGTTACTCTATTTGTAACTCCCAGTCCTATCAAGTGTCTTAAAATTTTTTACATATTATCTTTACTTTTATTGTTCATGCAGTAAATTTTTTCAATTAGTATTTTATGGTTTAAATAATAATACTTATATATTAGATTAGGGTACAGGAGAGAGTAGATTTCATGAGATTAAATAAACTATTACTTTGTTCAGACACAGGGTTTGGAAGTAGGTTTAACCCCCTGTTGTGTAAACAAGATTAAATATGGGGTTTAACCTTGAAACTCATTTTTAATCTAAACTATAGGTTAAAAATACCATGTGAACAGTTGTGTGTGTGTGAATGAAGTATATATTATATTTGCTATGTGAATATAGTTTATATGCTATATTTATATGTGCCCTTAACTGATTCATCCTGTCTAGGGCTTGTCACAACTTAAATTAAACTTGATTATTTTAATATCTATTATAATGTAGGAGTGGCTGTCAGCTTGTCCTAGGATCTTTATGTTACAGTATTTAAAATTTATGTACACTTAAATCTATCGAGAAAGTATATAACTGTAGTACATTAAAATATACGGTTTAGTAGTGTTTCGGAAACGTATGGGGTTCAATATAGTATATGTACAACTAAATTTTAATGTGATATAAATAATATGACTCCTATATTCAGTTTTAAATAAAAAGAAACTGCAATACAAATCAAAAATTTGGTTTGTCGGCAGTATTAACTTTTAAAAAGTTTGTTTTGTTTCGTTATCAACGTTATCAATTATTGTAATATTTATTTATTTTATTGTAATAATTGTATTTAGTAACTATTATAAATGAGTTAACTTTTTTTATTGACTCTAATATTTGAAGCCGTTTTAAAAATGACATCAGAGAGTGATGAAGAATATCAGTGTAATTTAGAAGATTTCATGGAAACAGGTCAGTTTACTCATCTTCGAGTTGGAGTAACTTTTACGTTAGGGTACGATAGCTTTAAGTCAGATCAAAATCCCAACTACGTTAAAAACCCAGGTTCAATTACAAAATACTTCAACATGTGACATTCCGGTTTAGTATTCTACACTGCTGGATTAGTATTTTATTTAAAAAATTGCCATTACAAAGCCACTAACTTAGTTAACTTTTACTAAACTTAGTTGAATTCTTTAAATTGAATCAATAAATTGGTACATTAGAGGTTCCTAGTGCTACTTAAGTATCGTATGTTTGATTGGGAAATATAAACACGGAGTATACGCCATGTTTTATATATTATAAATATATATATTATATATATATATATAATATATATATATATATATATATAATATATATTATATATATATATATATATATATATATATATACATTATGTTGTTTCCTTCGAGTGTTTGTGTAGAAGAGGGGTGTAGTAAGTCCTTTGGAAGGAAGTTAATCTCAAACTAGTGAAGGGGTAGAGGAAGTCAAGGATCTTGAATACAGAGGATGATGCACTAAGTCGATTTGCCATACAAGAAAGTGACCCCATCGAAAACCAAACACCATCAGTGTTTATCATAGTTACACCAGTCAGATATGATTGATCAATCATTGCCTAGTGCATTGTGAAATTTGAGTTTTAATTAAGTTTACTATTAAAGTGATGTAGAAATTCATACAGTAGGGGTGGGGCGCGGGACACAGTGGTCCAACTCCCCCCCGGAATAAGCAGTTTTAGATGGACCTGCTTTAAGTTCACCGTTTCTCCACTAGAGGCAGGGCGGTTCACCTTGTACAGCATTTTTTTTTCATTTTTAAGATTAAAATTATTTAAATGTATCTTTAAAAATGTTAAAAATTGGGCACTTTTATAGAAAAGGGACCCCTTATTGGTGATCCTTATTCTATAAAAGTTCCCATGGGGGCCACATTATAGAAAAGAGACCCCAATCAAAACTGAATAAACAAAAAACTAAAGATATTCAATCCCTAACAGGACAGAATGTGGAATTAGGGGTTTTGGGTAAACCCCTAAACAACAATATCATTTAAATATGAATAGAAGGGGGCTTTATTCTATAAAAAAAAAACTTAAGGGGCATGCTATAGAAAAAGCCCCCCCCCCCAATGAAGGAGGGGGCCCTATTCTATAAAAGGACACATAATTTCTAGTGAGTTTTGAGTGAATTCTCCTCTAAAATTGTTAAAGGAAGCATACAAGGTATTTTACCTTAAATTCTTTAATCTAAGTTTGTTACGGTAGAATTTAAGATATGATTAGAGGGGGTCCCTTTTCTATAAAAGTACCAAAATTGTATTAATTATTTTAAATTTAAAATTATTATAAAATATAAAATGTGTTATTTCTAGACTTGATATCATGATAACCATGAAGTGCAGAAATGGAAATTAATTTGCTTATTCATTGTGTTTCTATTTGTCCTTATAAAGGAAAAAATGCTAAATTTATCTTATTTTCCGAACAAATAATCTTATAAAAAACTAAAATTGTTCATATATAAGTTAAAAATTGGGCACTTCTTTAGATAGTTACTCCCTTTTAGTGAAAACTAGCGCTCGGTGTGATAGCTGATGCAACTAGCCCCTGTTTTTTAGGACCACCTCAAACCTGGGAGTTGGATCACTGTGCCCCTCCCCCCCCCTACTGTATGAATTTCTGCATCACTTTATTTACGATAATTTTCTTTAATTGCTAGCCATTGTGTTAGTTTAGTTACAATATTTGTTAATCTAAACTGCAGTCTATTAACTACTTTGAAAATCTTGACCAGTATGTTTAGGCACCGCCGATTCTAAAAAAATCCCTGCAAGAAGGGAGCCGGGAAAAACTTCGTATCAAATCAGGATATTTTACCCGTGTTTTATTGGCGGTTTTTTCATTTCGTTTTTGTAGTTTTATTTTATAATAATTTTTATGATTAATTAGAAAGTAGTTTTTAAACGATGTAACAAAAGAAACGAAGTTAATAATTGCTTGGAAGGAGGTTATTTTCCTACAGTGGTTATGGGGGTAGCATGGCTTTTGGGATGGGTTGGCAGCGGCTTTTCTGATTGGTTCATCCCTATAATGCTTATGACCTTTGGGGATTTTTAAACTAAACGATGGACTGTAAAGTAAACTAGTATTATATTGATGTTTTCAGAATGGAAGTTTGGATCTGATAATGTTACTTCAACCAACAATAACAAAAAGCCAGGTAAAAATAAAAAAACTGATTCATCTTTGGAGAATAGTCAAACAAAAAGATTTCTTTGTGAGCACTGCAGCTACACCACGGATAGAAAATTCAGTCTGAAGGTCCACGTCTCAAAGCACCACGGTGATGGGAAAAAAACGTGTCCTTATTGTGAGTTCTCGGCATCGTGGAAAAGTGACTTAAAACAACATATCAGACGAGAACATGGGCTTACGGAAGCCAAAACACACATCTGTCCTCATTGCGAGAGTGGATTTGTTCAGAAATCTAATCTTACCAGTCATATAAACTCAGTTCATAGGGGAGCAAGACCCTTCGCTTGTCATCTGTGTGATTATAAGGGAGCTCGGAAAATCAGCTTAACAAGGCACATTCAGAATGTTCACAGTGACGAAAGAATTTACCCGTGTAAGTTCTGTAGTTATAGCGCCAAAGATTCAAGTTGCTTGAGAAAACATTTACGATCCATGCACAGCGGAGATGGAATATATCAATGTTCTTTCTGTGATTATAAAGTTAATATCGAGTCAGTTTTAAAAACTCATATTTCACGTCTTCACAACAATGATAGACCTTTCTCTTGTGATATGTGTGATTACAGAGCTAAACACAAACGCCTCCTTCAGAGGCACTTTGAGAGGGTTCATGCCAGTGGTCAGGGTCATTTCTGTCCCCACTGCCCTTTCAAAACAGATGAAAAAGTTGTTTTGAACCATCATATCATAAATTCTCATCGCAGCGAGTACTCGGAATATTATTGTTCTCATTGTGAATTCAATACAAACGACGAACATCTCTTTAACCAGCACACTGCAGAGAATCACATAGGAGAATCAAAGAAAGAAATTATTCAGTGCCAATATTGTCAGTTCCAATCATACAAGAAAACTGAAATTTATTATCACACTTTAAAACAACATAAAGACATTAAACCATTCGCTTGTCATATCTGTGATTTTAGAACCAATAATAAATATGTCCTTTCAACTCACATTGGCACTCATGCTAAAGATTCGAAAAAAGAAACAAACGATGCTGATAAACCCTTCGCTTGTGATTTGTGTAAGTATAGATCCAACTCAAAGTACGGTCTTGCCAAACACATAGTTATTCACGGTGAGAAAAACTTCAAATGCAACCTGTGTGATTATGCTACGACCTGTAAATATAACTTGACTCGTCATTTGAAAACCAGCCATTTGGAATCTCTAACCTGACATTAATCAGTTGTGTGGTTGAATTTCGTTTATTATATGAAGGAAGTTGATGGTTTTGCCAGCTTAATAAGGGAGCTCGGAAAATCAGCTTAACAAGGCACATTCAGAATGTTCACAGACATCACAAATAAGAAGGCCCAACTTATTTAAATGTGGCCTACATAGTTATCTGACCCAAAGTCGATGTATTTGTATAACATGTTACTTACATATTTTCTGATTGTTTTAAAATATTTATGAAGTTTATTTTACAAGATTTGGACAAATGTAAGATGGTCTGAACCCAATAAAAAATAAGTATCAATTGTACAGGAATGTCCTTTGTGAAATAGACATGATTTGTTTCCTTTTATTTTTAAATCAATAGCCCTTTATGTACTATTTATTACCATGAAAATTAATGGGAGACCATTGTAGCTAGGGATATTTGAAATTAATTAATTGTTTCCTACTATATGAATGATTAATCACTCTAAAGTCGAAGGCTCCTTTTTGATTTATCTGTGAGACGTTGTGTTTAATAAATACAATTTTATACATCAGTTCATTTAGTAAAAATAATTTGCTTTGTGTCTTATGAAATTATGGCCATATAAGAACCAAGCGTATGGTTTTTAGGTTTTTGTACATACGTATATTACAAAGAGGAAAAGAGGTGTTAATGTGGTCTGCCCCAACAAATGATTTAGGATTACAGGGCTGACATTTTTATCAAGTGAGACCTTAATGATCTTTAGAAGGCTTGAGACTATGTACCATGATATGTAGTTTTGCTTTTGTACCGAGGTACAATATTATAAATGTACTTAATACTTTTCAATACTAAATGTTTGTTTGAAGTTATGCAAGTTACCTCTTTAATTTAAATTGCACTTATTTGAAACAATCATCACAATTAGTCCATGGCATAGAGGAATGTATAGTACTATGTAATCAGTGGTCCATGGTACAAAATAAATTCCACCTTCAACTATTTATTTTAAAATTATTTAAAAAATAATTTCATAAATACTTATTGCAATGGTTGGTATGCAATTATTGCTCTTTAGTCCTAAATTGTATTGCCCTCTAAGTAGTTACTGTCTTAAAAATGTTGTCTATTCATTTATTTACATACATTAGAAGTTATTTATATCAATCATTAGCTTTATAAGTAAGCACTAAAAAAATGGACTGGGATTCTAATATGGTTACCATAAAGTAATATATAAACCGAGTAGGGAAACTCCTATACAAACCTGTGTGAAAATTCAGACATGCGTGATCAGCTGATAGCTGGCTCAAAAATGAAAAATAGCTAAAATCGGAATAACTGCGCATGAGCCTTTTAGGATTTACGTTTCTTAACTTAATTTTATTGGCAACCTTGAAAACATTAGATGAGTTTTTTATACTTTAATATGTGTGATAATTTAATGATTTTTTAATAAATTCTGTGAAATAATAGTTACAATAATTTAGTTAAAGAAAAAAGAAACTATAGTAAAGGTAAACCACATGTTTATTTAGATTTTGAAGAACATACAGACGACAGTGTATTGCTTTAAATATAACTTAAAATTACGATTGCTTTTGTTATATTCATAACTTTTAGGTTAAAGTTGTTAAATTACAATTAATATTTGAAGGGGGAAAACAAATATCACTCGCAAAAATTTACTAAGTTCAGTAGTGCATACAAAAAAATAGCATTAGCTTCTCGTTTTAAGTAAGTTAAACAAACCTAGTATTTATTCACACTTAAATCTCTATTGGATGTGAAAAGCATATTTTTAACACAAATTATTAACATTTTACACTAAAATGTACAAGAAATGCAATAAAGTTAAATAAAATTTTGAGTGTCGTAAATAGTTTGTTTGCATTTAAACGGGTAAAACAAGATGGCCGTGCCCATAGGAAAGTTTAAGCCAACTCCCTGGAGAACAAAATGTAGACTACATGCCAGGCCTGACAGAATTCGCATTTGTTTTCCTACTTCCCTAGTTTATATATTACTTTAGTTGGCACTTGTAAAATTTTGATCATACATTTTTCAAAACAGTGATTCTCAACCCTTGGATTGCAGACAATTATTGTATTATAACAAACACTTATGATTATTAACATTATTATAACTAGCACTGATGATGGCCTCATGTGAGTTTGAAGGCGGTTTGCCAATAAACTATTATTTTTGTGGAGAGACTGTTTCCTTAGTTTTCTAGCACTTCAACAATCTTACTGATTATCATAAAAGCTGGTTTAAAATATTAATAAATTTTGTGGAGACATGCATTTTACATAAAATTATTATAAAAATTGTATGAATTACTTTAGGAACCAGACTTATATTAATTTAATATTGTGAATAATGCCATGAATGAGGTAATATTTTCTGTTTTGAAAAGTCTAAGTATACTTACTAATTTGAGAGAGTTGTAAATATACTAATTACAGAGCAGATTAAGTATGCTCATGAATTGCAGAGCTGTGCAAGTATACTCAACTCATTAATATATGAGACGTGCAAATATACTTACTGGTAGCAGAGCATGGTAAGTATACTAACTAATAGAAGAGAATAGTCAGTATTCCTACCATAAGCAGAACCTAAACTCAAGAGACAAATATTATAAGTATGCATTCCACTAGTTTAACAAAGAGCATACTGGTTGGACATATAGTATGTGGTATTTATTATGTCATCCATGTTGTTACTCATAGAAAATTTACTAAGGGTTGGCTACACAGCACCCACTAAGATAAAACATTAAAAATATATTTTTTTTTTACTAAAAGTGAAAATAGGAAATTGCTTGTCATTATGTTTCAATTTTCTATGCTATTGCTTTGTACATATTTACTTTTATTTATAGGTATATTCTTAAATAAGTTACCCTTTCTTTTTAGTAATGCTTTCAGAAAAAAACACCTACTATTTTATAATTGTTCAATACAGATTATTTATATGTTTAATCGTTGTTTTATTTTTATCAGGTAGATTGCAAGCCATATCAATCGGGCCAACCCAAGTGGCGCAAAGGGTATACATTTATATGTAATGTTTATACACTTATACATGTATGTATACATCAAGGTTAATGACATCTATGATATCTGTTGGGTTTAGTAGTCCAAGAGGGTGGGAAGGTAGTATGCAAAGAGACTAAAACTATTAGAGGGAGGATACAACAGCTCTTATCATTCCTTGGGTAGCTAGGCGCCGTAACAGTACATTGGTGAATTTTTTTATTTTTCCTAATAATTACAATTTCACGTAAATATTACATTATTTTTTGACTATTTTGTTTTAAATCAAGTAAAATGAATTTAAAATAAGTTTTAATTATTATCTATTGCATGTATTCTTTAATTGTTAGATTTGAATAAAGTGGTTTAATGTGGCATCACTGAAAAATGTCCGCCGTTAGTAAAGTGCATGCTACAATAGGAGTTGTAGGGGGTGGGGGAGTATCTAGTCTTTCTCTAGGAAGACTATAGTAGGGGTAAGTACAGTTACGGCACCTATGGAAACTGTCTCACTTCCAGACCCCTTATCACTGTGTTAATCGGGTCCTGTACTCTGTCTAATAGTTTTAGTCTCTTTGGTAGTATGGAAGTTAGAGTATTTAAGAGAAATTAGTTTCTATTGAAACTATCTGCCTAGAGTGATCCTAGTATAGATTGTATGGATGAGAATTTTTAAAATAAAAAACAGATTTCGAGAACAAAATAAAATAAAAATTCTTTATTTACTTAAAATTAAAGTCAACAATAAATAAACAATAAATAATTCTACAGAAACAAAATTTAAAGTTATTCAATAAATATCAACAATTTATATGCTAAATGTGTTGAGCATTGTGTACTCGGGTCAAATGAGAAGTTTAAAATTACAATCTATAAAAATAAACATTTAAATTTCAATAAGAAAACTAAGTTCGTAACTTTGAAGCATTTTATTAATTTGTTTGAGGTAAAAGTGTTAATATTTCTATCTTATTTTAATTTGTCTCAAAAAGTTAGCTTATCAATTTATTTTCATGTAAAACTAGGACACTTATACTACTAGAGGGGGAGGGGGGGGGGGGGGTACACGGGCTCTCGTCATTGCCTGGGTAAGCTCGGTGCCATAATTGTACATTGGTGACGTAATTTTTTGATTTTTCATACTAATTACAACTGGTCATAAATATTGCATTATTTTTTGACTATTTTATAATTAATTATGTTAAATGAATTTAAAATAAGTTGCAATTATTATCTATTGCATATATTCTTTAATTATCTTGTGTTGAATAAAGTGATTTAATGTGATGCAACCATAGATAAACAATATTAACATAGATGGTTCAAAGATTTTTTTTAATAGTTGATGGGATGCAGGAGGCTCAAGTAGTACAATTTAGTGGTGGAAGCATGAAACTGTCAGATATTTTTATTTCTGACATTTTTATTTATTTATTTTTATTCAACCAAACAACGAGCTGTTGAGAGTAATCAAGTCTTTACATCCACTGTTCAGCGCTAGAATGATGAGGAGTCGATGGATGAGTGATCCCAATAAAGCTCTATAAGAATTTTGTATAAATTGGTAAAAAGTGAAAAATTTAATTTGCCACTCTTACTTCACCCATACTGTCGTCCCCCTTGGATTTGAACCTCTAATGTCAGTTTCATTTTTTGTTTTTTTCCTTTACTTATCCGTTTGTGCCAACCCGAGATGTTATATTCAGATAGCAAATTTAAATCTTAAGTCTGAAACACTGAAAATGAATTATTGTTATTTTTTTAAGAAAACGATCACTGCTTCACGTGATGAGGCCCCCAAATTTTTACTACTAGCGCTCTTCAAGACTCTTGTGATGAGGCCCCCAACTTAAATCATAAACAAAAACTTGTCAATTAGGTGTTCCTACAACACTCGGGAGTGAACCATCTATGTTAATATTGTTTATCTATGGATGCAACTAAAAAATGCCCGCTGTAGGGTGTAGAGAGTATTATAACTATGTGCTCTGATAGGGGTTGTAGAGGGGTGGGGAGTTTCTAGTCTTCCCATAAGTTAAGAGTAAATACAGTTAGGATACCTAATGGTAACCCTAACTGTACTGCCAACCCTAGTCCTGCTTCCGGAGTCAAAGTAGTGTAAGTCTCTTTTGATGAAAAATCTAAATGAGTGCAAAATGTAATGGCTATAACAATAGAGATATCATCACTAGAGGCCCTATTGATTGAATTTAGAACTATTGAAAAAGTAACCAGAACACATTGGATTATTAGTAACCAAACTACAGCAACTAATAAACAGAAAGTGCAATCAGCCGTTTAGAATTTTTTGAGTGACTCTTGAAGGAGATTACGCAGAGTCAAAGAGACTTATACTAATAAATAATAATAAAATCTTTATTATGCTTGAGACCCTTTTTGGGGTATACATTCATCAAAAACAAATACAACATAAATAATCACATGTCATAGAAAAATTAAAACTTATAAACTTAGAAGAAATTTACTACTGTCTTGGAAAAACTCATTAACGCTATAGTAGGGATTCTCAAGTAAGTAGTCCTTTACTTTTTTACAAAACTTATTGTACTCTAGGCTTTTGATATTATCATGTAACTTGTTATAAATTTGGATACCAAAACGGCCAAAGCCAATCTTAGATTTATTTAACCTGTGGCTACTTACTTTTAAATCCCTTCTATTCCTTGTGTTGTGACTGTGCACTTCCTCATATGTGTTAAATAGATTAACATTACTCTTCTAAGGCAAGTGTATTTGTACAGATTGAAAATGGTTAATATTTTAAGTTTTCTAAAAAGTGGTTTACAATGCTCATATCTATTTTCTTCAGCTATGATTCTTATTACTTTCTTTTGCTTAATAAATATTTCTTCAATAGTATAAGCCTTTTGAAGCCTATTTTATATCTTTGCTCAGAGCCCTAAAATATTTCAAGCGCTCTCTAGTAATATGACTATAAAGATAAAATATTTCTCTAATTAGAACTAGGGACTTATCAACAATCTGTTTGTGTAGCAACACTTTTAGTGTTTAACTTGCATTAAAGATCAATTTAGAGTATAAGGAAAGCAGTTTTATTGGGTCAATCAGATTAGACTGTGATTTGATGAAGCATTATGAGAGTTTAAACAAAATGTCATGGGTAAAAAAGTGTAATGGTTTTGGTAAAAGCATTATTCAAGCAAAAACACTTTATTTTTGTACGGATTTTATGTACAGTTCTTCAAATATACCTTGACTTGAAAGGGGATAAATTAAGATCCAGAAGCTCAAAAAAAATCATCATAACGTAGTAAGCAATGTTATGATATGTTGTCGTTAAAAAGTGTTTTTAATTTTGATATCCCAAATCTTTAGAGTATCGATGCAATGATTAGACTGAAATTTATTCTTACCCGTTTCTATAATAGTAAGCAAAAAACGACATCAGTTTATTGAGACGATTAAAGCTGTATTGCTACAGTAAGATAAAACACCTTTCTTATTGCGAGTGATACAATTTATTACGTTTTCCTCAATGTGATCTACCTGCATAATCTGCTGTATAACTGGTTATACAATCGTTTAGTTAAATTGTCGTTTAGTCTATTACATAAAATTATTACACTTATTGAAAATATTATAAAATTAAATCTAATGACTTTTCAAACAACTGACCACATCTTACATCTAATTTAAAATCAGCTAAATTGTCAGCTCTTGTAGGACCAATATTTATTATCATAATAGGTTTGTTCAATTCTTTGCCTTGTAATATAATTCTATAGCTTGAGTATACAGTTAGAGATGATCCTAAAACAGCAATAGAATCACTTGATGAGACTAACTCTCTTACATTTTGAGCTCTGGTTTTAGGGACGTTGTCTCCGAAGAAAACTATGTCTGGTTTCAGAATCCCTGAACATTTTGGACACGGAGGTACTATGAAGTTTTTTGTTGTCTCCTGAAAAGATAAACAAATGGCGTAAATAGTTAAAATAATAATAATATGCAATAGGAGTTTTAGAAAATGGAAGCAGATACTTAAAAAATCAAGACCTCAGTTTCAATGGTCCTTAAGAGAGTCATTAACTTAATGATCAACTTAAATCAACTTAAATAATCTCTTGTTTAAAATGTTGATGGCTAAATGAGGAAGGTTTCTTTAAAACTAAGGAGAGTAATTAGGTGGTTTTATTGTCCTATAAAAATAAATGTGCTTGAGCTCAAAAAGTCATGATTTAAGATTACATGTAATGTTTGTTTTACAGTGATTCTTATCCACTTTAGAAACAATTTTTATTCCTCTAAAATATAAGGAAAATATGAACAAACAATTAAGTTTTTTTTGTTCTTATTTTCTATTTTTATTCTTTTTTCTTTATTTTTATTTCTTATTTTATTCATTCTTATTTCTACAGTCATCACAAATCCATAATATGTACAAATCATAAATTTGATTAGTGACAATCAAAAGCTGACATCCTTAACAATCCATTGTTATGATTTCGTTGTTTGATTTTAGTATTTTTTAGGTGTGAAATTTTATTTTGTTTTTAAATAGTTTCTAATGTTTACATGTACGATTTCTTTATCTTTGGACATTTAGTATATTAGTTTTAGTTTACAATTGAATGTAAACTATTTACTTTTCAATAAATACAAATATTATTATTGAAATAAATATGACCATAAGTCAGCTGAAAATTATGAATTAATGTTAATAACGATTAAATATTAATTAAATAGTTAGTTTACTCAAAAGGGAAACCATGCATGCAGTTTTCAGACTGTAAAATAAGTTTAAACACTGGTTCTCCTTCAAAAACTATAACTAAAAATACCATGTGTACAGAGTTGATTCATTAAAAGAAAAAAAATCGGCAGCAAGATTGTCATGAATAAGTTGTATACTAATAGGGTAGGGTTGCTAGGTGTCCTGATTTCAGCGGGACAGTCCCGATATTGATAACTTAAATCATGAAAGAAAAGAAGTCTCTCCACAAAATAAAACTTTATTGGCAAAGCGCTTTCAACCTAACTAGAGGCCATCATCAGTGCAAAACCGTTGAGATGTTAAAGAAGTAGAGAAGTGAGTCTATGTTTTTCTATTTTTCTCTAGTTAAGTTGAAAGCGCTTTGCCAATAAAGTTTTATTTTGTGGAGAGACTTCTTTTCTTTCATTATTTATAATGGACTTCATGATTTATAATGGATTCATGCTCACTCTAAGGATATTGATAACTTAGTTCCACTCAAATTTAAAATCCCGACAAAACTAAAAATGTCTCGATATAAACTATTTTTCATTAATTGTTCATAAAATACAGGACGTGAAAACATTTTTCATCGGTAATATTATATTGCTAAACAAACATCAATTATACAGGAAGGAATTTATATTTTGATGTATAATTTCAATAATTTAAATTATTTTAAATGCATGTTTGATTTGTGAAAAAGCTTGTTTAATAGACAACAAGGATAGTTTAACAGACAATAAAGCACACGACAAAAACATTTTCTTCACTTATGCTCTTGTGAAGTGTTGACTTTATGAAGAATTTGATTTGGTTATGTTCTAAAATTTGTATATGCAACATGGCTGTGAAGTGATATTTTTTTTTACTTGAGCAATTTATTAATGCCTCACTTCTATCTTTAAAAAGTTTCAACTGAATTAAAATCATTCTTTAGAGCTGAGTTGCATAAACAGACTTCCCCCGCCATCATCATTTGTCATATTTGTCCCACTTGATTTCGTCTGAAATTTGGCAACCCTATAATGGGGAGTGAAAATTTGTTGGAATGCATATAATAGTCCAAGAGCCCAGGGCAGAACGCCACTGATGGGTGTCCAGGCAAACGCACTTTAGGGGTCAAGGTTCTGCCTGGGACACCCAGCCGATACGAGTCGGCAGAATTGCAGATCCTGTTCAGGAAGGTTTTATTACGAAAAAAATGAGACCGGTTCAGCCATTACACTGTTGTTAACTTGGGTGTAATTTGACCTGTAAAGTGCGTTCTGCCTGGGACGCCCATCCGATACGAGTCGGCAGAATTGCAGATCCTTGTTCAGGAAGGTCTTTATGGAAAATTAAACCCGTTTCCAGCCATTACACTTTTTATCAACTTCTGTGGTAAATTTGACATGTAAAGTGCGTTCTGCCTGGGACACCCATCCAATACGAGTCAGCAGAATGGCAGATCCTTGTTCAGGAGGTATTTACGAAAAATTGAGACCGTTCCACCATTACACAAAAACACCCCTGGGCTCTTGGTCTATAAGTAAAATTATAATAATTACATCGACATTGGTGCTCTATTAGCTGATGTACTGCTTAATATTTAAGCTAATCATTGACATAATAAATGAACTTATAAAGTTTTTAACTAAGTTAAGATTTATAAGAATATCATACCTCAGGTA
Organism: Microvelia longipes; assembly: GCA_018340805.1. Classification (NCBI taxonomy): domain Eukaryota; kingdom Metazoa; phylum Arthropoda; class Insecta; order Hemiptera; family Veliidae; genus Microvelia; species Microvelia longipes. The sequence continues at coordinate 3,977,925 of JACMZG010000008.1, forward strand.
GGGTAACATCACCGTCAGGATTAACTTGTTTGGCTTCAGCTAAACTTATAGGATTCAAACTCAATAATATTTCCTGAAATTTATGTCTATCTATATTGTAATGGCAGTTTAAACAAATAACTCTATATGCAGTTCCGTGTAATTCAATAACATTTTTATTTCCAGCCTTAGTATGCAATCCATCGACATTTTGAGTAACAATACCACTTATTAAGGACGCATCTTCAAGTAATTTAATAGAGTTATGAGTATAATTAGGTTTTTTAGCACTGAATTGAGGCCATCCAGTGAAATTTCGGGCCCAATATCGTTGTCGTATGTCTGCTGAAGATAAGAAATCTTTATAAATGACAGGGCGTGTTTTACTGGATGCATAAAGACCAACACCCTCCGAGCGATAATCAGGGATACCACTTTCTGTAGAAATACCTGCACCAGTCAAAATCAAACATTTACCTTTAGTGGTTATAAATGAACAGAATTGTTCTACGTCCGACTGATCAGCCTGTCTGTGAGCTGGCACAAATTGATCCAATTTAGCTACAGTTGAGAGTAGATTCTTCTTAAAAACTGATTTAGGAACAATATATCTGGTCATAGTCATATTGGACTTCTCTTGTTAAAGCTTAATAGTTGAAGCTCTCTAATTTTTTCCTTATATATTTGTCAATAATATTATAAACAGTTGAAATCAAACTAAACTTATAATATCCAATACCTTCTCTTTAACAGCAAGACTTTATATGGAATTCCCAGACTTTAAGAATAAGATGATATCAAAAAGATATTCTCTATGCTATGCAACAAGCTCTATATAGTAAATAGTATCCAATGATCAGTCCAAACAAAAATATGGTAACGCTAAACTAGTGGCCTTAATACCCCTATTAAGAAGTCAATTAATAAAAGAAAGTCTATCTGAGTCTATCTTTGATATCTTATCTGTGAGACTCATCTATCACCCTCTTCTTAATTCAACGGCTAGCACTGATGATGGTCTCTTGTTAGGTTGAAAGCGCTTTGCTTTTAGGACACATATTTTAGTAGAGAGACTTTTTTCTTTTTTAATTAAATATATAGTGGAATAGAATAAGCTGATAATAAGTCTATTCGGCTATAAGTAAATATTAAAATTTAACTGTCCTTTCTTCAAAACAGAGTAGGTAGGCAAACCAATATAACTTTCTCCTTGGCCTATATCACAAAATTTAATAAATTATTATCAACTTTAATTAACGCTTAACACAAATAAACAACAAACACAGCTATTAACAAATAAATAAACTAAAACGATAAATCATTATACATTTTTTACAAGGATCTTTTGTTGTTGTTGTTGTACAAGGATCTTGATTTGTTTATCACAAAAATTTTCCCCGCGATTTAGCTGATAACCTTTCTTTAGAATCTTTAAATAACCCAAGTTTATTTACATTTTAGAGAAGGATTTGAGAAAGCAAAGAAAAAAATATTTAAGATTGAAGTTCATAATAAAATTGCAGTTCAATGAACTGTAAAGTGCATTTATTTAAAATATAATTTGAAGCAATAATTTTAAATTTTATTTTAAAATCATTGATTTGAACCCTTTAATATTCAAGACGAAAACCAGCAAGACTTTTGTTAATCTCATTTGTTTAACGAATTAACTTGGATTTTGTTTATTTATTTATCAAACAATTTTTGGCCTGAAGCGTTTTTTAACTTGTGGGTTTTGTTTATCTATAATTTCTCATTAAATTTTTTAAATCTATAATTTCTGTGTCGAATATTTTAAATAAAGATAGATAAGTATGAGTGAAGACACGAGCTGGGATGTAAATAAGTACAAATACCACCATGAGTTGGAGCACCATTGGGAACTGAAGAAAGCTTTTATTCTGGCCCATAAGGACAAATATCCAGAGAAGAGACTCATATGCTTGGCTCAAACTTTTTAATATTGAAGTCTGGATGCAGTAAATATGGAAATGATTGCTCTCTATAATTTTGTGTGCTGTCTTGCTCATAATCCATGTCTCACTAATTAGCCATGAAAGCATGAAGTTTTGTTTGATACACCTGATAGGTTCTGCTGGAACTCATTTTAAATACGGGGAAAATGGAAGCAAAACGGGAAATCTTAGTCTGCCGGGGATCCTGGGTTGAAGAAGATGCAGGCAAGCCCAGCACCAGTTGACAATTAGTACGTTCACAACACTTTAGATCCGCGTATCGTATAGATACGATCTCTCATACGGTAATTTAAGCTATATGAACCATGCAGAGGGGATCCGATCGCATACGCTAGAACTAGGGAGATGGAATCTAAATGGATCCCCCGATACGCTGTCTTTTTGTGTGTGTACCTTAAGAGACAATCGTATTTAACGGATAACCTTCTCGTCAAACTTTTAATTTCACTTCTATATAACCGTTTTGATCAAATAACTTTTGGAATATTATTTTTTTTAGTGTAACTTTATTATTACGCAAAGAAATCACAATTTAATTAATATATTTTTGTTTTAAACTTCCTTATAACCAAAAGTGAAGGTTCACTATACAAGACGCCATGTTTGGCGGGATCAGTTATCACTCGATCGACTAAACAAATACGCTGCCAAGACCGTGAAGTTAGTTGACCGTATTTATACCCTATCTATACGATCCGCGGATCTAGAGTGGTGTGAACGTACTAAATGCCAGTTGTTTTTACATAATTTCAATTGTCAACATGTATTTGAGAATATTGGCACCTAAAACTTAACGTTTTAAGTAAACTTATATTTTGAGCCATTGTGCTGTACTCAAAATGATCATGCTTAACTTAGTTTGGTGGTTCAGATCTAACTTTTGGGTAAATATGTCAGTGGTCTTTAATATGTCTTTAATAAGGTTCAGAAAAATCAATAATTTCAACTCTGTATATTATGTCTAGTTATAGTACTCTATGTAATATTATATACTCGAATCTTAGTCTTTAAGGTTGAGGTAATGAAGTCCCACACTTTTGATATTTTTTATTTTAATGACTTATATGGGATGCAGTCTAGACTGATGTCATTAAATAACTGATAACTTAGTATTTCAGTGTACAGCTCCTCCACTGTTTGATTTCAAGATAAAAAATTAAGTTTTGGACATAATTTTACAGAATAAGAAAGACAAAAGATTCATTTTTTAATAAAAACTTGATAATTCAAGTTAAAAAAAGTTTTATTAACCATGTCTTCCTTCTCACATTTATTCTTTATCTCTGTTGTTTTGCAAAAAAAAAACAACATTTTAATCTAATCCATAAACTTGTAAAAAAAATATTTTTTATATTTTTTTAAGTTTTATGTTTTTATTTCCAAAAACCTGGAGTGGTATCAGTGACTTCTGAGTATTTCTTATTTAAAAAATAAACCTACAATCTAGTGGGAGGGGGGGGGGAGGTGGTACCTTGAACCAGATTCAGAAAAACCTAAGTGCCCATATGACAGGTTTAATGTTAACTTTGGTAGATCAATCAAGATCAAGAAGACACATGAAGGAGAGGTTGTAGTCTACTCAATCTGTAAAACGTAATAACAGATTACATGTTATGCTAAGATTTTTAGACAGTGTTTTAATGCTTAGTATTGGAGTAGTATATAGTATGAATTGCACTACCCTTCCCTAGCTTCTTGCTCCATTCCTGGGTTTGAAGGATATCACTGTAAAGTTTGTGAGTGTTCATAATCCTTTGTGATTTTAATAATCTTGCACATTTTTAATCCACTACTAACTTAACTAGGCTTTTATTCTTCGAGAATAAGTACAAAGACTTCACTTTGTACTTAAAATATTATGTCATTCTTATTATCATTGTAGTGATAGAGATATTATTACTAGAGAGGCCCTATTGGTTAAATTTTGAACAATGAAATCTGAAACATTGATAAAGTAGCCTGACAACCTTTGCTTGTAAATATAATAAAAATATAGTAACTTTGATTGGAAAAAATTAAAAATACAAATTCAAAACACAATGTGCTGGAAGAAGAAAACAGTAGATTTATTATAACCTAACTCACTCTTGGAGGAGGTTTTAATGAGGTTACACAGAGGTCCTGAGAGCCCCAAAAAGATGTTTCAGGCCTCTTAATGTATTTAAATAGGCTATGCCCCCTCTAGTATATATCTCTAAGATTGTGGTCATCTTCAGAATATCTAGAACATAAACAAACAAAACAATTAATAACTAAGAGAACTAAAATTTGATAAAAAATCAAATTACTCAAGTGTTACTTTAATACTTAGAACAAAAGATTAAGTATTACAGGTGCCAATGAGAAGAAGTTGTTAATATTGCACACTTATTTAAAAGTTATTATTTCTTGATGAATTTTGGTATGAATATTGGACATTAAAACAATTCAGAACATTTGTACCCAACTGTTGTAACTTAACATCTGTACTGCTTACTGTTATGTTTTGTGTTATTGTGTAGGTATGATGCTCCAGTTATGATGAAAGTGCGTTCTCTGGCTGAGGTTGTTGCACCTGTTACTTCTAAACTCACTAAAGAAAAAGAAAAGTATTCTAAAGGCTTTGTTGCAGCTTCTAATGCTGTGGTTGATAGAGTTAAAGGTTACTACAATTTGAGTATATTGTTTTCTTTTTTATCAAAATTAAAGAGCCCTGTCCAATCTATTAAAATGATTACATTGGGCATAGAAATGTATGTCGTTGTTATGGCATTGCCAAAAAGCAAAAGGTTATAAATAAAATGTATAAAAAAGTCCAAGGCTTTAAGAGAGGGTATATTCTTTTAAACATTTCTTACAATTCCAATACTCTCACCTGTTTATTGCCACCTTTAAATTATATTTGAAATAAATTCACCATTGATTATCTTATTTTCCTTTGCTTATGTCAATAAATGTTTTTTTGTGTTTAAAGCGAGGCTAGGAACAAAAGAACCTGCAGTTGTACCTGAAAACAGTGGGAGAGAAGATGCATTGAAACCTGTAGATTGGAAAACAGCCGCTGCTGCTAGGAAGAGGCAGTGGAACTCTCGAGAATTAGCCACAACTGTCGAGAAACATCCCAGAGTAGAAGCCCCGGAACCTACATCAGAGGAGTCCAAGCGAGGGCGTGCACCCTGGTTGAGTAAGATAGATATTGGAACGGTAGTACGGAGTGGCCCGTTTGGTAGAGTAGTGGTTTTTGAAGGAGGTCAGGATAACCCTGCTACTATCATAGAAAGAACTGCGGCAGCCTCACAGATGACAACTTCTTTCAACTTTGTACAAACTAAACAAGAAGTGTCAGTATTTTTATTATCCATTCATAAATTACTCTAGTCGTTGTCTTATTGTCCCCATTTTAGAGTTACATTCTAAAATGTCTACTATTCTAGAAATGCTATTTTAAAAAAGTGGTTTCATTAAAAAATTATTGGTAAATCATTAAAGGGACAATTGTTATTGCAAATTTTCAGTTGTAATTTATACTGCTTTGACCATCATTTATAGTTTTCACTGTGTGATCGAAAGAAAGAAAAGAAGGAAACTTATAAGTTTACTCTAGGGTCCATGATATTGGACTGTCAGGAGGAGGTTTCTATACCAAATAAAAAAAATGTGTTGACTCTTATAACTGTGGGTGTGACCTCCTACTATGTGATTGGAAATCAGGATACATCTAAATCAATCCTCATATCAGTTAATGTATCCTAGTAGTACAATAAGTGGTGCCAAGGTAGCCATGGTAATTGAAAATTTATTAAATACATGGCAAAATGCCATGTATTTAATAAATAATAATAAAACATCAACATATATACAAAGGGACTTGTTAGCTGTGGCTGGGGGCAGAAGGCCCCGGTTTTTCTGCTTCAGTCCAGACTACTGTTGTATTTGTAGGCCACATTTTTTTTACTACCTGTTCATTTCTAAGTTATTAAGTTGTATGTTTGTTTGATGGTATCCAGGTGTTGTCAGTTCTCCCTGAATGGTTTGTTCCTAGCTAGTGGCAATGGTGGCACACAGAAACTAGCCAAGGAAGCAGCCTGCACTCAGGCTGTGGACAGACTTAAACAAACCTGCTTTACTGTTCAGGTACTTATAGTCCATATAACATTCAATTTAATTGAATATATTTGATAAGACGATACAATTATAACAATACAAAGTTAGAATACATCAATACTCCATCAAAACAGCAAGCTGGAGCTTGGGAGAGGGATTCAACAAGTATAACAAACTAAACAGTAGAAAATAGTTAATTTAATTTCATTTAAATAACATGTATTTACTAGATCAACATTTAAATAACATGTATTTACTAGATCAACATTTAAATAACATTTATTAACTAGATCAACATTTAAATAACATGGATTTAGTTAAGTGAGGATTGAAACCCGTATTAAAGTGAAAGTTTAAAACAATATTAAAGTAAAAGTTTATTGTCATTTAATCTAGAAAGGTTCATTAATTATGAGTAAAAGAATGAACTTCAACAGCCAACCTACAGATAATCATGAAGCCCAAACCAAAATTGAACAGCAGTCTTTTTAGAGAGCTGGCTGTGGTACTAGGATTGGGACCTGGGCTGTAAGAGGGTTAAAGTTGCTTGAAAAGGCATCAAACTTTTCAGTTGATGTGATGTCATAGATGCATCATTAATTATTACATACCTTCCACTGGTGAAGTTAAACAGCATTAGTAATGATTTTACAAACTTTTTTAAACATTAATTATTATTTAATATGAAAGTATAAACAAATCCTGGGAGATCATAGCACAACCTGATCATTTAGTATTGTCAAGTTTAGAACTAGGACATTTTTTTGAAGAGTTGGCAATCTTACAGCTTTTTTATGGCACTGGACGCCATAAACTTCTTGATGTACTATTGTTGCTGAAGATATCTGATTCCTTTTATTTGATAAACTACCTTTGTTTGAGTTTAACATAAACTTGACAATAAATAATATTTATTTATTTAAATATTAAATTGTCTAACACAACTATATGTTAACAGGTTATCAATCAAGGAACTGACTGTTTTTCTGTCAGTTCCTTAATTGTTAACATTTTATTGGAGTTGAACAATATGATATTTGTTTGAAACTTAAATGTTTTCTTTTGTTATTTTATCATCATATTTAATGTTTACCACGAAATCTTCATTAAAACAACTAATGATTTAAAAGCCTTGTTTAAAGGACCACAAGGATTGTCATAGAATTGGTACTTATTACTTCCTAAGGACAATGATCCAATATTTAATCTTAAATTTGCAGTCAAGAAACTTAAAGTGCTGTTTTGGAAAAGTTAATAATTTGAAAATGTATCTTTTACACTTTCTTCATTAATTGCCAAAGTTACCGGACTTACAATTTTGTGTTACTTACTAACTCTTACTTGCTTAGGTCAAGGCGCAGTTTATAGCAGACGGTTCTGTAGGAAGAGACCTGGATATTCAGCAGACGGGCTCCACTCATGTTCAGACTATGGAGAATCCCTTACCTGATGATAACCTTGGTTCTAAGATGTTGAAGTTGATGGGTTGGTCTGGCGGAGGGCTTGGTAAACAAGGACAGGTTAGTTTTATCATTAAATAACATAGCTTCCTTCAAATTTTTTACTTTTCCTTATTATATACCTACTGAAATAGGGAAAAAATTTTGTTTGTACTAAAAATCTAAAACTGACATTTTAACTGAACCTGTGTGATTTTAAAGAAACAACAGAGAACAAATGATCTAAGTGATCATGATAAAAGTTGTCTGATATCATCCAATGCTTTGTACAGAGGCAAAGATGTATGTATTTGTGTGTCTCTTATCATCGTAGCTCCCATTGTATTTATGCTACAGAGTTGAAACTTGCTACAAAAATCAATTTTTGGGTCTACTTGTGCTGTCTGGTAAATATTTTATCTACTCCTTGTATTGTAAATTCTACTTACAGTCTTGCTATCTCACACTGTAAATTTACTTTTACTCCCTAGGGAGGAAAAGTTGCCAACTTGACAGAATTTTTTTGTAAAATTTTTAGGAATTTTAGGAAATTTGTAGGATTTTTTCTCGGTGTTATGTTGGTACTACGGGTAGAATATATAATATACACACGCTAATATTTAAATTACAAATATAGTATTGACAACTTACAATAAAATAATGTGAAGATAGTGGCTTTATTCTCTCTTCATCAGAGTAATTGACATGGTAAGAATAAACTAAACTAACACAATAACAACTACGGAGCTGAAGAATATATTAATAGTTGTTAGTATTAGTTCTCTAGTCGTAGATAAAATTTAATATGCAACAAGGGATGAAAGTTTTCAGCTCTCGTATTATCTCCCTCGTCAAGCTTCGAGAGCCAAAATGTTAGTTAACTCCCTCGGCAAGCCTCGGGAGCTAACTAGTTTATCTCCCTCGGCCTACCAGCCTCGTGAGCTAATGAAGTTTCCTCCTTCGGCGCTGCCTTAGGACGAAACTTTAACTTGAGCTGTAAAACTTACTTTCATCCCTTGTTGCATAAATAACTATTTTATGCCATCATTAATCAACAATAATAACTCAGCAACAATTTTGCAACTCAGCAACAAAACGGGAAAAAATGTTTTAATAGATTTGAGATTTGGAACACTTGCAGTATAAGACCAAAATAAGTGCCAAGTTTAATCTTACTATCAGCATTAGTTCATTTTTTATTCCATGACTTGTATAATTAATCCCAAAAACTTAATCTAATTAAAAAAGGAATTGAAAGAAACAGTCTCTCCACTGATTTTAAAGATAATTTATAGACAGAGCCATAATTTTTCCTTTTATTGATTGACTTCACAGCTCAACTTACTTATTTATTAATCTAATTAAGTTGAGATTAATTTGACGTAAATAAGGTAAACTTATTTACGTAATAAATAAGTGTACTTTTCGTTTTTGTTGTATCATAAAAGTCAAGCTGCATTTCGTGAGGTCAGTGCATAGTTAGGTGACCGATGGGAATAAAGCAAATGTATTTACTGTTTGAAGACATGTTGCTATATAAATTTGGTGTTTTTTTTATTCTAAGGATGAGTAAAGTTAGTTTAAAGTAGTAAGTATCTGCATAGCAAATTTGATGCGGTGAGGAAAAGTTCTAAGGTACCCTGTACCTGATTATGTTTTTTTTCCCATCTAAACGTAACCCGTTTAGAAAGCCGTTTATTTTCCATATGCCCCAATAATTATTACATATGTTATCTGCTATTGAAAACTTAAGATGTATAATAACATAACCTGATTATGTTATGTCCTTACTACAGTGGTACACCTAGGATTTGTCGAGGCTGAACATTAATTTTGTTGGTTAGAACTTAAAACAATCACTAAAGAAAAGAAATCAATGTTTTTTTTTTTAATTTTTATATTATTTTTTTACAAATCATATAAATAAATTATATAAAATAGAATAAAAAAATATGATTAACACAACTTAATGCAAAGATTCATTGTTAGGTTTTCATCTGATTTGCTTGCCCTTCTAGCGATTTTCTTTGCCGAATGCTCGAGTTTAAAATTCCATTGTTTCGTTTGTCTAATATTATTGCCAATAAAATGAAAAGAAGACTTGTTGTCGATAAGCATAAAAATAAATTGAAAATTGAATTTGCACTGTAATGTGATAATAAATATCCTACTAATATCGGACATACCGAATTGCAGAGATGAATACAACAAAATGCTAATCCTAATGCTGTTGAAATTTGGTATCCTTCTACGGAAAAGGCTATTACTGACCAATTAACTGTATTAACCACACTGAAACTGTAAGCGAATAAGATTAATGGCAAATAAGGCGAGATATCGGTTAATAGAAATAATAGGTGAGAAATCACACCAAATAAAATGCCAAAGAATATAACTGATAAATCATATCCGATTATATCCGTAAACAATCCCGGGATAATTGGAAAAAGCCCACCGATTAGATTGAAAAAACTACTCAAATTGTTGGCCTCTTCTTCTGTTATTTTGTATTTAGTTTTAAAATATTCTTGTGATATAGAGAGAAAAGAAATTATAGTTGTTGTTGAGAGTGCAATAACTGCTATGTTTAACCAGTATACTATTGGGAGTCTTAATATATCTTTAATATTTATATGTTGTTCTTCTTTCTCACTTATAGTCGTATTTTTACTTGGTATTTTTGTATAATAACTTAATAATATTACCAGGGAACTCATTATTGTTGTAATTATGATAAATATAAAAAGAGTTGATTTTAGGGAATTCAATGCTTTGTACAGAGGCAAAGAAAATAAAAATACAGCCGAGGATCCGAATCGATTTGAAACAGCAAAGATAGCATTCATTATATTTAATTCTTTATTTTTAAACCAAAATGTTAAATATGATGTGACTATTATCAAACTCGATTCCGAACCAATTCCGTAAATAACTCTTCCACTCAATAATATCCAATAATTTTGATGAATAGCACCAATGAATTGAATTATTTGTCCTAATAGCAGAATGGAAACGAAAATAAAACTGCCTGTTTTTAAACTGAGATATTTGTCTAATAATAATCCATTAGTGAAACAAATAAAAATGTTGGGTAAAGCGTAGAAAGAGTATAAATATTCAAATTGATACGACTGGATGTTAAATGTAGACTGGAGAATTATTTGTAAAGATGCTGGCATGTCGTAAAGTACTGTGTAGATAAACACAATTGTCGATATTAATAAAGCTGCGACTAATCTATTATTTGATAGAGTTAATAATCTAGATAGACCTAAATCTAATTGATAAACATCAATTGTTGTTATTGTCATATTGATTGCTGGTTCTTGTCTTCTTATTGAGGCTTAGAACAGTAGAACAAGCTGCTATCACCTGCAGATGATTCTTCGATTGCTTCTTATACTTGTTATATTAATAAACTCATATTTTATCCTAGCTAGCCGTGTTCACTATTATGCTAGCTTCCTAACTACTTGACATATTCTAGCTCCGCAACCTGCTTTTCTCTCTAAAACTTCACAACTTTTGGTTTCTCAAACTTCTTCAATAAAGATATATTCATGAAGACTAAATATAAAATAATTAACTCTTAATTACAAATTAAACTAGGAAGCACAAACTTTCATAGCTACCAATATCCTGTAATATTTATTCATGTATGTAACGATTGGCAGCCTTCATAATCGAATTTTTTTCTAATACTTAAGTTTATATTGTTAAAACTTGACTTTAAAACAATTTTATGCAGTTAGTACATTAAAATTTTCTTATTTGTCTAATATTTTTCAATTGAATTCTAACAAGTTGATCAAACCTACACTTAAATCTTAGAATATAAATTTACATAACATATTATTATTGTTTTTACCTTCCCTTGGTAGTAAAATTTTAATATAATGTATCGCTGTTAATTTTTATCATTTCACATTTAAAATGTCACTTCACTGTCTCTACTTAAGTTTTTAACATTAAAATTATAGTTGATAAAATGCATTTAGCAAAAAACAAAGGCTTAAGTCACTATCTATCTAATTGTAATAACATATAATTTTTTTTCTATAAAAATTCTAGTTTTAAAAATTATAAAATCATATTTTCTTTCATTTGATATTTTTAAGTTTATATTCTGCTAAACGTTATAAAACTAAAGTAAATTGATATTTTTTTCTCAATAATAATAATTTAGAGATAACAAAAAGAATAATTTGCCAGTAAAATTTGTTTAAAAATTATTTAAATTTGTAAATAATTATTTCTATCTCGTAAATAGTTTTCAGAACTGAAGAAAGATTAATGTAAATATTTATTCTTAATATTGTTTAGGTTTAATAAATAGATTCTATAAACATTAATATTAATTTATGTGGTAATGAAAACAGATTTATTATCACTGACTGTTTGACAATAAAATTAATCATTAAATAAAAAATTGAACCGATAAAGTTTTGTTTCTCACTTCAATTACTTATTTGATTATTTATTAATTTAATTACTTACTTATTTGATTACTTATTTATTTGATTACTTATTTATTTTATTTGATTACTTATTTATTTGATTACTTATTTATTTTATTACTTATTTATTTGCTTACTTACTTATTTGATTACTTATTTATTTGATTACTTACTTATTTTATTACTTATTTATTTGCTTACTTACCTTATTTGATTACTTATTTATTTGACTTACTTATTTGATTTTACTTATTGATTACTTACTTATTTGATTACTTCTTTATTTGATTACTTCTACTTATGATTGATTTATGTTTATTATTAGTTTATAATAAATTATTGATGTGGTGTTATTTTTTTTACACTGTTAACATTTCTTCACTAGGTTTTATTGGTTAACACTACAAAGACCTGTGTTAGCCTTGTAGTAATTTGATTTTGATTTCAATCTACTTCCCTTACTCTTGTGTTTATATCATGGAAGTTGTAGTATTATCTACTCATAAAAGTCACTATCTATCTATGTATTTTACTATAACTATTTATAATTTTACTTCACTTGTATTATTAGTTTACACTTTTTAAAGTTTACACTTTATTAGTTTATTCTTAGTTTACACTTTTTAAAGTTTACACTTTATTAGTTTATACTTAGTTTACACTTTTTAAAGTTTACACTTAGTTTACACTTTATTAGTTTATACTTAGTTTTCACTTTTAAAGTTTACAGTTTTAAAGTTTACACTTTATTAGTTTATACTTAGTTTTCACTTTTTTAAGTTTTTAAAGTTTACACTTTATTAGTTTATACTTAGTTTACACTTTTTTAAGTTTACAGGTTTAAAGTTTTTAAAGTTTACACTTTATTAGTTTATACTTAGTTTTCCCTTTTTAAAGTTTACACTTTATTAGTTTATACTTAGTTTACACTTTTTAAAGTTTACACTTAGTTTACACCTTTTTAAAGTTTACACTTTATTAGTTTATACTTAGTTTACACCTTTTAAAGTTTTACTGGTTTTTACACTTTATTAGTTTATTACTTAGTTTTTCACTTTTTAAAGTTTTTATTAAGTTTACACTTTATTAGTTATACTTAGTTTACACTTTTTTAAGTTTACAGGTTTAAAGTTTTAAAGTTTACACTTTATTAGTTTATACTTAGTTTTCACTTTTTAAAGTTTACAGTTTTAAAAGTTTACACTTTATTAGTTTATACTTAGTTTTTACTTTAAACACTGAATGAGTCTAAAATGATAGAGACGTACAAAATGTTCCAAAACTAGTTTAGTAAATGATGGTTAACTACATCTGGCGTTGGGAAAACTTTTGTGAAAAAATGTATCATTATATTTTTTCGTACAAAGACTAAATGACTATGTAATTACATCTAAAGTTTATTTTATAAAACAAAAATGGTGGCAGTAATATGTAAGTATCCCACCTTAGCTTAAATACAAAGCAATGAAAAACTTATACAATACTAAAATAGTTAATATTAACATAACTTCACTTATACATGCTTTCAAACAGTTGTAAAACATTTATGTCTTGAAGCTAACCATTGACATACGTAGCTGTCATATTTATGTCTTCTTGTTAATGACTTAAGTAGGGGGAACTTTAGAAGTCCACTGATATTGTAGAACATTAACCACACAAATATAGAACATTAAGGCAAATAAAAATCACATTTAAGCCTTTTTAATAAAATATAACTAGATTTATTTTATTAATAATTTCTATTAATTTCTCATCATTTTAGTAGATTTTTGTTGTTCAATAAAATCTATCAAAGTTATGAATATTTTTTTGAGTAATACAACAATTGCTTCAAGTAAAAAAGATAATTCAGTTTTAGTGACTTGATAAGACTTATAGAAAAACAATGCAATGATTGTACTCTCAGCAATTATATAAATGTGTAAAAATGATAATATAGCTATAAAAGAAGATAGAGAGGGTAATTTGATAAAAATAAAGTAGAAATAGCTGAACATATAACAAGAAGTTTAGTAATAGATAGAATTATTTAAGATATACATTAAGATAAATTAAATTAATTTACAAAGATGATTTGTCATGAGGCCTCTGCCTCCTCAGACCACTACTTCCTTAGATCACTGCCTCATTTGATCACTGCCTCCTTTGATCACTGCCTCCTTAGATCACTGCTTCATTTGATCACTGCCTCCTCAGACAACTGCCTCCTTAGATCACTGCCCTCATTTGATCACGCCTCCTCAGACAACTACTTCCTTAGATCACTGCCCCTTAGATCACTGCCCATTTGATCACTGCCTCATTGATCACTGCCTCCTCAGCCAATACTTCCTTAGATCACTGCCTCATTTTATCAATGCCTCCTTAGACCACTGCCTCGTTTGATCACTGCCTCCTTAGATCGCTGCCTCCTCATTTTTAAATAATAAAATATTATTAAAATTTAAAATAATATTTAAAATTTTGCTAAACACTCTGTGAGGGAAGGAATTCTATATAATTTAAAAATTACTTTACAGTATAATTTTTGTGTTTATTTTGTTGTTGTTTTTAATTCATTTTAGGCATTGGATAAAATAAATAAATAAATAAATAAATAAATAAATAAATAAATAAATAAATAAATAAATAAATAAATAAATAATATAAATAAATAAATAAATAAATAAATAAATAATATAAATAAATAAACATAATCTATACATACCTATATATATATATATCCACCTATAATATATATATATATAATATATATATTATATATATATATATATATATATATATAATATAATATATATATATTTTATATATATATCTGTGTGTGTGTAATGTTTATATACTTTAAGTATTAATATTGTTAAAAATTAAAAAAAGGATGTTTTTATTTAAACTTTAAGGTGGGGTTTAATGTGTTACTAAGCTATTGTTAATGGTAGAAAATAAGTTGCTACTTTGTGTCCTTAGGATGGTTAATGATATTTTGATTTGTATTTGGAATCATTCTTTAATTCTCAATCTTGATTTTTGTATAGTCTCTAATATTTGTTTCTTATCTCAATTATGAGTTAAATTGATAACTGGTTTTTTTTTTATGATTTTCCAATGGAAAATGAACCAAGATTAAATTAAGTTTAATCTTATAACTTGATAATAATTTGTTTACCTGTTTTCCTTGAGGAAATTTACAAATAAATTTTAATACATATAATTACTTGAATTTATTATGAGTTTAAAACTGGGGTTTTGAATATTTTTACCTATTCAACATTTTATATTGTAAGTAAAAAACTTGTGACCTATAATACTTTTTTCATTGAATTCTTTTTATATCAAATAATAAAAACAGGTATTTTAAACTCAGCCTTAGTTGAATCAAAATAATTTATTTAGTTATTTTTAATGTAATTTTTATTATTTTTTTATAGTTTAAGATTTTGATTTTTTATCTTTGACATATATATTCATTTGTCTGTGATTAAAATCCATAAAAATATGTTTGCACTGAAAAAAACAATTTAACTTACAAAAGGAAAATAAAGGAAATAGGAAATTATTGTCATCAGCAGGTGTCAAGGTTAGCTTGTGGTTGTATTCTATCCACTGTATTAGATTTGGGTTATTGCTTTATGTTCTCTATTTTACTGTTTTATTTGAATTAATTGTTATTTTTATTTTAATTATTATTTTAATTGCAGCTATTAAAATAGTAATTTTATTGTGAAAAATCCAAGTTTTATTATAATCTAATTTATAACAAAATGACTTTAACAATAGTGTGTTAGCATTTTTTAGTCAAAATGATGAAATATCTCTAAAATAATTCTAGGCTGCATTAAATGTGTTTCAATAATTTTTAAATTTTTTAAATATTAAAAAAGGAAAAGTTGTGTGAGGGGGGGGGGGGGGGGGGAAAACAGGATTTGTGTATTTATTAACTGTCTATAATAAGATCTCAGTGCATTTTTACCAATAAAAGGACAATTTGATTTGTATTTGGTTTTTTTCTGTATCTTCGAAAGTATACAATTTTTCTACTGTGAGTTAGTTTATATAATATTTTATTTATTTATTTATTTGTATTACTGTTTTAAACAACCACAAAAAAAACAAATAAAATTAGAAATTTACAGCTTGTAACAAAACACCTTGTTTGTGGAATTGATCACTTTTCTCTATAACTTTAATAGAACTAACACTGGTAAATCACAGATAATAGAACTAACACTGGAACTAACACTAAATCACAGATAATAGAACTAACACCTTTTCTAACACTGGAACTAACTAAATTAATAGAATACTAAACTAACACTGGAAACACACTAAATCACAGATAATAGACACTAAATCACAGATAACAGAACTAACACTGGAACTAACCTAAATCACAGATAATAGGAACTAACACTAAATCACAGATAATAGAACTAACACCTGGAACTAACTAAATCACAGATAATAGACACTAATCACAGATAATCAGAACTAAACACTGGAACTAACACAAATCACAGATAATAGAACTAACACTGGAACTAACACTAAATCACAGATAATAGAACTAACTAAATCACAGATAATAGAACTAACACTGGAACTAACACTAATCTAAACTGGCTAAATCACAGATAATAGAACTAACACTGGAACTAACACTAAATCACAGATAATAGAACTAAATCACACTTGGAACTAACACTAAATCAAGAAATAGAACTAACACGAACTAACACTAAATCACAGACTAACAGAACTAACTAAATCACAGATAATAGACTAACTAAGGATCACAGATACTACACTACTAATCACACTAATACGCTAAATCACAGATAATAGAAACTAACACTGGAACTAACCGCTAAATCACAGATAATAGAACTAACACTGGCACTAACTAAATCACAGATGAGCGCTTAAACTAGACATTTAATAAAAATAGTTATTATGAACTACTTTCACTAACTTAAATTAAACTAAAATTAGTTTTTACATTTAAAAACAACTCAATACTATTGGAACTAGAATATAAAAATACTACTTAAAAATAAATTCAAAAGAACGTAGGTGGGATGGATACGTGGATAGAAGGGTAATTTGAGGATAAAACCATAGAAATATATGTATAGAATAAATAAGTAAGTAATAATAAGTAAACTACATACACAACTTAAACATTGTTTCATCTAAAGTGATGAGGGTAAAGTGGGGGTAAGTTTTGTGTTGGTAAAGTTCAATTAATGACTATTATCTACTTCTTGTATTGTAAGTTCTACTTACAGTCTTGTTATCTCACACTGTAAATGTACTTTTACTCCCTAGGGAGGAAAAGTGAAAGTGTTGCCAACTTAACAGAATTTTAGTAAAATGTTTAGGAAGTTTAGAAAATTTTTAGGATTTTTTTGGTGTTATTTGGTACTATGGGTAGAATATACAAATATACACACGCTAATGTTTAATTACAAATATAGTATTACACATTATTCTAATGACAGCTTACAATAAAATAATGTAAAGATAGTGGCTTTATTCTCTCTTCATCAGAGTAATTGACATGGTAAGAATAAACTAAACTAACACAATAACAATTAAGGAGCTGAAGAATATATTAATAGTTGTTAGTATTAGTTCTCTAGTCGTAGATAAAATTTAATATGCAACAAGGGATGAAAGTTTTCAGCTCTCGTATTATCTCCTCGTCAAGCCTCGGGAGCCAAAATGTTATTAACTCAAGACTCGGGAGCTAACTAGTTTACCTCCCTTGGCCTACCGGCCTCGTGAGCTAATGAAGTTTCCTCCTACGGCGCTGCCTTAGGACGAAACTTTAACTTGAGCTGTAAAACTTACTTTCATCCCTTGTTGCATAAATAACTATTCAAGCCCTGACTCTTTCAAGTCTTTAAGGTTATTTCTATTCTATTGTAGGGCCAGGAGGAGCCTATTCCAGTGGATGCTACTCGTGTAAGTAGAGCCGGCCTGGGAGCCGCTGGCTCCATGCAAGAATTCAGGAAGAAAGCCAGGCAGCTCTTAGAAGACTTTGCTACCTCTGATTCCAACAAAGATCTTGTCTTCTCTCCTGATCTTACTAAGGAAGAGAGAAAGACACTTCATGAGTAAGTTATTATTATTACATTAATTGGGATAATTATCTATTTATTTTATAAACAAAATAAAATAAACTCTTCAAGGCCTGTGGCCTTGAAGAGCCACAGGCTTGCTCCACTTGCCTGCTAAAAGGTAGCTGGTTGTGGAGTGGCCTACGCATTGAGAATTTACCTGGAAAATATATATAACTACAAAAAAATATACAAAAAGCCTGAGAGGCGAAAGGTTCCTGCTTATTTTCCTCACTAGTGAGTAGTAGGCATAAAAGGATGAGAGTAAGGATGAGCAAAGCGAGTCTGAAGTAGGGAGTATGATTGCATCGAATATGATGTGATAAGAAAAAGTTCTGAGGTTCCCTATAGCCGATTTTTTTAAAAAAAAACTTTTAAAAGTTTAAAAAAAATTTAATAAAACATTTTTTGACAGCACTTGGGTTTGGGTTTATTTTAGAAATTCATGAAATTCAAACTACTACTGATTATGATGTTTGTGTTTGTAGGATGGTCTGTACATATGACCTGAAGAGTAGGAGCTATGTAAAACTACTAGTGATTATGATGTTTGTGTTTGTAGGATGGTCTGTACATATGACCTGAAGAGTAGGAGCTATGTAAAACCTACTAGTGATTATGATGTTTGTGTTTGTAGGATGGTCTGTACATATGACTGAAGAGTAGGCTATGTAAACTACTAGTGATTATGATGTTTGTGTTTGTAGGATGGTCTGTACATATGACCTGAAGAGTAGCTATGTAAAACTCTTGTTATGTTTGTGTTTGTAGGATGGTCTGTACATATGACCTGAAGAGTAGGAGCTATGTAAAACTACTTTGATTATGATGTTGTGTTTGTAGGATGGTCTGTACATATGACCTGAAGAGTAGGAGCTATCTAAAACTACTAGTGATTATGATGTTTGTGTTTGTAGGATGGTTCGGAGATATAACCTGAAGAGTAGGAGCTATGGAAAGGGAGAGGATACGAGACATTTAGTTATATTTAAGAGAGTTTCACCCATAGAGATAGTAGAAGAGCTCATTAATCAGGGTGGCCATACTGAGAAATATACTCTTATACCTCCTTCTTCTTTCTTATCTTAGACTTATCAGGGAAACTGATTGAATAACTTGTCAGGCTGAATAAAAGATAATTCAAGAGAATGAAGAAGAATTGTAATAAAGTATATCATGAAAGAGAATGATATTAACTTGACTAACTTTACTGGAATGAATGAAATTGAATTTAAATGTTTATATTTTATTATCTTTACATTTGATTAATTATGTAAAAAAATTGTAAATATATTTTATATAGATTTTATTTAAAATGAATGAATGTAATTTTAATTATATCTTTGTGAGAATTCTTAGTTTTGTTTAATGCTTTATAATTCTTAACCTTTGACCATTTAACTTTGAGCAAATTTTCTTTGTAAATGGATGTTTAGAATTTAGTAATTCGCGGGATATTATAGTACTGGTGACAAGGAGTGTTTTTATATTTTATAAGTAGGAGGTACAAATCAGCTTTAATATTTACAAAATCATAAAGTAGAGTAGGAAAACAACCAATCTTGTATAAATATTAGTATTAGTCTCCAATATTATAGGCAATATATGACAAAAGACACTTGATGGGACGTTAATAAATTTTAACTAATTTAAATGAGTATATTTTGCTTCACTATACATAGCATATTCATCTCTATAAAACAATTAGTGATTACATGTTAGGATAACTAACAAGGTCAATAAAATTAAAAAGTAAACATCTATAAGGCATTCTTACAAAGAAATTAAAAATAACTAAAAACTAATTAAAAATAGGACAAAAATATGAAGTTAAAACTAAAGTCAAGCATTAAAAACTCAAAATGAATCAAGGAAAATAGTATGACAGAAGTGTGAACTTACATTATTAGAGGAAATCATAATGCATTATCAATCATTATGTGTTTTTAGACATGAATATGCTATGTATAGTGTAGCGAAATATAGTCATTTAAATTAGTTGAAATTTGTTATTAACATCCCATCAAGTGTCTTTATAATAAACTGCGTAGGCTTCCGCGGTTATTGTCATGAAGATTTAGGTCTTTTGATGGTGACTGCGTCAATGTAGATGAAGAATCCGACGTTTCGCTTCCACTGTGGGACTCAGAGTAAAAAATGAAAACGTTGTTGACGTCCTGTCACACAAGGTCTAAATGATCAAACGACTCAACAACTCATTCAATGAAGCTGAGACCTGCAAAGGATTGATAGATTGTAACCGTGGGGTGGGTAATCCAAGAGCCGTTCAACTTGGCCCCACGCACAGTGGTATCTACTTATAGATACCTGGCTTTTGAGGGTTTATTAAAGCAAGGTAGTCGTCAAGGAGTTAAATAATAAAGAAGTCCTAATATGATTTTATATATGAATATAATTTATTATTCAGCTAACATTATTAGCTATGTTACAGTTTATTTAGCAAGCGATCATGAACAGATTAACATTAAAACAGTTACATTTATTAAACAGTTATAGTTAAATTAAATACTAAGTGTCTCATTGAAACCCTACCAAAGATATAACTTCCTACTTACAGAATAATGCCAGTGGGATGATCCAAATCATGGTGTCCTTCTTCCACTTTGTCTGCCTTGTCTGAGCTCGGCGCTCTATATTTATAGAGTTGCCACGTCATCAGTCAAGGGGATATTCATGGAAGGGATCGGTTAGAAACGTGACCATAAAAGGCTATGTGGTAACGCTCCTATGTTGAGGGAGATGAGCCCAACCCTATGACTCATGCTACTGGCGCCACTGAGACCATGGCGTATCTCGTCTCAACTCGGACTTAGAAACTTTTCATTTCTATTTTCTCTTTATATTATACCTGTTTTCAACCATCCGTTTGGGCCGATTGTTACATAGATCTCAACCGGAACTTCAAATTTTTCTCCAAGTAAGTTCACCTTCTAGCTACGCAGATCTCCTAATTAAAGTTGACAAGATAGAGAACCTGTGAATCTGATTCTGTTCCGTCAAGAACTTGCGCCGCAGAGTTCTACTAAGTACTTCTACTTGTACACTACTCATCATTACTAGGACTAAGAAGAAGAGGAACTACGTAACGTCCGTCTTTATCACGATAATGAGAACTAAAGATTTGTTCACATAATTCAGATTCCGGATCCACGATCTTTTGAGAGGGAGGTTGTTCTATTTCCCAAAATCTTTTGAGAGCATCATCGAGTTGAACTTCTGACACAAAGGCAGAGAGACGCATCGGAGAGGAGATTGATCCCATAATTACCCATCCAAATAAGCTAGGTAAAGCACTGGGTAAACCATCACCACCGGGTTTAGGATGACCTTTACAAATAAGAGGAAATAATTCTGCACCGATAATCCCATCAAGAGGTGCAGCTTCATCGAAGTGAGGGTCAGCAAGAGGAAGATGAGAGAAATTATTTTTTACATTTTCCGGAAGAGAAGTACCTGGAAGTAGACCAGATAAATTATCCATAATAACCACTTGAGTAGTAAGTAGAGGAGCAAGTAAAAGACGAGGTTTTATTACAACTGTAGCAATATCCTTCCGTTGGGTAACATCAGTTTGCCCTAACCCTGTTACAACAATATCAGTCTTTTTGCATGGTAACTGTAATTTCGAGAAGAATTTCTTAGTGAGAAATGAGCACTGTGAACCAGAGTCAACCAGTACTCGAGCATTAATAAAAGAACCTGAATAATCCTGTACGTGTACTACAGCAGTCCCCAAAAGAACAGTAGATGGCGATGTAGCAGACTGTAGAGACACAGAACCAAAGTGATTAGACGATGAAGAGGAAGAGTTAATGTCTAAGTTACGCTGAGGTGCCGGAGAGGAAGATTCATCCACGTGTAAAAGAGTATGATGCAAATTGTTATTACAATGAATACACGACGCTTTGGAGGAACAGATAGAGGCAGTGTGGTTACCGAGGCATCGTATACACCGGTTAAGAGAAGATATTTTATGCTTGCGTTGAGATACTGACAGCGATCTAAACTGTGGGCAAACATAAATACTATGACCCGCAGTACAACAAGGGCATACTTGAGTATTAGGTTTATTAGTCTTACTAGAGGCAGCGGTAGCTACATATGAGCTTTTGTTGAAACACGCCGTCGATTTCCGATCGGTATTTCGCTTCAGAGTTCCTTTTCGTTCCCAAGAACCACGATTATCAGCAGAAGAGCGAGGAGAGGTAGTAGAGGTCCGTGAAGTACTGCTAACAGGAGAAGTTAGATTAGAAGCTTCCAGTATTTTACACTGACCACCAAGAAAAGACAATAATTTTTTAAACGTAGGTAAGGTATCAGCGTTGTTTTCAGACTTTTTGAACTGAGATTCAAAAGTTTTTCTCGTAACTGGATCTAAATTTCTAAAAGTTAAATGAAATAAAATAAAGTCAGAGAGGTCTTTAACTTGAAGAGCTTCTAAAGCGCGGTACTGCTCACAAAGGTTCTCGTAGAAAGATCTAAGTTTATCATAAGATTCGTTTTTGAGAGGTTCCATGGTTAATAGTCGTTCTACATAATTAGAGGCTAGCTTACGCTTGGATTTATACCTGTCAAGAAGAATATCTAAAGCAACTTGGTAGTTGCCATCAGTAGCGGGAAGATGCTTAACCAGGTTCAGAGGTTCACCAATGAGTGTGCTTTGAAGATAAAGCAATTTTTGAACAGCAGGGATAGTAGTAGATTTATCTACCACACTACAAAATAAATTATACCAGGGAATAAACTTATCTAAACTGCCATCAAAAGTTTGTAACTCAATTTTAGGAAGTTTGACTGAATCTGAGTTACTATTATTGGAGCGTTGGTTGCTATCTGCATCGTTAGAGGTGTTATCCGCCTTCAGTTCATCGAGGGTAGCGAGACAACTGTAATATAAATCATAAAATGATGAGATGGCTTGATGATTTATCTCTCTGTCGGGATCTAAATCAAGTTGCAGCTCATTAATAGTTTCCTCTAGTATGGAAAACTCATTACGAGTTTCTTCTAAATCACGACAACGAGTGACAAATATCTTAGCATTCTTAGGATCATCAGTTTTCCCTATTAATGCATAGGCTTGTTGAACTCGCTGAAACAGTGTAGCTCTCCTAGAGGTGTGTAATTTTATTTTTGACTCTATCGCGGTTGTTTCGTGAGCGGGACGGGAAGGTGTATCCGTAGATGGCGGCGGCATATTGTCTGCTTGCTATAATAAGTAAAGAGAAGAGGGGGTAAATTACACAAAAAATAAGAAAAAAAGGAAAAATATTCAAGCGACCACTCAAACGAAAGAGCTTGATAAGACAGGAAAATTAAAGTTAATTTGAAAAATATCGAACCACCCTGTGAAAAGATACAACGATTTGAAAAATCGTTTTCTTTTGCAATAAATTGTAAATTAATAATTTTAAACCGAAAGAATTTATATTGTTTACAATTTCGTATAAAGAAACCGTATAAAGAATAAAGGTAGATAAATTAAAGAAATTTATAAAACTTCTATTGTTTTGACATAAACTGATAAAGATAAGATTACAATGACCCAGGTGAGATCGACGAATTTCTAGAAATGCGTCAAATATTATTTTTAATTTAAATTTCGCGGGTAAATTTGATAAGACAGTTTTATATTCAGTTACTTTTTGTGGCAACACTGCGACGCAATTTTTACGTAACTTTAATGCACCAATAAAATTAGGAGTACGTAACACTACGAGAAAAATAACGAATGACATACAACGTTTTTATATAATTTATTATTCGAAAATAAATATAATTGCTCAGATAACAATAAAATAAAGACGTAATATAATTTATAAGATAAATAATGAGAGAAACTGATGTAGTTTAACCGATAGAAGATACAAAGAGGAATAGAATAACGAGTAAAATAATTTATTTTTAAGAATAGAGATAGAGATGACTGTATCACTAACAGCGCCAAATTAATTTTAATGCGGCAATAGAAGGACCAAAAATAAGGGTATGTAGGATATTTAAGAACAAAATCTCTACGCCCTATGGTTAGAGGGAGAGAGAGAGGTAGAGATAAATAGTTTGAGATATAAAGACAATATTAATAATTGAGATAGAGTGTAATTATAGCAATCCGTGGCTTACTTGATTTGAAAGAAGACGTGACGTGAAGTTGACCAGGCCTGGTGAAGCTGAAGGTATCCAAAATTGACCGGAAGCACGGTGTTCACGGCACAACAGAGCACAAATTGATATTTAGTTTCCGCGACCACAACAGCACTGATTCGGCACACGGAAAGTTTAGAAATGAGAATAATAATAGTTTATAATAAAATAGTGAGATATAACAATGAGATAACACTCGGAGAGGAAGAGGTAAAGAGAACGAACTAAACGGGATTGAGGTTGGTAAAATACAAGATGGCGAGGAAAAGTGTACGGAAAAAGAGCGGGAAAGGTTAGGAAAATGCGGGAAAACACGAAGTTACATAATTAAACATAAGAGCGCAGCAGCAGACGGGGATACAGTGCACTCTATCGAATATATAAGGAAAATAAAGATCAAATACTTAACAACTACCTTACCGCTAGATTAAGTTGCTTGTCTAGCGTCAGAGTAACTTACTTCTTCATGCCTTAAAATTTTTCGAAGTTCTCACTAAGTTCTTCCCTTAATCAGATCGTCTATCTTCTTGCCAGGGGCAACTTCAGCCTTCGTAAACACCGTAATTTCGAAGTTAATGACGTTTTCTACCCTCGGTGATGCCCATTTAATAGCCACCTATTGCACAGGACCTTTACATCGCATCATCTGGAATTCTGCTACTGCTGATACATCCAGTGGACCCTAATTCCAACTTTACGCAGGCTACGATTCCTTTACACAAGTCACTCTTGTTAAGCGAACTCGTACCTCACTCCAGCCTCCAGATTTGCTGATACCAACGTAAATCACCTATCTGGACCAAGACACTTGAAGCACTAAAGTGCCAGCTACCAGTCTTGCCTTTTAACTCACTACCTCACAGCGTCTATGCATACCATTGTGGAAGAATGGTGGATCAACAGGTGGCAGCAGTAGGAGATCCATTAGACCTACCAGCACTTTAAGACATCCCTCAACTAACTCGATGAATTATTACTGTAAAGTAATTGTTCTTTCACTAATTATTGTTAACTTAAGTTTTTACTATCTTTCTAATTTGACTTATTAATTGCTTATTAAGGTCAAGTCAGAGAACCCTGTATATATTAACCGCAACGCTATTAATTTACATATGTTTTTAATTTCTTAGTTTTAAGTACGACTATGCTTAGTCTTTTGTTTATTTGGTACAGTTGACCGTAAACATTATGCCTAGTGTTCGCGCTGTTGCCATTTTTGTTCTTTTAACGTTGAAGTATGCCAATGTATGCCATGTGTGTTCAAAACCTTTGTTTTAAAACACTGTGCCTAGTGTTCTTTTATTGTTTGTTAATTCTGTTTTTTGTAATTAATCATGCCACCAACTTAGATTGATAAATATAAGAAAAACGGGATTTCGTGTCCTAAGTAGGATGGATTGACCCGAATTTCTTCATATGTATTAATTATGCTTAGTGTAAAGTGTAACTACATTAATCATAACACATCAGTAATATGTATTACTCTTCTTCCTGTCCCTCAATGGGTGCAGACATTTTCACTTTAAACTTTCCCAATAGGCCTCCATTTATTCCTAATTGAATAAGAATACTTGATATGGATAAGTAATAATCTCTTCAATAAGATCTTAGTTCTTTTTTATTTATTTTTTTTATCTACCTTTTTAGTAATTTTTTTGTATTTTTTAATGTTTTATTTAAGTGTTGATTTTTTTTTCATTTTTAAGGACTGTTGCTTTTATTTGTTTTTTTCTTCTACCTAGATTTTTGTCTATTTTGTTCTACCTTTACATATTTTTTTTTCTTCTCTCTTCCGCTATAACCAATCTCATAACCCATTTTTATTAATATCTGTCATACCCCACACACAGGTCCATATGGACCTTGTGGCATTGCTGTAAATTATACTATGTTTTATTTGATGTAATTTTTATTGGCAATAAAGTGTTTTTTGAATTGAATTGAATAATTGAATAATTAGGAATCATTATTCAATTCTTATTGCTTTATTTACTGATACCGACAGCCTTGCTGTTGCCAGAAACCCTGGATTTCTTCACTAGCCTTTTCATGTGTAACTCTTCTTCCTGTCCCTCGATTGGTGCGGATATCTTTAAAAATTCCCAATAGGCCAATCATAAACCTTCAATTATTCCTAATAGGATATAAGACGCTCGAAATCAAGCATTTCTAAACTGAGTTGGGAACTGAGTTTGAAATCAAGTTCGCATTTCAACAAGTACTAGACTCAGAGATGTTCTTGAGTCATCTGCCTAAGTAAACACCTAGCTCACATCTACTGACTTCTTTCATAGAGCCTCACCAGAGGCATCTTTATTTCGTTTTTTCTGGTTCACTTGGTCTTCGGTTGGTTTCGTTCGTTCATGATGGAGTGTCGTCCACAGGAATTCACTTACACTGTGGTCAACAATAACTACTTGTGGGATGGTATTGTGAGTTACTTTCACACTATTCTAGCTAGTAGGACTGAATACAGGCCCCGCGATATTCATTTGTATCACGATTATCTTCTCGGGGAATTCGAGCCTGTCCCTTCCGTGTTACCTCACCTCTAGTTAGTATTCAGGCCTTCGTCTAGCATTGACCCAGATGTTGTGGGACATTGGATGCTCCTATACTACGATGGTAATAAATAAATAAATATTTATTCCCACTATAAGTTTACAAGATAAACAAAAATCATTACAAAAATAACATGCTTAGAGTTAGTAATCACAACATATACATTAATGCTAATTTATATAATAAAAAGTATAGGTGAGCGCCCCCAAAAAAGCTAAAATGCTTGTACCAGGGGGCGGCCGCTATTATAGAAAAATTTAAAATAGCGATCTATCTCTAATAAAAAAATAAAATTTATATTAACAAATTAAAAGTATAACAATAAATAAAAATGAAGAAATACATCATGCATAAATATTTTTTTTTTTTTTAAACAAGTTCTTTATTGGCAAAAGTATACAATATTTATTTTGTGTTAACCGGAGCCATATTTTATTTGTTGGTTTGGGGTGATTTGTGCCTCTTTATTTTTATTTTATTTATTAATTTTGGTATTAAATTTGGTTATTTTTTGGGGTGTGAGGGGGTTTGTTTGGGTTAAGGATAATTTCCAATTTTTGGTTTTTTTTTTTTTTTTTTTTTTTTTTTGGAGGATTTGCAAAAATGATATTTTTGATGGTGTTTTGAATAGGTTTGTATTGTAAAGGGATTTTGCAGGAGTGTCAAAGAGGGTTTCCTATGCAGTCTGTGGACTGACTTTTGATGAATCAACCTGGCATTTGCCTGTAAAATTGAGGAAACCACAGAAACCTCAATTAGGTTGATCGGACACGCGGGTCCTGGGTGTAAAGGTTATATTATTTTTATTTTTATTTTTTTTTTTTACGTTTGGGGGTTTAGTTGTTAGGGTTCGTTTTCTAGATTTTTTGAGGCTAAGGGGAATAGTTTATTTTATTTACGAATTGAAGTGTATTTATTATATTTTTTAATTTTGAGAAGAGTAGAGTCTTGATTTTTTCAGTCTTTCTTGGATGTCTTGAATTTTGACTTTCTGATATAATTTTGATCGTTCTGTCTTGTATTTGGGACAGTCTAGTAGAATATGTTTTTAC
>JACMZG010000008.1:4005766-4118266 GCA_018340805.1 Microvelia longipes
CGAAGGTCCGGGGTTCACAGCCCGGGCTATAATCTCAGTTTTTATGAAAAGAATTTGATGTAAAAAGATATCGCCAACATTAGCTTTAAAGTACTTTAAGCATCTAATATGCTTAAAGTAAGCATAGTAGATGTAACCCACCCGAGGTGGTTCCCGCAGGGCGAACACCCTGAAGGGCCGAAAGGCCCCTAAAACGGGCATTATTATTATTATTATTATATTAGTACTTATATTACTTATATACTTATATAAACTCTATAAAATTTACAAGCAATTCTTCTTTACTAAAGAGAATAAAACTATATTAATCAAATATGCATTTTGTTGCAGAGTGGACAGCAGAGCAAGTTTTGACAAAACCACAGCACTATTTGTTTTGTACAAACCAGGACCTAAAGTTCATTTATATGTACTTGGAATAATTGCGTGGTGTTTGTTTATTTTATTTCTTAATCATGAAATTTACTGGAACTATATGATGTCAATTCTTTTAAATTTGTTTGCTTATCAAGTAACAATAATAGTTATTGTCAATAAAAATATTTATATTTTATGTTCTTACGATTTTGTGAAATTCTATTTTTTAAGCAACAGCCTTCTTTAATTGAAGTTAGTTTACACTAGAGTGCCTGTATAATCAGTACTAGTTTTCACCATAGGGAGAGTATAAACATAGAGATATTATTACTAGAGGGCCCTGTAGGTTAAATTATGAAATATTGAAAAAGTAACCTGACCACCTTCAATTATAAATACAATCAAATGATCCGTACGAAATTACAGTAACTTACTTAGAATAATACTATATATAGAAGGAGCATTACTGATAACACGAAAGCCGGTTGACTGGTGCAACTAAGTAATGCTGCCACCCTAACAATATACAATTTTCTAAAAAAAAGTTGGCAAAACTTCCGGTTGCTGAATTCTTATGTTCTATTATTAATTAATGATTGATTATTCATGAAATACTAATATAAATATCGGTGCATTACAATATTTTATGCATTTTAAATTGTAGTTTAACGTATTTATTAAAATTATATATAAAAAGTAGTCCTCATCAACTAAATGTAGATTCTTGTATTCCGCCACCCTTTTGCCATCTAAGACCAGTTTTATTAAATACTCAGCAGGTGTTTTAAGTTATTATATTTGTTCTTTACGATCTTTCTTCATTAATAGATATTTATGACAAATATTTAAAATAATGTTTTGTTTTTGTTTTGTGTCAGGTTGGCAGCATTACTTAGTTGCACCAGTCAACCGGCTTTCGTATTATTAGTGGAATTACATTGTGTTTACGGCCTTGTGCTCCTTCTATATATAGTATTATTCTAAGGTAACTTATATAGATGAATGTTAAAAATACAAATCAAAACACAAACAATGTGCGAGAAGCCAAAATCAATTGATTATAACATTAACTCTTAACATTAACTTAATTGATTTATTGTAACCTTGACTCACTCTTGAAGGAGGTTTCAATGAGGTTACACAGAGTCCCTGAGAGCTCTAAAAATATGTTTCAGGCCTCTCAAATGTATTGAGATAGGCTATGTCCCCTCTAGTATATATCTCTATGAGCATAGAGATATATACTAGAGGGGGCATAGCCTATCTTAATACATTGAGTGGCCTGAAACATTTTTAGTGAGGCTCTCAGGGACTCTGTGTAACCTCATTGAAACCTCCTCCAAGAGGGAGTTAAGGTTATAATTAATCAATTGTTTTCGGCTTCCCGCAGATTGTTTCTGTTGTAATTTGTATTTTAAACATTCTACTATATAATTTACTGTTTTTTTTGTTCTGCTTATTTGATGGAAATGATAATCGAATGTGGTCAGGTTACTTTTTCGATGTTTCAAAATTCAATCAAAAGGGCCCCTCTAGTAATAATATCTCTATGACTATGAGCATAAAGGCCAAGAAGTGTCGGCAACGTTTTTATGAAGAAGCGTATTAAGTTTGTCATTTTCACTTTTAAGGTCTAACACGCTTTATGTCAACATACTTTAATTCTAGTAATTTTTTTATTTTTTTTTAGGATTCATATCTTAATAATTTCAAGCAAGGTAAAAAGAACGTTAAATATGGACAATTAACCATTACACAATAATAAAGAACTAAAACTTTATTGGACATAAGATGGATGTAGTAGTGCTACGAGTGCCCGAGGGAGTAGTGGTGTGGGTTGGAGACACTATTTTACTTTGCGAAAGCCTGATATGTTCCATTTCCTTTATACAAAGAGACTAATACCAAGGGGTATAGCAAATACTACACTCCTTGCTAATACTATACTATACTATACTAATACTATATTGGTCTCTTTGCTTTTATACAAGTTCCTTGGTGTTCACAAAGACTCCTAAATTGTAAGGTAGGAAATGCCTTTCCGGCAATAGAGATATATACTAGAGGGGGCTTAGCCTATCTCAATACATTGAGATTCCTGAAACATTATTTTGGGGGCTCTCAGGGGCTCTGTTTAACCTCAATAAAACCTCTTCTAAGAGTAAGTTAAGGTTATAAGAAATTATTTCGTTTCCTGCAAATTGTTAGAGTGTAGATTTATATTTTCAACGTTTTAATATATAATTCACTGTACTTTTGTTCAGTTCAATTATTTATTGATTGTCGAAGGTAGTCAGGTTATTTTTTCGATGTTTCAAAATTTAACCAGAAGGGCCCCTCTAGTAATATATCTCTATGTTTCCGGCGGCAACCTAGAACCTACTTATACAAGTGTTGTAGTGTAAATCTTTTTCATCTTGTCTATTGACAAGTTACAAATTTAAGAGAGGGGCTAAGAATTTAAATAATTTGGAGAAAACTTTGTTTAATAAATTATTTTATTATGAGAAGAAAACATGTTATTTATTTATTTAAAAATTTTACAAAGGACACCCGCTGATTCCAATCCGCAAAATGTGTGTGTGTGTGTCTGTATGTTTGTGTAATGCATAACTCCCGCTGTACATGGGCTAGAAAGTTGAAACTTGAACAAAAATTAGACTTTAGGTTTCGTACTGCCGAAAGACAATATTTTACAGACGACAATATCATATTTTGTATGCAGCTGAGTCTTCAAAAATTAGACGAATTTGTTAAAAATAGAATACATGACCGACAGACTATTTTGCACACAAAAACACACACACACAATTATATATATATATATATATATATATATATATATATATATATATAATATATATATAATATATATATATATATCTAGATTCTACATATTTATATGCATCTAATAAATTTTTTGCATATTTGCAGTTTGTAGATAACATTTTGTTTACAGCAAAGAGTATGCAGCAAAGGAAACATTCCTGACTCTTTTTTTCAACTATTTGCTTCAAATACACCTTAGACATGGGCGTCCGCAGAAATTTTTCTAGGGGGGTCAGTTTTTCAATGTCAAAAACCAATAATGTGCTGCGGGTTTAGTTTTCAGCACATTATTTGACAAAATTCAGAGACCGGAGTTCAGCAAACCACTAGCGAGCAAAAAAACCTTTTTTAATATACGTACTTTAATGTAAATTATATTTTAGCAATTTATTAGGACCTTTATTTCTTTAGAACAATACATTTGCATTGCCTTTATTCATACATTGACGAATATGTAACAATACAGCGAGCCGTTTTTAATGTACCTAATTTTATATTTTGCAAATTTGCTAGCGAAGCGTGCCTTTGTGAATAAATTGACATATATACTTAAATCAATCTATCAAGCGAAGCAAGTCTCTCTTTATATACCCACTTACATATTTATAGCAATTTTCAAAGGCTACTAAATAAGCTCAACAAAGTGAGCCCTATTTAATGATCCTAATTTTATATTTTGCATACAAAGCAATTTTGCGAGCAAAGCGAGTCCTAATTGCATATATAGTTATAGTAATCTAGCGAACTTTAAACCTATATTGTTTTAGAACCATATATTTTCATAAAAATTAAGAGCAATCTATTGTGCCTGAATCTAGTGACCCTAGTGTTGCAGCTAAGTGACCCTCTTAATGTACCTTATTTTATATGTTACCCATTTTACGATTGAAGCGAGTCTTTATTATATATCCATGTATATACTTATAGCTTTCTAGCGAGCGAAGAAAGCCTTTTAATTTCAATTTTCCTAAAATGATGTCTTAGCAATCTTGCGATCGAAGCAAGCCTTTTTTTTCTCATAGCTAGTGAAGCGAGGCTCTTGTGCTTATCGCGAGCGAGGCGAGCCTTGATTACCGTTTAAAAGTCAAGCTATTATTGTTTAAGTATTAAATTATTTTTCTATCCTATGTAAATAGTGAAGCGAGCCTGTTGGTAATTAATTGTATTTGATGTATTCTTTTGACATGAGTTCCTGATGCAACGCATTACTAGTTAAATTATATTTCAATTTTAATTTCTTTTAAAAAAATTAAGATATATTTATGAAAAACTGCAGGATACTAACCATTAAATATGTACATATTTGCAGTTCGGGTCAATCTAAGTTTACTGAATTTTCAAGGGGGGGGGGTCAAGTGACCCGTTTGACCCCCTCCTGCGGACGTCCATGACCTTAGGTACTTAAGGTTTTCCTGACTCGGCTTCGCATCACCTGTCAAATAGTATTTTATTCTTGGTACCACCTCTGCTGTAAATTTTATTAGTCAATCCTCGCCTTCTGCTTGGTACTAAATCAAAAATTGGTCGGTAAAATTCTGTTTTACTGCCTAGTCACATAAATATTTCAACTCAGCCTATATCGTTTTCATTTAAGATTCAGGTGTCTTATCATATTTAAAGGGTAATTTGTGATATCCCTTTTTTACAATCTATCAAACAAATTAATCTAAATAAGATAAGAGCATTTCCTTTACCTGCACTTCCATTCTATCTTATCTTCTCATAAAAATAATATATATGTCACCCAATAATATAAACTCAACCCAACCATCCTGGACTGACAAAATGTTAACTTTAAAATAAAAGTAATTCTCATCTTAGTTAGTAGCAATAAAATACTAAGATTTATCTACTACTCCTGTTTCTAAAGTGTTTCAAGATAAAAACACTTTATCCAATAAATACATAAGGGCTTAAAAAATATATTCAAATTATAAGTACTTACACAACTAATATATATGTTAAACGTTAATAGAAAACAACACTAGTATATTATTTTTAATTAGTTTTGAATTATATCTTTTAGTATTTTTGTGTATTTAATATGATACAGTAAAATTCATATCATTGTAGCTTCTAAAATACATTGCTGTTGTGCAATACTTTTTTAGTCTAACTTATGTTCCGTGCGAGGTTAATTTTGCACCATTTTTCATGGTTTCAATCGACGCTTTTTCAAATATTTTTCTTTTAAAGGTTCAACAGTTCATGCAAGTAAAATCGTATGATTATAACTAAATATTTTATTATTTATATTTTTAGTTTTAATCTGGACTCGGTACTTAACGTCTCTTTACATATAAACACGGACTGGACGTATATTTATTTTTATTACGTAGCTTTTATACGTACTGTATTTTTATTTTTCTCTCATAGTACCAACCATATTTTTCATTTTAATTTTTGGTCTTGATTTACTTATTTGAAGTAATGGTGAGTAACATTTCTTATTATATATTTGTTATTTTTCAGAAAAACAAATTTAAAAGTTGTATCGGTTGTCATAGTTCACTGGATGTTTTTAAATAACAGCAAAAGCTTAAAATAATACTAATATGGAAGGAGCATAGGACCGTAAACACAATGTAATTCCACTGATAACAGGAAAGCCGGTTGACTGGTGGTCTTAAGTAGGAGTACCACCCTAACAACAAAACATTATTTTATGAAATAATATATATATATATATATATATATATATATATATATATATATATATATATATATATATATATTAATGAGTCCCCTCCTTCCGAAAAAACCTTATAAGCTTATTTCATCTTTATAATTCCCTAAAATGTATCAAAAATACAAGAAGACACTTCTCTATTATTTTAATTATGCCTATGTTTACCCCTAAACATAGGGGGGGGGGATATATTTTAATTTTTTATGTTAACAGGACTTGCATCGCACAGTACTCGAAATGTTTCAATATTTTGCTGAGAACTACTTTTATTTCTATGTCATAGAAATAAAAGGATTTCTCAGCAAAATAAAACATAGAATCTATGTTGCTTTCCAGTATTACTCTTTACAGAGTCCTGTCGATCTTGTAGTTAAATAGATATTATTAATTAACTGATTTCTAAGTAAACTTAATAAGTAGTTTAGCTAAAATATAAACTATACTGCTAAGATTTCAGTTCCTATTAATTTAAAAATTTATCTAAATTAGTCAATTGAATTTTCTATCCAATCACAGACCCTGTGATTTAATATAAAAATTATGAATAACTAGTTTTATTATGGTGTTACAGTATTATTTTTGTGTGCAAATAATATATATACACTGTTTTTAATAACTAAAATAAAATGGCTTATAGTTCTATATCACAATAAAAAACAGTGTATCACTTAATACGCTTTTTACTGACTAGAAAAAAAGGTCACCTTTTTTTCTAGTCAGACCGAGTTAATTTTTAATAGTTTTATTCTTTGTTAGTTTTATTAAATTTTGTATAATGTGTGTGTTTTTCTAATTTTAGTTGATTGTGATATGTATAGTTCTTAAGATTTATGTTTAAAAGCCTGAAGATGGCCACAGAGTTGGCTGAAATATAGAAAGAAAGAAAAAAAGAAACACCCTTTATTTTTCAATTAAATTATATAACAAAATGAAATAAAAAAATAAAATAGTTTGTTGAATTTGACATTAATAAAAAAAGTATAAAATATAAACTAATATAAACCTGCATAGGAATAACCTGTTCGCAGGAGGGATATACATAAATTAATAAAGACAAAATAAAGAAGAAGGGTTATTCGCGACTGTGCTCAAAAAAAGAAAGTAAATATAAAATTATTATTATTTTATTAAAATGAAATTAAGATTAAAAAAAAAATAAAAAAATAGGATGCATTTTTCAAAAATTGATCAGAAAGCCAATTGTAAAGAATCTTTTTGGGCAAATTAGGTCTATTTGTGAGATTTTCTATATATAGCTACAATTAACTGATACGCTGTTTTATTGTGATATAGTACTATAAGCCATTTTATTCTAATCATTAAAAATGTGGAATTTCTATTAGAGAAGTAGTGAAACCAAAGAGTTATATACACTGTTTCAAGCTTGTGCGATGGACCTGAATTCTAAATTAAACCAGGCTTAGGCAAATTTAAAAAAATTCTTTTGACTTAACATCTAAATTTAACAATGAAAACAATTTTGATCGAAGATTCCTATACATAGTGAATATATACTTACTTGAATATTTATTTAAGTTAACTCAAATTACTGGTTTTATCATGACGAGCTGCAAGCTCGATAGTCGGCTCTATTATTACCACAAGTCATTAAGTTGATAAACTTTGTTTTTATCCTTTTTTCCAAAATTTTATAGATCAAAATCAGTTGAAACGCACTGAAGTACATTGCGTTCAACTTAAATTGTAATAATGTGAAGAAAAATGGGAAAATTAAGTGAATCAAAACGAACCATAATACAACCGTGCGGCGGACCAAATTAATTATGTATAGCAAAGTTTGTTGTTTCCACTGAGATTTTGTGATAACCATACACATTTTATATACAAATTTAAACACTATAATTTAAAAAAAAATGTTTTAATAATACTAAGTCTATAAAATTAATAAATAATTAAGTGTAAAAATACAAAAACAAAAATTAAATTACAATAAAGGAAATTAAAACAAAGTTGAAGAAAATATTGAATAACACTAAATATCTATATATACACTATATATACACTACTACTACTACATACTATAATATCCAAGGATGTTGAATAAAGGGGATGACGCACTAAGTCGATTTGCCATTCAACAAAGTGATCCCATCGAAAATCAAAACAGAGAAGAATTCAACACGAAACACGTCAAAAACCAACTGCACATGCTTGGTACGAACTGCGCATGTTTATGATCCTTATAACAGCGCAGGTCTTAAAATTTAGAGGCAAACTTAACTCTCAATGGGTTTCCCATTGTTTTGCTTGCGAAGGTTATAAACAAATAGAACATTTTTTTTTGTTAATATTGCTTAAAATTAACAACATTAAAGAAAATTAAGAACATTACAACCAAAATTGAATCTTGGAAACTAGCAAACCCTTTCACTAAGCTAACAAAAACAAAATATTAACACATTTAACTTACTCTATGCGAAAAGTAAACGGTAAAGCTTCAATTACTCTCACTAAAGTGGCTACCTAGAGCCCAAAATGTAAAATATAAGCACAAATGACTTGACAAGCACCAAATGTAACAATAACGAAAGCACTGAAGAAAGTTGAGAAGCAAACTCGACAACCAAGAATTGTATGACAACTTAGCTACATAACCTGCGTTTGGCTTTTTTTTAATTATAACCTAAGGGGAGGTAAGTTTGCTCCTATTTCTCTATCTCATACAACTTCCATGGGGTCAGAAATGTTCCTTAATGCGTCATCCCCTTTATTCAACATCCTTGGTTTTTTATTATATAAAAAAACTATGTATAGGTAATCCATCTGTCTATTTATTTAGGATCTGTATAGACCATCAAAACAGATCACTTTCAGGGCAGAAGAATTTTAAACAACGGGCCTTTGGCCTCATGGTCGCTACGTACCCTCGACGCAGGGTTCCGCTTTGTGGCCCCTGCGCCTTCCTGTGGTTACGTGGTTGTTGCCCTATCTCAGTTTGTCATATAACTAGTTCATATATAAGTGGCATATTGCCACTATACAAGCGAATTTTAATTTCTTAATATATATATCCCAACAAAACATCACGTTTTTTAATTATAATTTTAATACACATTGTTTTTACGTTTGTAAGCATGATCTAGTGCTATATTGGTAGTTTTGGAATACAGATTGACTCAGTAATAAACTTTACTAGAGGTATTTTTAGCATTTACTAAAAGTTATTTGACTTAAAGCTAGTTAAACTTAAAAAAATAAACAAAAATGAGGAATTTTAGCAATTTGAAAAAATATTTTGTTCTAACTTTATGATTAATGATCCGATTTGGTTCGGGTCTTCATCTAAACTTATAATTTGGTGTTCTCTTCAGTTTAAAAAATTTAAAATTGTTTAAATTTTTACTGTTTTACTTTTTGCGCTATGCCCAAATGTCCATTTTTTACCTATGGGTTTTTTTCCAGGAGACATTAGGGTATAGAAATTTGACTCACAAATAAAATATTTGATGTTACTTTTTAACAACGAACTCAGTAGCTTACGTAACTCCATTTATTGTCTTGCTTTTCTTATATTAACACCTTTAAAAATGACGTCATAGAGTTGCAAATCACAAAAAATTGTTTTTTTTGCCATAACTTGGTGAAAAATGATGCCATAACTTGGCTTAATTTTGATGCGTTCTCGTATGGCTTCTTTAATTTAAAAGCTTTTCAAAATAAAAAAAAAACTTCCCTATACCTAACTATAAAACTTCAAAAGTTAGCCTCTGCATGACGTGAAAACCGCAATACACCAAAAAAATTGAATATTCAGTAGTTTTCGAGAAAAATGTAGAGGGACTTTCTCTTAAAATAACCTGTAAATATATATATATATATAATATATATATATATATATATATATTATATAATAATATATCGCCTCCGTGGCCGTGATCGTAAAGGCGTTCGATTTCGGCACCGGAGGTCCGGGGTTCGCAGCCCGGGCTACGCTCTAAGATTTTATGAATAGTATTTGTATTAAAAGATTTCGCCAACTTTAATTAATTCTTAGAGTGTAGTAGATGG
The DNA here is from genome assembly GCA_018340805.1 of Microvelia longipes. NCBI lineage: Eukaryota > Metazoa > Arthropoda > Insecta > Hemiptera > Veliidae > Microvelia > Microvelia longipes. The sequence goes on from JACMZG010000008.1 coordinate 4,015,671, forward strand.
AACCACCTGAGGTGGTTCCCGCAGGTGGGCAACACCCTGATGGGCCGAAAGGCTCTAAAACGGGCATAACGGGCATTTTAATATATATATATTATATATATATATATATATATAATATATATATATATATATATATATATATATATATATATTATATATTATATTATATATATATATATATATATATATATATATATATATATATATATATATATATATATATATAATATATATAATTATATATATACATATTATTGATCAGTGAGTCTCCTCTTTAAAAACTCTTTACAAAAGCCACCTTCACTCTCCCCTTTTCTCTATGACCAACGTCAGCTCGTTTTTCTTTGAAATTCGCTGTAAGTCGCTAAAGTTTTCAACTATAACTTCTTGAGGACAAGAAATCAACACATTTAGTTTTAGTTTTGATGAGTTTATTAGTTTTAGTTTACATTCAGCCTATTTTCTTTGTTCATGAAGTTTCGAATAACTCCTATCAAACCCTGCTGCCTTGCTGTAATAATATTAAAACACATCAATAACTATGTACTTTTAGTTTTTATCAACAATAATATGTTAGAATATTTATTGTAACTGTCAGGAAATGGTAATTCTTAATATTTCTATTGTAGATGGCAAAAATGCCCCGGCGTTAGAGCTTCGGGTCACTGCCTTGCGGCCCTTTGGTCCGCTAAAAAGTCCTTTTGTATTGATAGTTGATTTGTATCATTTGAATTAAAAGTAAATCAATGACGACCATGCAGGCCAGCGGGGGGGGGGGGGGGGGGGGTAGAGCAAGGTTGCCTCAAAGCTGTCACTTGATGCGTAGTGGGCCGAATATAGAGATATATCACTAGAGAGGGCAAACTCTATCTCAATATATTGAGAGGCTTGACATATTTTTTGGGGCTTCTTTGTATAACCTCATAGTAACCTTATCCTAGAGTGTGTAAAGGTTTTAATAAATATTAAACGTTCTATTATATATGTTACTGTAATTTTGTACTGTTTATTGAGTATATTAACAATCAAATATCTCCAGGGGTTAATTTTTTTGATATTCCGAAATTTAACCGAGTGGGTCTCTTTAGTAATAATGACTATTTGAGCCCGGGTGCCTACGAAGCGGATGCACCTTAAAAATTCTCTTATAACGTGTCCACAGGCCTCGGAACTAAAATGAGCCCACGATGGAGCCACGGCGAGCTAAGTAGGCCTGCATGGATAGGAGCCTCCGAAAAAATATTGTAACTTATGTAATAAAATGTTATTATTAAAAAAACACAAGCTAAGTCCTAAATTCCGAAAATGGATTTTTTTAACCTGATTACACTCTTGAAGTAGGTTTCCAATGAGGTTACACAGAGTATCTAAGAGCCCAAAACGGATGTTTCATTTCTCTCAACGTATTGAGATACCTATGCATGCTCTAGTAATACACCTCTAAGTTTGAACTTGTTTTTTTCATGGGTTTGTATGTATTATAGGCCGTTCACTACTGACGTATGTATTACTTCACTTGCATATTTTTATCTTTATCTAACTTATATAAGAATTAAATAAAACTATATTTCAGAATTGCTTTCTATAAATTGCACCAAAGCTGTTTAACAAAATATCTAGTTCAGTTTTTCAAAAGCTTCCAAAAGTCAAGAAATAAAGCTATTAAAGAGTGGCTTCCGTCAAAGCAAGAATTAGTCCCTGAACTGTTGACAATAATTAAATAGGGCTTAACCACCTTAGTTGTGAATAGCCTCACAAACCATTGAAAAAAAAAATAATTAAATAAATATCTTTTAACAATAGAGTATTTGCATTTTTCCAAAAAAATTGTTTGCTCATATTATGATTAAATGTGCTTAAAAAAATATGTTAAGCTGTAAAAAATATTTGATTTAATTTTAAATAGTCGAAATAAGTATTTAAAGAAGAGGAGAGGGGGAATGGGTGAGAGAGTGGGGTGAAAACGGAACGTTCTAAAGGTTGGGTCGTTTAAGATACAGATAGAAGTTATAGTTAGATATATCATTAGGCCAACAGTTGCTTACAGTTCAATAGAATGTAAAGAAGACTGAAACAAAACAATTCCGTGTTCTAGGTAATAAGAACTTGATGACTACAGCTGTCAGTATCATCTTGTTGACAGTATAGAATAAACTCTTATGAGTGTTGCTTTAGTGAATATTGTGATACATGGCGGTATTCTTATGTCTGACGTCACACAAGCAGTCGAGGCCGTTTTCCCGCCAAAAAACATGTTTAAATATATTTTTCGTTTTTTTGTTGTATCATCAAAAGTATAAGTTTTTTCATTCTAATATTTTACAGGGTGTTCTTTTATATGACGTACTTAAAGATAATGCAATAAACAAATTGTGCAAATACTCTATTATTATTATTTTTTCTTATATCTATTTTTTATATATTTTTTAATTAAATCTTTATCTCTCAACAAAATTAATTATTTGACAACAACCTTTTGTACACAAGAGTACAGGCAGGTGGGCACATTTCACTCTCCATATAAACAAAATCACAAGCCAGTGGCATTCTTGTGAATGCCATTAATGTCCCTTAATCTTATTCTCGCCATTAATAAAATTGTACCTTTTATTATAAGAATCGTTTTTTATTTTGTAATTTGCGTACTATAATTTATAAAAAGGGAAATAAAGAAATAAAAGTTATTATTATTAATAATTTCCCTGAGGTACAATGAAATATTACTAATGTTTTTGAAATTAAAATTTCTTACCGGACATAAATCAATGCAAAGATTATATTCTGAGGTACATTGTTGTTTTAAAGATGGATCGGTCGTAGTTTCTTGACATACTTCAAGTGAATTTAAGCATTGCTGCAAGCATTCTGTGTACGGACTGTTTTGAGCCAGCGTCAAACAAACAAACACCAAGCAAAATAAAATTATTGCAGTTTTGCAATGCATTGTTAATAATTTGCTATTAATAAGTAAAATTCAACTAAACACTGGATAGTTCCGCTGTTGTTCATAGTGCTTATATAGCAGCAATTAGCAAAAAAAAGAACACTTCAAGTGTACGATTATCTATAAAAAACAGACACTCCAAAATTATTTTTCTTTGTATCCACGAAATATTTTAGATTTTTTAACAATTAATTAAAACTTATACCGTTTATTTAATGTTTTTTTTTTAATTTTCGTAGAAGTGCGTTAGAGAATATTTAATTGTCTTATACTCAACAAAATCCATCTAAATCTTGATAGAGTTCTGAGAACTCTCCGCTTGATTTCAAGTACAGGGCAAGCAACCAGACAATTTTAAGTGGTGCCTTTTTCTTATTGAGTTATTATATTACGTCTCGCATATTTTATAACCTTATAATATGTTAATTAATATAAAATTTTGAATCTTAGAGCTTGACCAAGAAGATAAAAATAGAAGAAAATGTGAACTCTTGCTCCTTGCATACTCGTACTTCCCAGTTCTGTCAAAGTCATTACAGTGACTTTCCAATCTGATAGTTATATCATGGAGCATTAACACATTATTATAATACTCATTGCCAACTACGTATTAGCGGATTTTTATGAGAAAATGACGCTTATGGGGTTGTTTAGATCAGTGGTTCTCAACCTTTTTTACTCATTGCCCCCTTTTAAGTACCTTGCGTGTATCATCGCCCCCCTATCTTATAAGGTGATAAACCAGTATCCAAATTACCTGCTAATTATCTTTGTATAGCCAATACATTATTTAATTGCTTGTGTTAATATTCTAGAATAAGGAAATTAGGCTACTAATAACCTAATCACACATATAGTATATTTAATAAAATTGAGTATGTTTATATACTGACTGGACCAAAAAAAGGATTTTTAGAGGGCTTGTAGTGTTTACCTCCATTAGTTTAGCCACAAACGTCTTCTCTTTAACCCTTATAATATTGAATTACGTAAAGTTGTTTAAAAACAACTGTTTTGAAGACCCAATTTTTATACATCGTAGCACTTGTTTGTGTCTTTATCGGTTTTGTAGCCATAAGTAATATTGTTTTTGTAAAAAATTTAGTTTTTAGGCCCCGCAAACCACACCTAATTATCTCTGGCTGAGGCAGCACCTCAGGCGTTAAAAAACTTATGTTTTTGGCTCACTCTGTACATAGTCAGTGGCTCAATACAACTGAGATCAGTTAAGTTGAAATTTTAAGGGTGTTTTATTTATCAGGACCATTAAATAAAATTTATTTAGAATTCAAAAATTTATTTATTTTTTAACATCTTACATGATATTTAAATTAGTTTATACGTCAGATCCTTCGCAAAACTTAAAATAATATTTCTCTACATTTGCCAATAACTCCCATCATTCCCCCAAACGTCTCACCGCCCCCTGCATCGTCCCCCAACTACTCACTGCCCTTTACTTGCCCCCTACGTCTCAGCGCCCCCCTAAATACTTCAAGCGCCCCCTGGGGGGCGCTAGCGCCCACGTTGAGAACCACTGGTTTAGATGACAAAGTTAGAGTTGGATTTAAAATTAAAATAATAAATTAATTTTTAATAGCCGCAAAAACTTTGGCTTTTGCGCGGCTATATATTTTGTTAGGGTTTCGAAGATAATCTTCGAAACCCTTATACTTTCTGTCGAGCGTCTGTCTGTCCGATTTCTCATCTCAGGAACTACAATAGCTAGGAAGTTGAAATTTGGTATACATGTGTAACTATTTTATCCAACAACAGGAAAAATATAGCCAACTATTCGCGATTCAAAGAGATAGTTGTAAGGTTGGCAATACCAATGGCGGGAAAACGAAAGGGTGATCAAAAAAATGTTTATCATAGGATTAGCATGGGAGCCGTTGAAAATTCTTCTTTTATTTATTTATTGTTAGTTAATTTGTGATAAATGTGATGAAAATTATAAGAACGACCATCGGTACTAAAAAAATTGCAAATATTTCGTAGATAAATATTTCGATAATTCCAGGATTTTAAATATAGAATCAGGCTCTTATCACTACAGACTTGGATTCGTCCGATTTAACCCAGAAATAATAAAACCTAAACGGATAATTTAAACAAACATTTTACAAAAAGTGAATTTATTAAGTTATTAATTATTTTAGTGCATAAATAAAAATGATTAATAAATTAAAACACCATTACAGTGAAAATCGGCTTCTTATCAGTTAATTTAAATACCTGTTACTACTAATTTAAACAATTTAATGCAATTAAATGGTAATTTTGTGTGTTTGTGCAAACTAAAATTATTTAAAAGTAACATCCATTAACAATAAATAAAATAAAACACTATATTATGATCTTCATCTTCTTATCACTCAGTTTAAATACTCGTGACAACCCATTAAAACGCTATTTCTCAATGAAATTGTGATTCTACTGAGTTCATACGCCCTAAAATTAGTTAAATTAAAGCACTTTGATAAAAAAATTTAAAGAAATAATCGTCACAAATAAGAAAAACCAGAAAATCCCATAAGGCCTTTAACAACGATCACCCTTTCGTTATCAATTTCTTATCAGCGACGGTGGCGCTGCTACGGACTTTGAATCGCGAATATCACATGCGCATCTGTCGATTTATAAGCGAATGCGCACATTCGCCAAAAAAAAATATTTTTTTGAAAAATTATGTGGGGTATCAAATTGTAGGTATCGATGGGTAGTACAAATATGCATCGCTTTTTCAAAATGGCGGCTATTACACCCGCCAAAAATCTCGAAAACCACCAAAAAATGCTTGTCCCCCCCCCTTTTAAGGCATAAGGAGAAGCCCTAAAAATATGGGACCAATAGCCAATAAAAGCACTTTCCGGGCCATAGAAATTCTTCGGAGAAAAAGTTTCAAAGTTATTTTAGCAATTTCAAAATCGCCCATACGCGCACGCGCCAAAAAAAAATATTTTTTTGAAAAATCATGTGGGTATCAAATTGTAGGTATCGATGGTAGTACACAAATATGCATCGCTTTTTCAAAATGGCGGCTATTACACCCGCCAAAATCTCAAAAACCACCAAAAAATGCTTGTCCCCCCCCTTTTAAGGCATAAGGAGAAGCCCTAAAAATATGGGACCAATAGCCATAAAAGCACTTTCCGGGCCATAGAAATTCTTCGGAGAAAAAGTTTCAAAAGTTAATTTTAGCAATTTCAAAATCGCCCATACGCGCACGCGCCAAAAAAAAAAATATTTTTTTGAAAAATCATGTGGGTATCAAATTGTAGGTATCGATGGGTAGTACACAAATATGCATCGCTTTTTCAAAATGGCGGCTATTACACCCGCCAAAAATCTCAAAAACCACCAAAAAATGCTAGTCCCCCCCCTTTTAAGGCATAAGGAGAAGCCCTAAAAATATGGGACCAATAGCCAATAAAAGCACTTTCCGGGCCATAGAAATTCTTCGGAGAAAAAGTTTCAAAGTTAATTTTAGCAATTTCAAAATCGCCCATACGCGCACGCGCCAAAAAAAAATATTTTTTTGAAAAATCATGTGGGGTATCAAATTGTAGGTATCGATGGGTAGTACACAAATATGCATCGCTTTTTCAAAATGGCGGCTATTACACCCGCCAAAAATCTCAAAAACCACCAAAAAATGCTTGTCCCCCCCCCTTTTAAGGCATAAGGAGAAGCCCTAAAAATATGGGACCAATAGCCAATAAAAGCACTTTCCGGGCCATAGAAATTCTTCGGAGAAAAAGTTTCAAAGTTAATTTTAGCAATTTCAAAATCGCCCATACGCGCACGCGCCAAAAAAAAATATTTTTTTGAAAAATCATGTGGGGTATCAAATTGTAGGTATCGATGGGTAGTACACAAATATGCATCGCTTTTTCAAAATGGCGGCTATTACACCCGCCAAAAATCTCAAAAACCACCAAAAAATGCTTGTCCCCCCCCTTTTAAGGCATAAGGAGAAGCCCTAAAAATATGGGACCAATAGCCAATAAAAGCACTTTCCGGGCCATAGAAATTCTTCGGAGAAAAAGTTTCAAAAGTTAATTTAGCAATTTCAAAATCGCCCATACGCGCACGCGCCAAAAAAAAATATTTTTTTGAAAAATCATGTGGGGTATCAAATTGTAGGTATCGATGGGTAGTACACAAATATGCATCGCTTTTTCAAAATGGCGGCTATTACACCCGCCAAAAATCTCAAAAACCACCAAAAAATGCTTGTCCCCCCCCCTTTTAAGGCATAAGGGAAGCCCTAAAAATATGGGACCAATAGCCAATAAAAGCACTTTCCGGGCCATAGAAATTCTTCGGAGAAAAAGTTTCAAAAGTTAATTTTAGCAATTTCAAAATCGCCCATACGCGCACGCTCCAAAAAAAAATATTTTTTGAAAAATCATGTGGGGTATCAAATTGTAGGTATCGATGTGTAGTACACAAATATGCATCGTTTTTTCAAAATGGCGGCTATTACACCCGCCAAAAATCTCAAAAACCACCAAAAAATGCTTGTCCCCCCCCCTTTTAAGGCATAAGGAGAAGCCCTAAAAATATGGGACCAATAGCCAAAAAGCACTTTCCGGGCCATAGAAATTCTTCGGAAAAAGTTTCAAAAGTTAATTTTAGCAATTTCAAAATCGCCCATACGCGCACGCGCCAAAAAAAATATTTTTTTGAAAAATCATGTGGGGTATCAAATTGTAGGTATCGATGGGTAGTACACAAATATGCATCGCTTTTTCAAAATGGCGGCTATTACACCCGCCAAAAATCTCAAAAACCACCAAAAAATGCTTGTCCCCCCCTTTTTAAGGCATAAGGAGAAGCCCTAAAAAGCACTTTCCGGGCTTTAAAAATTCTTCGGGGAAAAGTTTCAAAAGTTAATTTTAGCAATTTCAAAATCGCCCATACGCACACGCGCCAAAAAAAAATTTTATGCCTTTCTTAAATGTTTCTCTTAAAGTAGATATTGACAAACAAGCACATAAAGGCGAGCAAAACGAGCCCTAGTATTGTATGGTTTTTTTATATTTTTTACTCTTAAGAAGGTACTAATAAACATATACAAAAAGGCGAGCGAAGCGAGCCATGATTTTCATCCTTGCTTAAAATGTTTCTCTTATAATAGATATTGACAAACAAGCACATAAAGGCGAGCGAAGCGAGCCTAGTATTGCATGGTTATTTTTATTATTTTATACTCTTAAAAGGTACTGATAAACATATACAAAAGGCGAGCGAAGCGAGCCCATGATTTTATGCCTTTCTTAAAATGTTTTTCTTAAAGTTGATATTGACAAACAAGCACATAAAGGCGAGCGTAGCGAGCTCTAGTATTGTATGGTTATTTTTAATTTATACTCTTAAAAAGGTACTGATAAATATATACAAAAAGCGAGCGAAGCGAGCCCATGATTTTATGCCTTGTTTTAAATGTTTTCTCAAAGTAGATATTGACAAATAAGCATATAAAGGCGAGCGAAGCGAGCCAAGTATTGGTTTTTTTTTTTTTTTTTACTCTTAAGAAGGTACTAATAAACATATACAAAAAGGCGAGCGAAGCGAGCCCATGATTTTCATGCCTTGCTTAAAATGTTTCTCTTATAATAGATATTGACAAACAAGCACATAAAGGCGAGCGAAGCGAGCCCTAGTATTGCATGGTTATTTTTCTATTTTATACTCTTAAGAAGGTACTGATAAACATAAACAAAAGGCGAGCGAAGCGAGCCCATGATTTTCATGCCTTGCTTAAAATGTTCTCTTAATAGATATTGACAAACAAGCACATAAAGGCGAGCGAAGCGAGCCCTAGTATTGCATGGTTATTTTTATTATTTTATACTCTTAAGAAGGTACTGATAAACATAAACAAATAGGCGAGCGAAGCGAGCCCATGATTTTCATGCCTTGCTTAAAATGTTTCTCTTATAATAGATATTGACAAACAAGCACATAAAGGCGAGCGAAGCGAGCCCTAGTATTGCATGGTTTTTTTTATTATTTTATACTCTTAAGAAGGTACTGATAAACATAAACAAAAGGCGAGCGAAGCGAGCCCATGATTTTCATGCCTTGCTTAAAATGTTTCTCTGTAATAGATATTGACAAACAAGCACATAAAGGCGAGCGAAGCGAGCCCTAGTATTGCATGGTTATTTTTATTATTTTATACTCTTAAGAAGGTACTGATAAACATATACAAAAAGGCGAGCGAAGCGAGCCCATGATTTTCATGCCTTGCTTAAAATGTTTCTCTTATAATAGATATTGACAAACAAGCACATAAAGGCGAGCGAAGCGAGCCCTAGTATTGCATGGTTATTTTTATTATTTATACTCTTAAGAAGGTACTGATAACATATACAAAAAGGCGAGCGAAGCGAGCCCATGATTTTCATGCCTTGCTTAAAATGTTTCTCTTATAATAGATATTGACAAACAAGCACATAAAGGCGAGCGAAGCGAGCCCTAGTATTGTATGGTTTTTTTTTATTTTATACTCTTAAGAAGGTACTGATAAACATATACAAAAAGGCGAGCGAAGCGAGCCCATGATTTTCATGCCTTGCTTAAAATGTTTCTCTTATAATAGATATTGACAAACAAGCACATAAAGGCGAGCGAAGCGAGCCCTAGTATTGTATGGTTATTTTATTATTTATACTCTTAAGAAGGTACTGATAAACATAAACAAAAGGCGAGCGAAGCGAGCCCATGATTTTCATGCCTTGCTTAAAATGTTTTTCTTAAATAAGATATTGACAAACAAGCACATAAAGGCGAGCGAAGCGAGCCCTAGTATTGCATGGTTATTTTTTTATTTTATACTCTTAAGAAGGTACTGATAAACATATACAAAAAGGCGAGCGAAGCGAGCCCATGATTTTATGCCTTATTTAAAATGTTTCTCTTAAAGTAGATATTGACTAACAAGCATATAAAGGCGAGCGTAGCGAGCCCTAGTATTGTTTTTTTAATTTATACTCTTAAAAAGGTACTGATAAACATATACAAAAAGGCGAGCGAAGCGAGCCCATGATTTCATGCCTTGTTAAAATGTTTCTCTTATAATAGATATTGACAAACAAGCACATAAAGGCGAGCGAAGCGAGCCCTAGTATTGCATGGTTATTTTTATTATTTTATACTCTTAAGAAGGTACTGATAACATATACAAAAGGCGAGCGAAGCGAGCCCATGATTTTCATGCCTTGCTTAAAATGTTTCTCTTATAATAGATATTGACAAACAAGCACATAAAGGCGAGCGAAGCGAGCCCTAGTATTGCATAGTTATTTTTATTATTTTATACTCTTAAGAAGGTACTGATAAACATATACAAAAAGGCGAGCGAAGCGAGCCCATGATTTTCATGCCTTGCTTAAAATGTTTTCTTATAATAGATATTGACAAACAAGCACATAAAGGCGAGCGAAGCGAGCCCTAGTATTGCATGGTTATTTTTATTATTTTATACTCTTAAGAAGGTACTGATAAACATATACAAAAGGCGAGCGAAGCGAGCCCATGATTTTCATGCCTTGCTTAAAATGTTTTTCTTATAATAGATATTGACAAACAAGCACATAAAGGCGAGCGAAGCGAGCCCTAGTATTGCATGGTTATTTTTTATTTTATACTCTTAAGAAGGTACTGATAAACATATACAAAAAGGCGAGCGAAGCGAGCCCATGATTTTATGCCTTATTTAAAATTTCTCTTAAAGTAGATATTGACTAACAAGCATATAAAGGCGAGCGTAGCGAGCCCTAGTATTGTACGGTTTTTTTTAATTTATACTCTTAAAAAGGTACTGATAAACATATACAAAAAGGCGAGCGAAGCGAGCCCATGATTCATGCCTTGTTAAAATGTTTCTCTTATAATAGATATTGACAAACAAGCACATAAAGGCGAGCGAAGCGAGCCCTAGTATTGCATGGTTATTTTTATTATTTTATACTCTTAAAAGGTACTGATAAACATATACAAAAAGGCGAGCGAAGCGAGCCCATGATTTTTATGCCTTTCTTTAAATGTTTCTCTAAAGTAGATATTGACTAACAAGCACATAAAGGCGAGCGAAGCGAGCCCTAGTATTGTATGGTTTTTTTTTATACTCTTAAGAAGGTACTGATAAACATATACAACAAGGCGAGCGAAGCGAGCCCATGATTTTCATGCCTTGTTTTAAATGTTTCTCTTAAAGTAGATATTGACAAACAAACTTCTATAAGCGAGCGAAGCGAGCCCTAGATTGTTATGTATAAGTTTGATTCTATAGTTTAAATTGGCTAGTATCAAACATGCACCTCAAGGCGAGCGATGCGAGCCCTAGAATATTATGTTATGTCTTTACTGTATGCTATAAAATGAGGTTCTGATAAACCAATACAAAAAGGCGATTGAAGCGAGGCTTTAATTTTATGCCTTGTTTTAAATGTTTTTCTTCAGGTAGATATTGACAACCAAGCACATAAAGGCGAGTGAAGCGAGCCCTTAAATTTTGTTCTGTGTTTTAAATTTTCTCAAAAATTAGGTATCGACAAACAAATATATAAAGGCGAGGGAAGCGAGCTCTAGATTGTTATGTAAAAATTTGATTCTATAGTTTGAAATTGGCTAGTACTAAACAAGCAGATGTTTACTCAAATTTTATGTTGTATTATAATTATTTTTCCTAATCAGTGCCAACAGACACATATAGGCTAGCGAAATTGGTAAAATTATGTTTACTCTGTGAAATTTGTAAATAACAAACATACAAATGAAACGAGCAATACGAGCACTTATATTTTTGTGTAGATTCTAAATTAGGTACTGATTTCTGATACACAGAAACGCATGCGTAGCGAGCTGTGGAATATTTTGTTATAACTTATTTATTTTTTCTAACATTAGGCATCGACAAATACTAACATATAGGCTATTGAAGCGAGGCGTAGAATATTGAGTATAAGTATGATTGTATAGTTAATACATTATATTTATGCAAATATCTGAGAAACCCTTATAATGCTTGCAAAGCAAGCACTTTGACGGATTTTTTGTTTTATATTTTCACTATTATATAAACAGATTAATATTAGTTAGGTTATTGTTTTATTATTTTTTAATTAAAAAAATAATAAAAATGTTGTTAATATTTTTACAATAAAGTGATTGATTTAAATAAAAAAGAATAAATTATTATACATAAAATGTTTTGATAGCAATAAATTTGTTCTTGAGCTAAATAGAAGGCATTTTTGTATATTAAAACGCTTTCTAGTATCAATAATTAAGCTTCATTTTTTAGTTTAAATGTCCAACTTTTACACTTTGGGCATTTATTCCCTTGAAAATGGTGTTGAGAGACAAAAATGCAGAGTGCATAATTTATTTTTACCTCTAGAACCCAAACAGTCCAATAAGAGTTTTCCTTCCAATTAACTTCTTTAAATTTATCAAAATTTGGTGTTGCGTGGGATACCCGAAGTTATGAACACTACCAAAAAAATCCCCTTTACAAAAAGATGTATCATGATGTTCATCATGAACAACATGAAAACAAAGTATCTTGGTAAACATGAAATGCTGTGTGGATATCGTTTTCACTGTTTTACTAAGGTACCAGTTGGAAGTCTGTAAGTTTATACCTAGAAAATAATTCTTGCGCGGAGAACCGCAAGCCGGGCGAATTTACTCGTACTGTGTGTTTTCGTGCGTAACGATTTATTTCTGGCTTACGTTTCCAGTTTACGCTTTAGAACTTGAGCTGTTTCGTCACTGTTTGTTGTTCTTTTTTATATTTTAAAGAAAATGCGCTAAAACCTTTTAAATCAGTTTAAATAATTGTGTGCACTCTTAATTTTGAAAGAATGATTATAGTTTGGTGTAACAAATGGGATAAATATAGGCATTTCCTTTGCCCAAAGAAAACCTCAAAAAAATGAGTGTTCCATTAATAATACGCATTAATAATAATTGAACGAAAGTCAGCTGGTTCATAATTAGACAACCAATATACGTATAAACAAAAAAATATTGGGCCACAATATTTTTTGTTTATACGTATCGCGATAACTTCCGTAAAAATTAATCCTTTATTAGTAAAAAAAAAAATAAAATATGTTTTTACTGCTACATTTGAAAATTTGCTTATATCGTGGCAGTATGCCACTTATATAAACTAGTAATATGACAAACTGATATAGGACAACCTTAGAATAATACTATGTATAGAAGGAGCACAGGACCGTAAACGCAATGTAATTCCACTGATAACACGAAAGCCAGTTGACTGGTGCAACTAAGTAATGCTGCCAACCTGACAACAAAACATTATTTTAAATATGTGTCATAAATATCTATTAATGAAGAAAGATCGTAAAGAACAAATATAATAACTTAAAACACTTGCTGAGTATTTAATAAAACTGGTCTTAGATGGCAAAAGGGTGGCGGAATATAAGAATCTACATTTAGTTGATGAGGACTACTTTTTATATATAATTTTAATAAATACGTTGAACTACAATTTAAAATGCATAAAATATTGTAATGCATCGATATTTATATTAGTATTTTATGAATAATCAATAATTAATTAATAATAGAACATAATAATTCATCAACCGGAAGTATTGCCAACTTTTTTTTTAAAAAAAATTGTATATTGTTAGGGTGGCAGCATTACTTAGTTGCACCAGTGAACCGGCTTTTGTGTTATCAGTAGTGCTCCTTCTATATATAGTATTATTCTAAAAGGACAACAAACATGTAGTCGCGAAGTGGTCTCGTAGCGCCGACGCTACGTAGCAGCCAAGTAGCCAAAGGCCTCTTATTTCAGTTAATGTCAAATAAAAAAATAATTAAAAGAAGCGTACATGTACGCGAAAACTTTAATTATTGTTAGTTATATTTTACAAACAGCACAGTAAAATGGTGCACTTTATGTTAACGTGTATCATGGTAAACCTTAATGTTTGTGTTTAGGCTGAAAGACCAAAAAGCTGGCTGAAACCAGCAGATCAATTAGACATGTGGTTAGACACACAAGGGCTGTACAGGAAGCATACAGCAAGGGATTCCAGTTGTCTATTCAGAGCAGTATCTGAACAGGTAAATTATTAAATTCTGACAAATAATTTTGTTTGCTGACTATCGATTTAGTTATGGTTTTAGCAAAGTTTATTCAATAACAAATTTTAGCAAAACAATTCCATTTCCAATTATATATATATATATATATATATATCTATCTATCTATTATATATATATATATATATATATATATATATATATATATATATATATATATATATATATATTATAATATATATATATATTATATATATTATATATATATATATATATATATATATATATATATATATAATATATACATACACAAATTTTTAAGGCTTGTGTGTGCATAAGATGCAGATATTAAATAAACATCTATCTACCAAGAGTTGTGAAAAGCAAATGAAAAGACTTGGCGTAAACTATAGTATCATAAAAATAAAAATAAAAATAAAATGCCCGTTTTAGGGCCTTTCGGCCCATAAGGGTATTCGCCCTGCGGGAACCACCTCAGGTGGGTTGCATCTACTACACTCTAAGAATTAATTAAAGTTGGCGAAATCTTTTTAATACAAATTCTATTCATAAAATCTTAGAGTTATATACATAATAGTATCATATACATAATAAAAAACACACACACACATGTATATATATATATATATATATATATATATATATATATATATATAATATATATATATATATATATATATATATATATATATATTGTGTGTGTGTGTTTGTGTGTGTTTCAGCTTTAGTTTAAATAGCCCTTATCTACTTCGTTTTCAAGGTCTTATTAGTATAGCTGTTCATCGTATATAATGTCTCATTCTTCAGTTTCTGCGTGTTTATGTATATTTTTATACAATATAATTGTGCGAGAGACATATAATTGTGTCAACTATTCATGTTTTGCAAAACTCGGTAGTATCAAATGATGTATATTTTTATCTTTATATGTATAGAGTTAGATGATCGTAGTTAGATTTTAGATTTTTTTGTTTGCCAACAGAGGCAAACAGGTACATTAATAAATTACATAAATATGGACCTGCATATCTATGTACATCTTTTTAAACAAGATGTGAACGAACTATTAATTGATTTGTGTGCAGGTTTTGTTGACTCAGATATATCACACTGATGTCAGGAGGCAAATATTAGATTACATTATCAGACATAAATATCATTTTCAAGCCCAGGTCAGTAAATTACTATTTTTTTTATTTTTTTTTATTTTATAAATTTCTTTTTATTTAATAAGTTACAATAGTTAAATGTGCTAATTAATTAATCTAGAGAATATGCCTCACTAGAGGCATGACGTGTGCTGTGAGGGAGAGTCTGTATCAGATTTATATAAAAACCGACAGAGCCTTATTTTTAACTTGTTGGCTCTGTTTGAAGACTAATTTCATCAGTGAACTACAATTATTTGCATTTTTATTGTCTTACCCATTCCTGACAAATCACATATATAACTTATAGTGCAATCATTATATATATATATATATATATATATATATATATATATATATATAATATATATATATATATATATATATATATATATATATATATATATATATATATATATATATATATATATATATATATATAATATATATATATATATTATATATATATATATATATATATATATATATATTATATATATATATATATATATATATACACTCATACATTTAGTACGTTCACACACACTCTAGATCCGCGGATCGTATAGAATACGTATACAATACGGTCAACTAACTTCACGGTTCTTGCAGCGTATAAGGTGCGAGCGCACGACCTGCATGGCTACACTGCCGGAGGGAGGTGGAGGACAACCTCGCTTTCAAATTACATTGTTCCTTATGTGCAGTTTTCGACTTTCTATATATGTCACGCGTTATTTTCAAAAATAATTTTTTTCTTGAACTTTCGAGCCCATTTTAATTTACTCAAAGGTTGTCTTTTTAAGAATTAAGAGTTAGATTACTTTTTAAATGTTTTTAAAAAAGACTTATTAAGCGTTAAAAAAAGGGTCTATGTTGTTCATTCTTCTTAAGAAGAATAAAGAAGAATATCAGTCCCTCAAACTTTCCCTCCATTTTTAGTTTAATGTAGTTCGTCAACAAGTATCATCTATAAATCGATACTCCATGGTAATCAAAAAATCTGATTTCTGATAAAACCTTTAAGAAAGTTAAACCTTTTTAAAGTTCGATGTAAAGTTATCTGAAAAGACTAAAGTCTTTTTAGTTAACTATAGTTCGATGCATAGATACAGGATGCAATAATTGTCCTTTAATATAATAATATACGGGTTAATAATTGTCCTTATTTATCACAATAGATAAGGTTATATGATACAGTAATTGTCATTTTGTAGTTGATGATAAACCTCTTAATAATTGAAGAGTTCTAGTTAATAAAGCTGCCTTTTTCCACAAATATGCAATTATGATGGAAATTATATATCAGTTTATGATTTCATTTTAAGTTTCAATAATATTGGATCAGCCATAGGAGGAGGAAACGGTTTATTAGATGTGTGCACATTTATTTTTATATTTCAAGAACTATGCGAGTTACAGATGTGGTTACGACCTCTCTCTATTAAGAAAACGTCATAACAACATAAAAAAAACACTTTTTATTAGACAACTATTTTTTTAAAATTGTTATGCTGTCCACCTTGACATTAGTTGACTGCTCACAATGAAGAATAAATATATAAATAGGAGCCATGTTACTCTTTGGCACATATTTGTGTGCTTTAGTATGTTTTTCACTAAAGTTAAATGAAAAATGATAGATCAAGGGTTGTCCAGGGGCCTATATGACAAACCTCTTAAATTGGTGTTGGTCATACAGGTATAAGAATAAAACAAAAGAATTAATTCATCTGAATTTTATTACAATATACAATTTTGATGGTAAAAGAAAAGTTTAATATAAGTTTAAATCCTGTTTAATATGGCATATATTATCTTTATGAAGGTTGCAAATGATGCTCATGAAGATTTCGCCCCGATGAAACTTGATTTTCTTGAGGTGGGCATTGCTTCGCGGATGTGAAGTTGATCTGGTCAAGAAGTTTAGACTACATAATCAACTTGTAAGCAGAAGTTGAACATAAATTAAGTAAATGACATTAACATCTAACAGTACTAATAGACAAAGTTCATTCCACTGATGCCAATGTCTCAATGCATTCTTTGTCGGTTAAAAAAGCTGGTATACAAGTCTTCCAGATGATAAAAATGAATAGAATATATTGATATTTCCCATTAATTATGTACTACAACAAAGTACAATCCCCAAAGTGACTGATATTCCACATTATAATAGCTGATACACAAAATAATTTGTAATTATAACAAATTATATCTTTGTTGTAAGATGCAAGTAACAACAATTTGTACTAATTTTCATTAATACATACAAATCAACTAAATAACATTAACGTCTAACAGTACGAAGCTATATTGAAAATAAATCTTCGAGAACATGTAAATTATCCTTGGAATTAAGCACATGGGCGTGCACATTGATGATAACTCAAGCCAATTTACAAAAATAAATTAAATATTTGAACGTAACTAAAGTAAACAAACAGTCCTTTAAAAACACAGTTTTTTCACTCAACTTGAAACACAACTTAAAAATAATGCTAAACTAAACTTAAAGGCTCATTCTGAACGTACAACATTCTAGATCACAAATATAAGCATCTCCAGTAATGAAACTACTAATAAAAAAATAATAAGTAAAAAAAACTATCAGAAGAATTTTTTTTTCTCTATAAGCCGCCATGTGATTAATCAGTTTGTTTGTTATCCTACCTCATAAACTAAAACATGCACTGATATAACATATCATAATTACAAAAATAAAGAGTTTACACTATTCTTAATATATTTTCATGTTAAAACAAACATCGAACTTTAAGAATGTAAACAAATCAAGATTTGTTTACATTACATCAAAAAATTGATTTTTTGATTATCATGGAGTATCGAACTATAGATGATACTTGTTGACGAACTACATCAAACTAAAAATGGAGGGAAAGTTGAGGGACTGATATTCTTCTTTATTCTTCTTAAGAAGATGAACAACATAGACCCTTTTTTTAACGCTTAATAAGTCTTTTTTAAAAACATTTAAAAAGTAATCTAACTCTTAATTCTTAAAAAGACAACCTTTGAGTAAATTAAAATGGGCTCGAAAGTTCAAGAAAAAAATTTATTTTTGAAAATAACGCGTGACATATATAGAAAGTCGAAAACTGCACATAAGGAACAATGTAATTTGAAAGCGAGGTTGTCCTCCACCTCCCTCCGGCAGTGTAGCCATGCAGGTCGTGCGCTCGCACCTTATTTGTTTAGTCGATCGAGTGATAACTAATCCCGCCAAAACAGGGCGTCTTGTATAGTGAACCTTCACTTTTGGTTATAAGGAAGTTTAAAACAAAAAATATATTTAATTAAATTGTGATTTCTTTGCTATAAAGTTACACTAAAAAAAATAATATTCCAAAAGTTATTTGATCAAAATCGGTTATATAGAAGTGAAATAAAAGTTCGACGAGAAGGTTATCCGTTAAATACGATCGTCTCTAAAGGTAAACACACAAAAAGACAGCGTATGGGGGGATCCATTTAGATTCCATCTCCCTAGTTCTAGCGTATGCGATCGGATCCCCTCCGCATGGTTTATACAGCTTAAATTACCGTATTGAGAGATCGTACTCTATACGATACGCGGATCTAAAGTGTGTGTGAACGTACTAATTTATAGATAAAGTATTTTATAAAAATTCACTATAGATTATTATTAAAGGTGTTATAATTTAGTCTGTATATTCATAGAGATATATACTAGAGGGAGCTTAGCCTATCTTAATACATTGAGAGGCCTGAAACATTTTTAGTGGGGCTCTCAGGGGCTCTGTGTAACCTCATTGAAACCTCCTCCAAGATGGAGTTAAGGGTATAATTAATCAATTGTTTTTGGCTTCCCGCAGATTGTTTGTGTTGTGATTTGTATTTTAAACATTCTACTATATAATTTACTGGTTTTTTGTTCTGTTTATTTGATGAAAATGATAATCGAATGTGGTCAGGTTACTTTTTCGATGTTTCAAAATTCAACCAATTGGGCCCCTCTAGTAATTTATCTCTATGTGTATATTGGCCTATAGAGCTCTCTTTTAATTAATTTTTTAGAAGAATTGTTTCTCAATTCCTTGTCAAGTTTATTAAAATGACTAGCCGCTACATAATGGTAGTGTTTCTGTCCAGCAGTAGTATTTTTCCTGGGAGGCACCAAAATACATTAGATATCAGTGTTCTTTTCTTTACTTTAGATCCCACTATAGGGGAGCTCTAAAGTATATGAGTGCCATTTAAACATATCTTCTTGTTTTAAAATATTTATTTTTTTAAATAGAGGAGATGAATTTTCTCTAATATGTTTATTTAAAATTACGCGAATGATGCACTTTGGAAATTTATCAGAGGTGTAAGATTAGTCAGATAAGCTCTTGCATAAGCAATAATGCCATAATTCAATATGGAATCAACCAATGCAATGTACATCATACACATCATTTCTTCGGATGTTTAAAAATATTTTAGTGAGTTGCCTCATTCTTTTAACTAAATTCGAGGTATGCAATTTCCAACAAGACGCGGTCGAATATCCACGGCCTTCTAGAACGTTGGATCACCAACAAACTTTTTTTATAACTTTTTTTTAAATTTTTCAGTAATTAGCCGGATTTGTGATAAATGAAGCCTATTTTCGTAATCTGCACGCTCTTTTGGTTAATCTCAAAGAGTATTTACATTCACTCAACGATTTATTTTTAATCTAACTTGGTACATACATAACTACTGTTAGACGTCAATATTTTGTGTTATATTTTGACTTGTCATATTTGTTAACATTGACGTCTAACAGTAGTTATATATGTACCAAGTTAGATTAAAAATAAATCGTTGAGTGAATGTAAATACTCTTTGAGATTAACCAAAAGAGCGTGCAGATTACGGAAATAGGCTTCATCCGGCTAATTACTGAAAATTTTGAAAAAAAAGTTATAAAAAAAGTTTGTTGCTGATCCAACGTTCTAGAAGGCCGTGGATATTCGACCGCTCCTTACTAAGAGTTGAGTCAATCATTGGGCCTAAATATTTGGCTGAATTGACTTTGTTAAGAGTTGGACAAGTACAGGTAGAAGGATAAGTCTTATTGCACTGTTTATTATCTATTCTAATTTCTGGTACATTTCTTTAAGCTTGAAAGTTATAAAATTAGTCTTCTTAATGTTAAGGGACAAACTTAGAATAATACTATATATAGAAGGAGCACAGGGCCGTAAACACAATGTAATTCCACTGATAACACGAAAGCCGGTTGTGCAACTAAGTAATGCTGCCAACCTGACAACAAAACATTATTTTAAATATATGTCATAAATATCTATTAATGAAGAAAGATCGTAAAGAACAAATATAATAACTTAAAACACCTGCTGAGTATTTAATAAAACTGTTCTTAGATGGCAAAAGGGTGGCGGAATACAAGAATCTACATTTAGTTGACGAGGACTACTTTTTATATATAATTTTAATAAATACGTTAAACTACAATATAAAATGCATAAAAGATTGTAATGCACCGATATTTATATTAGTATTTTATGAATAATCAATCATTAATTAATAATAGAACATAATAATTCATCAACCGGAAGTATTGCCAACTTTTTTTTTAAAATTGTATATTGTAAGGGTGGCAGCATTACTTAGTTGCACCAGTGAACCGGCTTTCGTGTTGTCGGTAGTGCTCCTTCTATATATAGTATTATTCTAAGGGGACAAAGAATTCTGGTCACACCAGGTTTTTATTTTATTGATATTTTTTCAGCAATTTTGTGAGTGTTATGAAATGAATCATTAGAACATAATAATAACATAATTTATTGTTGATGTTTTAGTTACGAGAATTTGGCTCCCTGGAAGACATAGATCACAGAGTGAATCGACTGAGAAACCACAGGGAGTGGGCTGGACTACTTGAGATATACGCTCTAGCCAGATATTTCCAGTAATTATCCCAATTTCTTAATATTTTAATCGTTGTTAATCTGCTCACTGTAAACCCTTAGAAACAATAATTCTCACAACTTATAAGTGTCAGGACAAGAGCGAGCTACTCATAGTTGCTCTGTCTAGCAAACCTCTTACTCCTGTCCTAACATCGTATTTCTACTTCGCCCATATTTCTTGTTTAAGTCAGTACTGTTTATAAGTCTACTATTTATATCTGTACGCTTATATCTATAATTTTCAATTCGACAAGGGTGAATTAAAATTCCTGCTTCGTTTGACGCATAACGCTTATTTATAGTATTTATAAATTGATTTTCCCCCAACTTATTCGTGAAAACCTCATGCATTGTAAAGTATCCCCCCAAAGTCAATTTGTATGATTTACCCCGTGCCATATTTCCCCCTCCTTAGACACGTGATTAAACTTGGCTAAAAAAGGTAGCTAACATGAGTTTTATTTAAAATATTTTATTATTTTCTTATCTTTTATGTGTGATTGACAATTCAACAGGTGAACATCAACGTGCGTCCCGACGTATACTAAACTATCCCCATATAATACTATTATTAGTATTTGTCGCCATTAAATCTTATAACTAATATTTAAACAGTTGATGGAACTTTATAACAAACTTCTATGTGACATTCCTTACTTCTATGTCCTTACTTCTATGGACAATTCCTACTTCTATGAACAAACCCTTACTTCTATGTTGACAATTCCTTACTTCTATGTGACAACTTTATAACAATTCCTTACTTCTATGTGACAATTCCTTACTTCTATGTGTTGATCAGACAATTCCTTACTTCGTTACTTATATGTTGACAATTCCTTACTTCTATGAGACAATTCCTTACTTCTATGAGACAATTCCTTACTTCTATGTGACAATTCCTTACTTCTATGTTGACAATTCCTTACTTCTATGTGACAATACCTTACTTCTATGTGACAATTCCTTACTTCTATGTGACAATACCTTACTTCTATGAGACAATACCTTACTTCTATGTGACAATTCCTTATTCTGCTAATGACTATATTTTCTCTGTTAGAAGATATTATTATTTCATGGAATGACCAACATTACGTATAAAACAAGTTAAAAATAAAAAGCTAAAAATTAACTTTATTGAAGTACCTACACACTAAAGTTAGTAGACTACACTTAGTTTACGCATTACTGCTACAGATTGTACACATTGCACAGTGTACGATTGTACACATAAAATTATAAAAAATGTACGAATCAATTTACTGTAATGGTAGTAATTACAGAGGATACTGAACTATTAAATAAAAATCGGGTACGGGGGTACCTCGGAACTTTTCCTCATCACATCGGATTTGCTACGCTCATCCTCCCTCTCTGTACAAGTTGCTGAATTTATAGGGCAACGCATTTTCGGACTTGCTTCGCTCGTTCTCAGATAGTAAATACATCACGCTCGATGCAGATTAACTTTTATGATCCCACGAAAATCAAGGATATACTTGTATTATTGAAACAAGTTCAACAAAGTACTTAATTATTACGTAAAGGTATACGATTATTGTCAAAGACTCTATACCTGGCCTTTGTAATCCTAGTCACTTATAGCTAAATAAATTCAATATTTTCTCTTTCAGGTTTCAGAATTATAATAAATTGAAATTGACATAAATCATAATAATAAAATATTTAAAATAAAAACAAAAATACATCGCAGGTTTGCGACACTCGGCCGGAACAGGATAATGATGATTATTCCGAGGTGCATTTTAATGGATGAATCTTGGTCACCGGCCTAGTGAGAAGTCTTTTTTCAAATCTAACAACAGATTGTATCTCCCCGTCTCTTCCCTTTTGTAATTCTTCAATTTTGCCAAGGGTCCATTTTGGCGTTTTGTTTTTTCTGCGACATGGACCACTTCGCCTACTTTTAGCGTTCTAGATCTCGAAGATTTATCAGGAATGAAGGCCGTCTTTACTTCCCTCATATTGAGGAAATGGTTGGGCGTAAGTACTTCAACATCTCCCTCCCCAACATAAACTAAGGATCGAGAATTGAGTGCAGATTCCACTTCGGTTGGCCTAAAACCCTTAAATCTCCCTACAAAAATCTTATAGGTGTCTCCCACCCCCAATAAATTATTCTGGACTCGTCTTTTATATTTAAATTTAGGTAAGGCTGACATTTTGGGTAAAAAAATAAAATCTTAATTATATCATCCACACTTTTCTGCCTAGCTTGCCCCTTTGATACAAAGTATGTTTTCCCAAAAATGTTCCCCTTTTTCATACTCAAATTTTGTATTTTCTCTACTTCACGATGTTGACATTTATATTTAGTTCTCTGCTTAATAGGTTTGGTTTGATTATTATTATTATGATACACGACGCCTAATTTTGATTGTATTCCGCAAAACTTATTTTTCTTCTTCTTACCCTTATCTTGAGTGTTCGTCTCTTCTTGAGATTGTTTTTCATCGTTTTTGCTCATTCCGTCCTCCCTAAGCCTTTTAATAAGTACTTCGTCCTTTTCTATTGCCAGCAAACTAGTTGAATGATTTTCTTTCCTAGTTTTGTTTCCTCTTCCTGTTAAAATCCACCCAACCTTTGAACTTACTAAGTATAACCCAGGATCCACTTCAATTTTTTCTAAATTCATAAATTCGAAATAATAATCGTTTCCAACAAGTAAATCAATGTCCGCCGTCTTCGCTAATTTTGTATCTTCCGCCAACTTAAGATATTTAAATTTTTCTTTAATCAAGTCTACATAGTTTGTTTCTAAATTACTCTTCACTATCATTGGTACCACATTTGCCGTTTATTTGCTTATAAGAACCATCTAAAAGTTTTATACCTAACTCCACCGTATTCGATATTATGTGTTTTGGACTCTTCTCCCCAAATAAACAAATCGCTAATTTTTCTTTATTTATTGTTTTTAATTTTAAATCTTTAACCAATTTTGCCGTGACGTAACATCTTTGACTCCCACTATCAAAAATGCATCGTCTCACTACTGTACTTGTTCTTTCATTATCACTTACCTCTATAGTCGCTGTTTGAAGAGAGCCGGAACTCGTAATTTTTGACAATAGACTGGTACTCATGTTTTTGCTGTCTAATTCTTCAATTTCTTCCGTCACTAGATTTTCTTCATCCTCTTCCCCCTCCGCTCCCAGAGCTGTTAATACTATTTTCTCTGACTTTACTTTTTTCGGACATAAGCTTCGGTGGTGATGGGAATGCCGCTTGCAATGCACACATACTTGGTTTGCTCTACACGATCTTGCACTATGCGAGTCTTTCAGACAAATAAAACACGCATTCTTTAATAATTCCTTTCGATGTTCAATTGTTTTATACTTAGTGCATTCATCAGACCAGTGTTCAGCCTTACAATATCTACACGTTGGATGACTGGCTAGCAACGCATCTGTTGTAGCAGGTCTAGCGCTATATTGTTTGTTTTCTACGTATTCTACTACTTGCGGATCTTTTTTACCATTAATGTTTACATTTACCCTTTCTTTTACTCTTATTATTTTGTCTAATCGTTCGCGCAGTACTTCACACTCTGAAATTAACCCTAAGCTTGCCGGTTGGTGCAACTCAAATTCTTCCAACCGTAATAAAATTTGTGCAGGAAATTTCGATTTTATCAAAGACACGAAACTGCTATGATTTACGTTTTCTCCTAACCCTTCCAACGCTCTACAATAATTTTCTATTTCATCCAGAGTAGTTCGTAATTTTATTGTAGAATTATTCGATGCTTCTAAATTGCCAAATTTAGTATACAAATCTTCAATTAGCAATGATGTATTGGAATACCTATTCTTTAAAATTAATATTGCTGAATCATAATTTTGTGCAGTAATCGCCAGACCTCCAATACTGCGTGCTGCATCAGTGACTAATTGTTGTTTTAAATAACTGAACTTGTCAATTTTGTTTATATTTACATTATTATGAATTGCCGACTCAAACCTTTCCCAAAATTCCAGCCACTTTAATCTATCCCCATTAAATGTTGGCAATTCTAACTTCGGTAATTTTATCGGTACATTTCTAGTATTTCCTGAATTCCCTTCTGAACCCTCAATTTTATTTTTGCTTTCTTTATCTCCTATAATACGACACACGGCTAAAATCAATTGACACCCCGCCAAAAATCTGTGAGGGAAAGAATTCTATTGGCTCAGACCGACCCCGCTCTTTCTCCCTCCACTTTATGCCAACCTCGGAATAAAAAAATACCTTTTTCGTAAATAAAATCACAAAAAGGCAACACTGGTTGTAAATATTTGTAACCTCGCGTCGCTTTTATTTCCCTCATTGTGCATATTTATCTGTTCGAGTTCGTTTCGTTCCATTCCAATCTGTTTAATTCATCCAATTATTGCAGAGTTGTAATATGATTTGAGTGCCTATATTTGACGCATGGACATTGATGTATTCTTCAAGCATTTCTTGCTATTAGAGTACAGCGCAGGGTCTGGGGTCTGTCAACCAAAAGACAGCATTGTTTTTCGAAAATGCCAATGTCTTTCAATAGATGACATTCTTGACTTTTTTAAGTCATGAATGCATATTGTGTCATATTATTTTTATAATATGAAACAATACGCATTCAATTATACAAACATAACACAAAAAAAGCAGTTTATTTTGGAAAAAAGTAATTATAGCTGACGATTTATTAAAATCGTCAAACTTTTATCATAGAACTATTATGATCCATTGCATTACGTAATCAAAAACTTTAACTTCACTTAATTCATACTTCCCGAACAAATTTAATGCAACACTTAGGTAAATTTATAAGATACAACGATATTCCTACTTAAAAAGTAAATAAATAAATTTTTAAAAATAAAAAAATACGATATCAAATAAAAACAAATCATAAAATTCAAAACATAACCTGACTTTCAGTGTTGCCAGAGTAGGGATTTTTTTTTTGTTACTATAAAGAAGGGATTTTTTTATTTAAAAATGAGGGTTGAAAGCATTGAGATTTTGGCGGGGTGTCAATTGATTTTAGCCGTGTGTCGTACTATAATATCGTATTGTTTTGATTATTTGCAATGTCTAATTTGGGTTTATTTTGACTTAATTTTTCAAATCCCCCTTCTGCGTACTCTAATCGATTTTCCAGTTCTATAATTTTATCTTCCGCCCCAAACCTAAGCTCCATAAACCCTTCTACATCTTCTTCATATCTATTAAGTGTTTCAGGATCTAGGACGGATAATTTCTCCAAATCATTCACGAATTTGTTAAAAGTTTCTAACCTGTTATTTAATTTACCCAACTCCACTCTCCCCTCCTCTATCTTAGTACCCGTAGTAATAATTTTATTTTCCTCCAACCAACCCTCTATCTTAACTATTTGATCCCTCAACCTTTGCTTTACCGGACCTAAAACCCTTCTAGTAGTCCCAACCGTTGTGGAAGCCATGCTCAATCCCTCAACCTTAGTTACCTGAAAGAGATAGTTTCAAATACTTACGCCACCAAATTACAGCCTACTCCTTTTTCGGCTTATGATCTGATGTTCCGATTTTCTTAATTCCAATTTCTTATATATTCTCCAGCGCTCTTGCTACCATGTCAAAGACTCTATACCTGGCCTTTGTAATCCTAGTCACTTATAGCTAAATAAATTCAATATTTTCTCTTTCAGGTTTCAGAATTATAATAAATTGAAATTGACATAAATCATAATAATAAAATATTTAAAATAAAAACAAAAATACATCGCAGGTTTGCGACAATTATACTAAATTTCAACTCCGTTGGATCATTTTCTGATTTTTTTTATAAACGTACACAAGGCATTTAATAAAAATAAAATTAAAACTTGTCTTATACATGGCTACCATGCGTGCTAAATCTCAATTCGATCGCAACATTTTTCCGCGTTGTATGATTTTTCAAATATTTCGCTGTGTCATTATTTCAGGTTAATAACACCATAAAAAATATTTCCGGATAGCACAATTAAATCTAAAAACAGATTTGTTTACAATGTTTTAATTTTCTAGCATAAATACACTGGGAGCCACGATGATAACTGACACACACACACATACAGACAGATAACTTTGTTTAGGCTTGACAACTAAACCACGTAAGATGCCTTAAAACGCCTGAAACAGATAATTCAGGTAACATCCCGATCTCCGTTTTTTTTTGCAAACACAATACTTTCCCTATATACCTACGGTATTTTTTTTTTTTTAACTTTTTTTATTGAATATTGCAACTACATGAAAGATATGTTATTAGCAATAATAGTAACAGTGATAAGATATGGCTTTGATATGACTGTTGCAAGAATCTACCCAGTGGTAGTACTTGCTGGCATGAGATATTCTATATTATGACTACAGTAGTAAATGGAAAAAAAGAAAAAAAGCCAGTTTAATATCAATAATCCCTAGAGAAATAAATAAAATAATAAATGAAAGATAAAATAATAAATATGTACATAGATAATATAGATATTAAAAAATAGTAAGATAAGCCAAATCAAGGAAAATATGTATAATTAAATAGAATAAATTATTTTAAAAATCAATATTAAAAAAGGTATATAAACAAGTGATAGTAATACTAGTGAATTAAGATACTCTAACCTACGGTATAAATGAGGAAAAGTAAAAATATTTAAAAAAACCAATGAAACTAAATTTCATAATTACATAAAACGGGCCTTGGGCCTGTAGTTCCACACGGCACCGGCCACTTGGTTGACGGCCCGGGGGCCTCCATGAGGCTGCTTCGGGCCACATTGTTGTTGTTTTATTATTATATGTACTTACATGACATTTTGCCAAGTATCCAGCGAATTTTCATCACATCAACTCACAGGCCTGTTGGTTTTGCTATGGCCCCTTGGGGGCCACTCGGTTGTTTTAGTATTTACTTTTACATGACATTTTGTCTTGCGTCTAGCCAATTTTCATTATTTGCGTAGTGATTGTTTGTTCATATAGTGTTATAATAAACGTTACATTTTATTTGCCCTCGTAGAAAAAAATTGTTTGACTATAATCTTCAGGTTGAAAATAATATAATCATGATTTTTGTTTCTTAAATAAATATTTTGAGCCAGATAGGATGATCTGATTAAGCTGAAATCGTTTTAAAATGCCTTCGACCATAAAATGACGACTTCGAGATCATAGAAATCTTAAACTTATGCGTATACATTATGTATATTGTATATATATATATATATATATATATATATATATATATATATATATATATATATATATATATATATATATATATATATATTATATTTGCGTGTTGTGTGTATGTATGTATACCATGCTAATTGTGATAAACCAATTATTAAGGAGATTCAGCTTGCAGTCTACCTGAATACAAAATACCTTGTTTTAAAGCCATTTCAAATGTTTTTACAAGCAATAGGCATCATAACCTCCCCAACGTCTTGCGATATGCAAAGTTTCGTTACAATTTGAGACAGGCTTCGAGAGTTATGGTTTTGCCATATGAAAGGGTAGAAACACATCTTTCATATATATATATATATATATATATATATATATATATATATATATATATATATATATTATATAATTTTATTCGGACATATCCGAAAAAATAGGGAGGGATCTCCCCCCTCCCAACTTTTGTCGTCCAATCAATCTCATAAGCGTAATATACATTATAAAAAATTCGCTGAAAATTTGACTGAACAATAAAACTTATTCAATACATAGCAAAACATTACACAATTATTTTTTATCATATCCTTATAGAGTTTACTATTAGCAATTAGTACCTAAGTGTAAAACTGGATAAAATGATGGAGCAACAAGTGCATTACCAACTGAGACCTTAATACGTACAAGCATTACGGGGTTTAGTATTATTATTATTAGAAGGAGTAATGAATAAATAATGATAATAAAATTAATTTAACAAAAAGCACTGTAATAATGAAATTATAATTAAGAATAAAAAGTAAACTACTTCTTTAATTATACTATACTAAAAAATACCTTAGTATACTTTAGCAAAATATACCTTAGTAACTACACTATACTAAATAACTACTTCTTTATAGTTTCTTAAGTATAACTTATTAATGACTGTAGAATCTTTCTTGAAAGACTCTCATGGATATAGGAAATACTTGTCGTATAAACACGAAATTTGGTGTAAAGGTACTTACAATTTTTTTAAAAACGTATACAAGTCATCTAAAAAAATTGAACTAATGCTGATAATGAGATGAAATTTGGCATATATGTTAGTTAGTCTTATACATAAGACTAACGCGTTTTCATACTGTAAAAACACGTTTTTTTACTTTTCATGTGACTCTATTTAGGAACGCAGCAGCGTCTGCCCCGCCAAGTCAAGAAGAAAAGTAAAAATACCCCGCTTAGTCAGTAAAAAAAGTCAAAAATGTACTTAATATACACTTAATATACACTGGCAGCAACTTTGTTGCTGCCAGTGTCTATTATACTGTACGCAACAAAGTAGGATTTTTGAGGGTCTGTAGCGCGTAAACGGCTGTAGTTACATAAATAATATTATAATATCTTTAAAGGGCATGCCTTGTAGATCAAAAATAAAAAAAAAAATCATCCAAATCGGCCTAGCAGAAGTAGAAAAAAAGAGGTTTGATTATGGCATTTTTGACGACTTCTTATTCTTTCTACACATTTTGTTGACGCACCTACAGCCTAAACTGCTCAACGGATTTTGACATATGAAGACTTTTTGGATTTGTATTTTGCTCGTGTGTATTCCTACCTCATAAAATCTCAAATTCAACATTTCTACGCTGAACGCGGAGCGAAAAACTAAGCTAGCGAACGGTAGTTTTATACATTGAAGCACCTACTGCCTCAACTACTGAACGGATTGTGATGTGTGAGGACTTTTTAGATTCATCTTATGCTCGTGTGCATTCCTACCTCATAAAATCTTAAATTCGACGTTCTTACGCTTAACGCGGAGCGAAAAACTAACCTGCAGCCTAAACTACTGAACACATTTTGATATGTGGAGACTTTATGAAATTGTCTTATGCCTGTGTGTAAAATCTCAAATTCGATATTCCTATGCTAAACATGGAGCTAGAAACTAAGCTAACAAACGCTACTTTTTGTAGAATGTCAATTGACATTGACATTCAAAATTCGCTTATATCGTGGCAGTATCCCACTTGTATAAACTAGTAATATGGCAAACTAGTAAAGGATAACAACCATGTGGCCGCATCGCGGCCCCCTGCACTCGACGCGGCCCAGACGCCGGAGGTCCATTGTTCTTGGTTTACAGAGCTATATTTAAGAAACTCGGGGCATCATCGGTGCTTTACAACCACACTATTTTTGTTACGAGATTTTAAATGTCATTTTGCCGCAACATTAGCGCAATTTCTTATGTATTATTTAAAAACCGTAAATAGAGTATTTACATTTTTAAAAAAAAAAAAAATTAATCATAAAATGATTAAATGTGTTTAAAAAATATATTAAGCTGTAAAAAAATATTTAATTTAATTTTAAATAGTCGTAATAAGCATTTTAAGAAGAGGAGAGGGGGAATGGGTAAAAGAGTGGGGTGAAAATGGAACGTTCTAAAGGTTGGGTCGTTTAAGGTACAGATGGGAGTTTTAGTTAGAAAATCATAAGATTAACAGTTGCTTACAGTTCAATATAATGTAAAAAAGACTGAAACAAAATAAATCCGTGATCCAGGTAATACAATGCCTAAGGAACGTGAAGATTACAGCTGTCAGTATCATCTTGTTGACAGTATAGAATAAACTCTTATGAGTGTTGCTCTAGTGAATATTGTACTACACAGCGGTATTCTTACGTCAGACGTCACACAAGCAGTCGAGGTCGTTTTCCCGCCAAAAAAACATGTTCAAAAACATTTTTCGTTTTTTTAATTATTTTTATTTTTCGTTTTTTTTTATATGACGTACTTAAAGATAATGCAATAAAAAAATGTGCCTAAATGCTCTATTTTTTACATGAAATTATAAGTCAAATGATAAAATAAAAACTATCGCTGATAACATAGATTCGACTATGTTTACAATTTATTGTAGTATATTGTATATACTCAAAGAGTATTCGCTTTTTATTGAATTTATACATTTTTTGTCTTTACTTTGGTTGATGACGTCATAATTACTTCATAAGCATCAGAATTCTGTAACTTAATTTGATTAGTACCAAGTTTCATTTCGATCCAATAAAACGTTTGAAAGTTATTTTGAGACAATAATGCTTTTAAGAACTCACTTGTACACATATTTATAAATATATGAATACATAAATGTAGTTACATATATGTAACTTTAATAATTATTCTGGGTTCTTATATAGTTGTTGCTGACTTCAGTCAATGTCAATGATTTCAGATTAGACATTGTGATACGAGTAGGACAATCAGGAGAGGAGTGTATATGCCTTGGATATGCCAGGAGAATCATGCTCTGTCAGACCCACGATAAACATTACGATCCCTTGTACACTAAAGATTTTATCAACACAGCCGCTTTCTGCCAGTGTAAGTTAGCTCCTACTTCTATTTAACTTAATCAGGTATAAGACATGTTTAACTTAGATCGTTTTTGAGCCTTTGTAGGTCAAACCAAATAAAACAATGTTTCCGCAGAGACATGATTTAGTTTTTTAATTCGGCGCAAGATGTCGGACTAATAGGATTGTTTCAATCACAAGGTTTTGGCGCTTTTACGACAAACCAGCTTTAGGCGTATAACCTAAAGCTTATAAGGCCATACTATTAGTACTGTAAACTTACTGCTATTAGAATGCTTCTATTTGGCCGCTATCTCAATAATTTTCTACTTTCCTTACTTAACTTCACTTTTTCCTCTTTCATACCGTAGATTTATAGGAAAGTATTTAGCGCTTAAAATTCTAAACTGGGATTTCAAGTGAATTGAATCCTTATCAATTTTGTTTATGACCCCCTGAGCATAGAGATATTATTACTAGAGAGGCCCTATAGGTTAAATTTTAAAACATCGAAAAAGTAACCTGACCACCTTCGTACAAAATATAATCAAATAATCAGTGCTAAATTACAATAACTTATACAGTTGAACGTTAAAAATACAACTCAAAACACAAACAATGTGCGAGGAGTCGAAATCAATTGATTCATTAAAACCTTAACTTAATCTTGAAGGAGGTTTCAATGAGGTTACACAGAGCCCCTGAGAGCCCCAAAATGATGTTTTGGGAAGGGAGCGGGAAGAAACTATGTAAACAAATCAGGTTATTTTACCCGTATTTTCTTGGCGATGTTTTTTTACATTTCTTTTGTGTAGTTTTACTTTAAAAAATATCATTTTAAGATTAATTTGAAAGTAGTTTTCAAAACGATGTAATCAAAAGAAGAAACACAAACAAAGTGAACGATTGCTGGGAAGAAGGTTTTTCCCCTACAGCGGTTATTGTTGTACTTAGAATAATACTATATATAGAAGGAGCACAGGACCGTAAACACAATACATAAATAAAACGAATACAATAATACAAAGTTTAACAGAAGTTGAATCAGTCCTAAGTCTAGAGATTCTTAAGTTTAAAAAAAAATAACTTTTTAAATAAACAAGCGCGAAAGAAGGTAATGTTAGGTTCGGTGTGTAACTTTATCCATCAGGTACGCATCTGATGAGTTGAAAACATCTGATGAGTACCAGATGGGTGTTGATTTTATTCATCAAGGTCACTCAGAGCGGGAAAAGTTCCTCAGCGGCGGGAAGATCTAGCTCACCACCTCGGCGAGGTGGTGCCCAGGTGGTGCCTCTAATCATAACCTAACATTACCTTCTTTCGCGCTTGTTTATTTAAAAAGTTATTTTTTTTTAAACTTAAGAATCTCTAGACTTAGGACTGATTCAACTTCTGTTAAACTTTGTATTATTGTATTCGTTTTATTTAAGTGTTGAATGTTTGAAACCGAAAGTTGGATATCTATATTGTTGGAAGAAAAGAAAATAAGTGTGGTTTGTTCGATTTTCCTGAAATAAATACGGTAGTCAAATCTAATGTTTTTGTTTACATTTTGCACTCGTTTGTTTCTGGTGTTTTTGTACTATTATTGACCTTTTTTTAAGATAATATCTTAACAAAGGTAATTTGTTTATACTGAAAGAAGTATGTATATCAGCATTTGTGATATGGAAAATTAGTAACTTCGTAGATAGGTTGCTCAAGTCACTTCTGTGACTTCTGAATGAACTTCATGCATAAATAAGTACTGTTGTAAGATGTCAATGTCATTTACTCAATTTATGTTAAAAACCCAATAATTCATCAATATACATATAACTGTGCGAGAGACACCTAGGAAATGTAACAAGGAAAATGCAATACTACATCTAAGATTTGTTCCATCATTCGACATTTGTCTTCATTGATGGCTCCACATATTGTCATGCCCCACTCTGTTTCGTTACGTCTAACTCTTCAGGTCACCGACAGAGCCTGAACTCACTGTGACCTTTAATTAAAATCCCAAAGAATATAATGTGAAGTATTTACCAGAGACGATTGGTCCTCTCTTACCACCATCATGCTTGACAAGTAAAACATGTATCATTTGATACTACCGAGTTTTGAAAAACATGAATACTCGCACAATATAAATGTGAGAGAGACACCTAGAAATGTAACAAGCAAAATGCAATGCTACAAATTATCTGTGTTTAAAAGATGATATTCTAATTTCATACTTCATGACTTATATCAACTTCACAAGTGCGAAGCGATGCCCACCTCAAGAAAGTCAAGTTTCATTTCAGTGAAGCCTTCAGAGCGTCAGCACAACCATCATGCGACTGTAGTCAAAATATTTTTTCTTAAATAGGATTTAAACTTGTATTAAACTTTCTTTATTGTTAAATTTTTTTATTAAATAACATTTAGTAAAATTTGATTCTTTTATTTTAACTTCTGTATGACCATCACCAGTTTAGAAGGGGTTTGTCATACAGATGCCTGAACAACCCTTAATCTATAAGATCTGATTTACCTTAGCTTGAGCTTGTGCAGTCAGACACATACCTAACTGAGCTGTCCATTAGTGTCAGGGCAGACAGCATACAAATTTGTGATAATATTTGTGTTCATTAATAGTGTTATCATTTTTGAATTGAGAGAGGTATCACATCTGTGGTTTCCAGAGTTCTCAGGATGAATGAATACCGTGTTTCTACTTGCAGGTATAGTATATTTAATGAAACTTGAGATATGACTTCTAATGTAATTTACATTTTTAGTTCATGGCAGCATCCTCATCGCCAGGTTTTATTTATAAAGACTCTTCAATTATTGACAGGGTTATAATATCATAAACTACAAAATGACAATTACTGTATCCAGAGAAGCCATCTGCATTTGATTACATTTGGTATGACTGATCCTTTTTTCAGTCTAAATGTTTTCGTGGTAAAACATTGTGAATTCTAGTAGCATCTAAAATTCAATTTGATAATTTTATAATGTTAGACATGTGCAATACTGTACTAATACAACAAATGCAATACTTACCTGACGATTCCTCCAATTTTTTTGTATTCATGATAAATAGGGTAGATATCAATCATGAGGCTGTTTAAATTGTAAAAAAAATTGGGTAATCATGAGTCTGTTTTTTTTAACAATTCCTTTATTTGCAAGTATACATACAAAAAGAAAAAAGAATACAAAACAAGGTAACACAAAAGTATACAAAGAAACCCACAAGGCAAAGCCGGAGTAAGATTTAAATTGTAGATAAACAGATCTTTCAATGAGAAATAAAATAGTGATGTGCCAAATTGATTTTTAAATCGATTTTATATGAGGCATAGACTTTATAAATCTAAACAGGCATTATTATTACTATTTTAGGGTAATAGAATACTGTGTTTCTATTTGTGGGTATAGCAAATTTAATGAAACTTGAGGTATGACTTTCTAATGTAATTCACATTCATAGTTCATGGCACCTTCCTCTTTGCCAGATTTTATTTATAAAGACTTTAATTATTGAGAGGGTTATAATATCACAAACTACAAACTGACAAATGACAATCCACAGAAGCCATCTGCATTTGATTACAGTAGGTATGACTGATCCTTTTTTCAGTCTAAATCTTTTTGTGGTAGAACATTATGAATTCTAGTAGCATCTAAAATTTCAATTTGATAATTTTATTGTTAGAAATGTGCCAATACTATACTAATAAAACTTACCTGAACATAAAAAAGTCTCAGAAGAAAATTGAGATGATTCCTCCAATTTTTATGTATACATGATAAGCCAAAAATAGGGCAGATATCAATCATGAGTCTGTTTAAATTGTAGAAAAAATGAGTAGTCATGAGTTTTTTTTAACATTCCTTTATTTACAAGTATACATACAAAAAAGAAAAAGGAATACAAAAAAAGTTTACACAAAAGTATACAAGTACCCCACTCAGGCTTTGCCTTGTGGGTACAAGGCAAAGCCTGAATGGGGGGGACTTTTTTTAAACCGATTTTATGAGTCGACTCAACAGATAATTGACTTAAGTCGATAGTTGATTCAAATCGCTTGATCTGATTGAAATCGAGTTGGATCAATTCAATTTGATTCGACTATAATCAATATAAGCTGACGGGTCGATTCAAGCTGACTTAAGTAGATTTAATTTGACATGTGTTGTTACAAGCTGACATAAGTCATTTTAAATCAAAACTAGTCAAATGATTAACTTGGGCCAGCCAATATTTATTCAAGTTAACTTAATTCGTCTTGTACCGATGGGAATATACATTATATATTAAAGTATACTTGAGTTTATTTGAATCAACTGAAGTCTACTTCAAAGGGTCACCCTGACCCTATTGAAGTAGACTTCAGTCATACCCTGACGCCTGTATGACAAACCGCCTAAATTGGTGTTGTTCATACAGAAACTAAAATAAAATAAAAGAATCAATTTAACTAAAGTTTATTATAATATAAAATTTTAACAATAAAAGAAAAGTTTAATACAAGTATAAATCCTATTTAAGAATAAAATATTTTGGCTACAGTTGCATGAGGGCTGCGACTGATGCTCTTGAAGGCTTCACTGAAATGAAACTTGACTTTCTTGAGGTGGGCATCGCTTCGCACTTGTGAAGTTGATATAAGTCATGAAGTATGAAATTAGAATATCATCTTTTAAACACAGATAATTTGTAGCATTGCATTTTGCTTGTTACATTTCTTAGGTGTCTCTCTCACATTTATATTGTGCGAGTATTCATGTTTTTCAAAACTCGGTAGTATCAAATGATACATGTTTTACTTGTCAAACATGATGGTGGTAAGAGAGGACCAATCGTCTCTGGTAAATACTTCACATTATATTCTTTGGGAATTTAATTAAAGGTCACAGTGAGTTCAGGCTCTGTCGGTGCCCTGAATTGTTAGACGTAACGAAACAGAGTGGGACATGACATTAGGTCAATCAATGAAGACAAATGTCAAATGATGGAACAAATCCCAGATGTAGCATTGCATTTTGCTTGTTAATTTCCTAGGTGTCTCTTGCACAGTTGACGAAATTGGTCAAATTGGATTGACGAATTATTTGGTTTTAAACATATAAATGAGTAAATGACATTTAGATTCCATCTCCCTAGTTCTAGCGTATGTGATCGGATCCCCTCCCCATGGTTCATACAGCTTGAATTATCGTATTGAGAGATCGTACTCTATACGATACGCGGATCTAAAGTGTGTGTGAACGTACTAAATTGACATCTTACAACAGTACTTATTTATGCATGAAGTTCATTCAACTTGTGCCAATGTCTCTATGCATCCTTTATCAGTTAACCAAAACCAGGATGAACGTCTTCTAGATTATAAAAATGAATAGAAGATATTGACATTTCACTTAAATTATGCACGGCAACAAAGCACAGAAGTGACTTGAGCAACTTATCTACGAAGTTACTAATTTTCCATATCACAAATGCTGATATACATACTTCTTTCAGTATAAAGAAATTACCTTTGTCGTTGAATACAAATAATATAAGATATTATCTTAAAAGAAGTCAATAATAGTACAAAAACACCAGAAACAAACGAGTGCAAAATGTACACAAAAACATTAGATTTGACTACCGTATTTATTTCAGAAAAATTGAACAAACCACACTAGTTTTCTTCCGATAATATAAATCTTCTTGATTTCATATGTTTTATATGTCTATTTGTAATCACACAAAAACAAACCACGACAAGTAACAACAAAAACAATACAGCATAACCTGAAAAATCTTGAAATAGGGCGCGATAAGTGTAACTTTATTCATCTGATGTTTTACCTGATTTGTTTCCCCCACCACTCACCAGATAAAATATCATGTAAAAACATCAGATGAGTACCTGATGGATAAAGTTACACACCGGTTATGATTAGAGGCATCACCTGGGCACCACCTCGCCGAGGTGGTGAGCTAGATCTTCCCGCCGCTGAGGAACTTTTCCCGCTCTGAGTGACCTTGATGAATAAAATCAACACCCATCTGGTACTCATCAGATGTTTTCAACTCATCAGATGCGTACCTGATGGATAAAGTTACACACCGAATGTAATTCCACTGATAACTCGAAAGCCGGTTGACTGGTGCAACCAAGAGTGCCTGTATAATCAGAGTGAAGACAACCGGGTACTCAAAAATGATTGGTCCATTTTCAAGGTCATTGGAACGCAAATTCGATTTGTCCGACATTTAATAATATAGAAAGAAGAAGATGCGAAGAATGCATTGTAAAAAGTGTTTTAATAACGTCCCTTATAATTTTATATGTCAAACGATATCATGTTTTCCTGTTTAATGTAACAATTTTATTTTAGTACAGTTTAATTGAAACAGACTACTGTTTAATGTTGCTAAAAGAGGACGAAAGCAAGTCCTGGCCTTTTTCATTTTTAAGGCAAAATGAAGCTTCGATAACAAACAAACCGATTCATTCATTACATGGCGCGCTTATGGAAAAAATTTCTCTTCTGTTAATTTTTTTCTTAATTCTTTCCTTGAAAAAATAAAAAATAGTAGTTAAATTTCTTTACCGAAGATGGTTTATATTGTGATCTAGAATGTTGTACACTCCCAATGAGCTATCAAGTTCAAAGTTTTACATTCGTATTTATTAAAGTTACAAGTGTTGAAAGTTGGTGAAAAAAATGTGTTTTGAAGGGCTGTTTGTTTACTTCAGTTCGTTCAGATATTTAATTTATTATTAGACATTGGTATTTATTTAATGATTCTGCACGCCCTTGTGTTAATTTCAAGGATCATTGACATGTTTACAGCTAGTTTATTTTTAGATAACTTTTACATACATAACAAATTGTCAGACGTCAATGGTTCAAATCTTACATGTATTCTACGAAAATTAGTACAAATTGTTATTATTTTGTACTCATCATCCAAAGGTAATTTGCTTATAATAAAAAAGAAGTATGTATATCAGCTTTTTGGTGTGAAAGTATTAGTAACTCAGTCTCTTCCATGCATTGCTGCAGTAGAATGAATTATCTTCTATTTCATTTTTGAATCTGGAGGAACTTGTTATGCTAGCTTTTTAACTGATAAATGATGCATTTGACACCAGTTGATTAACTTATACATAAGTACTGCTGTTAGATGTCATGCCATTTTTCTATTTAGTTCCAATTCTGCTTACAAGGGATATAGTGTATATAGAATCATCAAGTGACTTATTCACCTACATTGAGTTGTCGATACAACTTCAAATGTCAAAAGAAAAAAAAATTTTAGCCGCTAGGGCTACTTTTAGTGACTATCCAATCGTAGAGAGGTTTATGCCAATGTCATGTTGCCTGTTTATTGATGAAGGTTACATTGTGTGATGACTTCGGACACAGATTTTCTATAAACTTCACACGATGCCCACGTCAAGAATATCAAGTTTCATCGAGGCATCGATTGCCTACTACATGATGTGATAATATTCCATTTCATATAGGAATTAAACTTGTATTAAAAATTCTCTTTTATTGTTTTAAAATTTTTTTGTAATAAAATTCAGTTGATTTGAAATTTTCATTTATTCTTCTTTCTGTATGACCAACACCAATTAAGGAAGTTTGTCATATAGACACTAGACAACCCTTAATCTATTATTTCTGACTTACCTTTAGCTTAAGCCTTAGTCAGACAATACCAGCATTAATATGTGCCAAATATTAACTTGGCACATATTTCCTAATCTTTCATTATGAGCGGTCCACCTCTGTCAAGACGAACGCATTCAAATTTTAATAAAATTTGATAAAAAGTGTGTATGTTACTTNGTTAGAAATGTGCAATATATATACTAATAAAACTTACCTGAACATAAAAAAGTCTCAGAAGAAAATTGAAATGATCCTCCAATTTTTATGTATCATGATAAGCCCAAAAATAGGGCAGATATCAATCATGAGTCTGTTTTAAATTGTAGAAAAAAATGAAGTAGCATGAGTTTTTTTTAACAATTTCCCTTTATTTACAAGTATACATACAAAAAGAAAAAGGAATAAAAAAAAAGTTTACACAAAATATCAAGTACCCCACTCAGGCTTTGCCCTTGGCGGTACAAGGCAAAGCCTGAATGGGGGGGACCTTTTTTTAAACCGATTTTATGAGTCGACTCAACAGATAATTGACTTAAGTCGATAGTTGATTCAAATCGCTTGATCTGATGAAATCGAGTTGGATCAATTCATTTGATTCGACTATAATCAATATTAAGCTGAGGGTCGATTCAGGCTGACTTAAGTAGATTTAATTTGACATGTGTTGTTACAAGCTGACATAAGTCATTTTAATAAAACTATCAATGATTACTTGGGCCAGCCAATATTATTCAAGTTAACTTAATTCGTCTTGTACCGATGGGAATATACATTATATATTAAAGTATACTTGAGTTTATTTGAATCAACTGAAGTCTACTTCAATAGGGTCACCCTGACCCTATTGAAGTAGACTTCAGTCATACCCTGACGCCTGTATGACAAACCGCCTAAATTGGTGTTGTTCATACAGAAACTAAAATAAAATAAAAGAAATCAATATTAACTAATAAGTTTTATTATAATATAAAATTTTAACAATAAAAAGGAAAGTTTAATACAAGTAAAATCCTATTTAAGAATAAATATTTTGGCTACAGTTGCATGAGGGCTTGCGAACTGATGCTCTTGAAGGCTTCACTGAAATGAAACTTGACTTTCTTGAGGTGGGCATCGCTTCGCACTTGTGAAGTTGATATAAGTCATGAAGTATGAAATTAGAATATCATCTTTTAAACACAGATAATTTGTAGCATTGCATTTTGCTTGTTACATTTCTCTAGGTGTCTCTCTCACATTTATATTTGTGCGAGTATTCATGTTTTTTCAAAACTCGTAGTATCAAATGATACATGTTTTACTTGTCAAACATGATGGTGGTAAGGAAGGACCAATGTCTCTGGTAAATACTTCACATTATATTCTTTGGGAATTTAATTAAAGGTCACAGTGAGTTCAGGCTCTGTCGGTGCCCTGAATTGTTAGACGTAACGAAACAGAGTGGGGATGACATTAGGTCAATCAATGAAGACAAATGTCAAATGATGGAACAAATCCAGATGTAGCATTGCATTTTGCTTGTTAATTTCCTAGGTGTCTCTTGCACAGTTGACGAAATTGGTCAAATTGGATTGACGAATTATTTGGTTTTAAACAATATAAATGAGTAAATGACATTTAGATTCCATCTCCCTAGTTCTAGCGTATGTTGATTCGGATCCCCTTCCCATGGTTCATACAGCTTGAATTATCGTATTGAGAGATCGTACTCTATACGATACGCGGATTCTAAAGTGTGTGTGAAACGTACTAAATTGACATCTTACAACAGTACTTATTTTATGCATGAAGTTCATTCAACTTGTGCAATGTCTCTATGCATCCTTTATCAGATTACCAAAACTAGGATGAACGTTTCTGATTATAAAAATGAATAGAATATTGACATTTCACTTAATTATGCACGGCAACAAAGCACAGAAGTGACTTGAGCAACTTATCTCGAAGTTACTAATTTTTCCATATCACCAAATGCTGATATACTACTTCTTTCAGTATAAAGAAATTGCCTTTGTCGTTGATACAAATATATAAGATATTATCTTAAAAGAAGTCAATAATAGTACAAAACACCAAGAAACAAACGAGTGCAAAATGTACACAAAACATAGATTGACTACCGTATTTTATTTCAGAAAAATTGAACAACACACACTAGTTTTCTTCCGTAATATAAATTTTGATTCATATGTTTTATATGTCTATTTGTAATACACACAAAAACAAACCACGACAAGTAACAACAAAAAACAATACAGCTAACCTGAAAAATCTCTGAAATAGGCGCCGATAGTGTAACTTTATTCATCTGATGTTTTACCTGATTTGTTTCCCCCACCACTCACCAGATAAAATATCATGTAAAAACATCAGATGAGTACCTGATGGATAAAGTTACACACCGGTTATGATTAGAGGCATCACCTGGGCACCACCTCGCCGAGGTGGTGAGCTAGATCTTCCCGCCGCTGAGGAACTTTTCCCGCTCTGAGTGACCTTGATGAATAAAATCAACACCCATCTGGTACTCATCAGATGTTTTCAACTCATCAGATGCGTACCTGATGGATAAAGTTTACACACCGAATGTAATTCCACTTGATAACTCGGAAGCCGGTTGACTGGTGCAACAAGGTGCCTGTATAATCAGAGTGAAGACAACCGGGTACTCAAATGATTGGTCCATTGTTCAAGGTCATTGGAACGCAAATTCGATTGTTCGACATTTAAAATATAGAAAGAAGAAGATGCGAAGAATGCATTGTTAAAAAGTGTTTTAATAACGTCCCTTATAATTTTATTATGTCAAACGATCATGTTTTCCTGTTTAATGTAAAATTTTTTTAGTACAGTTTTAATTTGAAACAGACTATGGTTTAATGTTGCTAAAAGAGACGAAAGCAAGTCCTGCCTTTTTCATTTTTAAGGCAAATGAAGCTTCGATAACAAAAAAACGATTCATTCATTACATGGCGGCTTATGGAAAAATTTTTCTTTTCTGTTAATTTTTTTTCTTAAATTTTCTTTCCGAAAAAAATAAAAATAGTAGTTTAATTCTTTCCGAGATGTTTTATTTTGTGATCTAGAATGTTGTACACTCCCAATGAGCTATCAAGCTTTCAGTTTACATTCGTATTATTAGCAGTTACAAGTGTTGAAAGTTGGTGAAAAAAATGTGTTTGAAGGGCTGTTTTGTTTACTTCAGTTACGTTCAGATATTAATTATTATTAGACATTGTATTATTTAATGATTCTGCGCCTTGTGGTTAATTTAAGGATCATTGACATGTTTACAGCTATTTATTTTCTAGATAACTTCTTAAATAAAAATTGTCAGAACGTCAATGGGTTCAAATCTTACATGTATCTACGAAAATTAGTACAATTGTTATTATTGTATCATCTTCAAAGGTAATTTGCTTATAATAAAAGAGAGTATGTATATTCAGCTTTTGTGTGTGAAATATTAGTAACTTCATCTCTTTCCATGCATTGCTGCAGTAAATGAAATATTTCTATTCATTTTTTATCTGGGGACTTGTATGCAGCTTTTTTACTTGTAAATGATGCAATTGACACCAAGTTGATTAACTATACATAGTACTGCTGTTAGATGTTCAATGCCATTTTTCTTAATTTATGTTCCAATTCTGCTTACAAAGAGATATAGTGTATATAGAATCATCAAGTGACGTTTATTCACCTACATGAGTGTTGATACAATTCAAATGTCAAAAGAAAAAAAAATTTGCCGCTAGGGCTACTTTTAGTGACTATCCAATCTAGGAGGTTTATGCAATGTCATGTTGCCTTATTGATGAAGTTACATTGTGTGATGAACTCGGACACAGATTTTTCTATTAAACTTCACAACGATGCCACGTCAAGAATATCAAGTTTCATCGAGGCATCGATTGCCTACTACATGATGATAATTATTCATTTCAATATAGGATTTAAATTGTATTAAATTCTCTTTTATTTAAAATTTTATTTTGTAATAAAATCAGTTGATTTGAATTTTTCATTTATTTTTCTTTCTGTAATATGACCAACACCAATTAGGAAGTTTGTCATATAGACACCTAGACAACCCTTAATCTATTATTTCTGACTTACTTTAGCTAAGCCTTAGTCAGACAAATATACAGCACATAAATATGTGCCAATATTTAACTTGGCAATATTTCCTAATCTTTCATTATAGCGGTCCACTCTGTCAAGACGAACGCATTCAAATTTTAATAAAATATTTGATAAAAGTGTGTATGTTATTTTGAAATTTTCTGATAGAAACATGCCTCAATTATATCTGTGGCTTACAGAGTTATCAAAATATATAAAATTGATGACACACATATTTCTTATGAACATTTTAGTCAAATGGCTGATGATCCAATTTTGATGAAACTTCAATTCAACTTGGCATGAAATCGTAATTGATTAAATAATTTTCAACATGGCAGAGTTCTGTTTGCTACCTTGATAGTATCACTCACCGTTATAATCAGTAGACAGTGTGGGAAATAATGTGAGGGAGCCAATGAGATCAGTCCTGTATGTTAAACAATGTCTTTAACTCTAATTTCCATGCTGTTAACTTATTACAACGCGTGGCAATACTATAAACATATTGATACAATATATATATCACCCCCCCCCCCCCTAAAGCCTTATATACAAAAAGATAGTTTGATGAAACTTATTAAATTTAGTTAGAGATCAAT
Organism: Microvelia longipes; assembly: GCA_018340805.1. Lineage (NCBI taxonomy): Eukaryota > Metazoa > Arthropoda > Insecta > Hemiptera > Veliidae > Microvelia > Microvelia longipes. Next base: position 4,059,777 of record JACMZG010000008.1, read on the forward strand.
CTCCTTAATAAAAAATAAACGTATGAGTAGACATGTAATTGATGTTTAGAATTTGATAGTTAAGTTGGGTACATAAATCACACTTTAGTAATAATAATAGACTTTATTATAAATACATATGCATAAAAGTAAAGTAGAACAGAATTAAATGTCATAGCACACTCTCTTCTAGTATTTAAGCTCTCTAGTAAGGCAGAGTCAACGAAAAAGGTAGGATTCATTCTTCCTTTTGGAAATAACAATGAATATTTATTACATTAAAGTTACTATGGTATAAATCTTTATTTTATACAATAATTTATGTTAATGTATCATTTAAATTCCTAATTTTATTCATAATATTGAATTAACAGTGGTTTATCATTTATTTACACTTTTTCTTTATGGTTTGTTATGAAAATACTAAAAAGGGTGGGGATATTCTTCTTGTTTATCAGGGTTCTTCTTAATTCTTCTTAAGAAAAATAATCCAACATGCCTGACAATCTGAAAATGCGTTCCATTGTCTTCACTCTGATTATACAGGCACTCTAGTGCAACCTATGGGTGCAACTAAGTAATGCTGCCAACCTGACAACAAAACATTATTTTAAATATTTGTCATAAATATCTATTAATGAAGAAAGATCGTAAAGAAAAAATATAACTTAAAACACCTGAGTATTTAATAAAAACTGGTCTTAGATGACAAAAGGGTGGCGGAATACGAGAATCTACATTTAGTTTACGAGGACTACTATTTGTATATAATTTTAATAAATACGTTAAACTTACAATTTAAAATACTTAAAAATATTGTAATGCACCGATATTTATATTAGTATTTATAAATAATCAATCATTAATTAATAATAGAACATAATAATTCAGCAACCGGAAGTTTGCCAACTTTTTTTTAGAAAATTGTATATTGTTAGGGTGGCAGCATTACTTAGTTGCACCAGTGAACCGCCTTTCGTGTTATCAGTAGTGCTCCTTCTATATATAGTATTATTCTAAGTTGTTGTAGGATTTTTTTTCTCTTTTTATTTGAGAGGTTGGCAGCGGCTTCTCTGATTGGTCAATCCCCAATATACTTATGACCTTGGGGATTTTTAAACTAAACTATAGACTGTAAGTCTAGTTGAGCTATACGGAATATAATTTTTCTATGATTGCTTCGATCGAAATGAAACTTGTTACAAATATCAATCATTATGGTCCTGCAATGATCCAAACAGGTCTAGGAATAAGTCGTTATTTATCATAATGACAATCTATGTCACTGAATCAGTTAGTACGTTCACACACACTTTAGATCCACGTATCGTATAGAGTACGATCTCTCAATACGGTAATATTAGCTGTATGAACCATGCGAAGGGATACGATCGCATTACGCTAGAACTAGGGAGATGGAATCTAAATGGATCCCCGATACGCTGTATGTACCTTTAGAGACGACCGTATTTAACGGATAACCTTCTCGTCGAACTTTTTATTTCACTTTATTTGACTTCTATATAACCGTTTTTGATCAAATAACTTTTGGAATATTTTTTTTAGTGTAACTTTATTATTATGCAAAGAAATCACAACTTAATTAAATATATTTCTTGTTTTAAACTTCCTTATAACCAAAAGTGAAGGTTCACTAAACAAGACGCCATGTTTTGGCGGGATCAGTTATCACTCGATCGACTAAACAAATACGCTGCAAGAACCGCGAAGTTAGTTGACCGTATTGTATACGTATTCTATACGATCCGCGGATCTAGAGTGTGTGTGAACGTACTAAGTGAATCGAAGGGGATCGGTTTCAACTTAATGGGACAATAAGATGACAAAAAAATACACATTACACATGACGTCATTATAAAAGAGGTCAAGATGGGTGTCGTTAATTATGTTTTTTCGGTGGGCTAAATCGTTTTAAAACGGTTTCAAGACAATTAGACATACTTGCTTTTCGTTCGGAATCAAATGATAGCCTGGAGTATGGAGGAAAAGTAATTATAAGCAAAAATAAGAATAAATTAATTCTGCATTTAATTATGAATACAGGATCTCCACTTGAGTTATGTATATATTACAAACAGATTATTTATTGACAGTGAATCTCACCAACAAGCGGTAGTTCAGAGGTAGAGCGTTCGCCTTACGAAATGCAGGGTAAACAGGTTATCTCTTGTACCGTTCTCTCGGGCGGTTTTGAATTCGAGTCCGGCCATACCAGCTTATATTTTACGTGATTTAGTTTGGCTGTTTCGTAAATACGGGTTGGATTTTATCCGAGACAAGTCTAAATGCACGTTTCTATGTCTTTAGCTAATGTAAAGACAAAGTTCTTAGGACCGGTGGAGGGTTTGAAATATACCGAACCTTCGGAATTAGCACTGTGAAAGTTAAGACTCAGATTTAGCAGTGCTTGTGGTCCCACGGTAAGTGTTCGTGATCTGGATCGTTGTGTTCAGTTCTGCAAGACGCTTCCTAGTGATCTGTGGAACTATGGCATTCAGGTCGGGGCTACGGGGATGGGTTTACGCAAACTAATTTTGGGTTGCTTTGGGGCGTCTCTCCTAGTCATGCTGTACCAGACTTGATAGAGAAGTGATATTTAATGAGTATTTGGTAAGACTAGAGGAACTGTTGAAATTGGTAAAAACTAATAGCAGGCGGGCTAGATGAAACTACAGTAGGTAGTGGGACTGGAGAAAGTACTCTAGGACTTGCTGTGAAACTGGTCACAGGTGTACAGTCCTGTAAAGGGAAGGAAATAAGTACCAAGGTCTTTCCCTAGTTGCAATGTAAGTACAATCTCTAGGGATTATCAGTAAAGTAGCATTCGGAAGAGTGGAAACGCTATTAAAATTAGCCTACTGGTTCAATCGTTAAAAAATACAGCTTTTTTGAAACACTGTTTCCTTTTTTGCTGAACAAAGAGACGTTTATTGCTAGAGGAAGGACTAGGGTTAAATAACACAGTGATAAGGGTCTGGTAGTGTCAAAGAGACTAATACTATTAGAGGGAGCACAGAACCCGTGCAAAGCAACATTTTACTTGATTTAAAACAAAATAGTCGAAAATAATGTAATATTTACGTGAAATTGTAATTATTAGGAAATAAAAAAAATGACGTCACCAATGTACAGTTACGGCACCTAGCTACCCAGGGAATGATAAGAGCTGTTGTATCCTCCCTCTAAATATTAGTCTCTTTGGGTAGTGCAGCAATATTTATTAGGTACCATAACGGTACTTACTCCTACTCTAAGGAAACTAGAAACTCCCCACCTCTCTACAACCCCTATCAGCGCGAAAATGTATAATGCACCCTAAGAACGGTGAGCATTTTTCAGAGACCTCTCATTAAATCAATTTATTCAACACAGAGAATTATAGAATATGTGAGAAAGATAATAATTAAAATTAAGTTTAAATTCATTATTGTTATAATACGACACACGGCTAAAATCAGTTGACAGCGTGGGAAAATAATGCGAGGGAGCCAATGAGGTTAGTCCTGGATGTTAAACTACGCCCTCAATTTCAATTCAGGCCAACCTCATTGGTTCCTAAACACTTTTATCTGTCAACTGATTTTAGCCATGTGTCGTACTATAATTTAAGACAAAATAGTCAAAAAATGATGTAATATTTGCGTGAAATTATAATAATTATGACGTCACAAATATACTTTATAAATAAATCAACCAAGCTACCAAGGCAATAATAAGAGTCCTTGCATCCTCTCTTTAGTAGTAAAAGTCTCTTTAGTGCTGAATCTAATGAAACCAGTTTTGTTTTACTCATCTTACTTCTGAAATATATCCTTGATAAAACATGTGTTAACACTTGATAAACAAGCTGAAAAACATTTTAGGTAAATGGTCGCTTAATAAAATTATTGCCTAAACACGTGAAGGTTGAGATTTGGTGACTCAGAACCTGAGATATTTAAGTACTAAAAAGGTTGTATTTACCGAAAGTTGAAGAAGCAATCGAAGAATCAGGTACCGTCGATACTTGCTGTTGGATATAAATATTCCTGGACCGGTTTCGGCATAACGCCATCATCAGCAGGCGGGGCAATACTCGAGCTCTCAACTAATAAAGTTATATCAGTGATTAACTTCTAGTCTCAATGAGCAGTGTTACCCCGCCTGCTGATGATGACGTTATGCCGAAACCGGTCCAGGAATATTTATATCCAACAGCAAGTATCGACGGTACCTGATTCTTCGATATTTAAGTACATTAGCCCCCTCCACTTTTGACCAGAAAAGTTTTTCACTCATCGAAGTAAAGAGGATGTTTATAAATTATTTATAAACATAAATTTCTATTGATGGTACAAAGGATTTGCTACAATGTATCTTCCACCAGATACTCATGTTCATGTTAGTTCACTGTCAACCATGTTATAAATCATGTAGTCAACCAAGTTAGCAGTCATATTGTCAACCATATTTGTAATCATATAGTCAACTATGTATCAATGATTAATTTAAAAAATCCTCAACAATTTCAGTTTTCGTAACGAACTTTTGTTCTATGACATAGTGCATGTTTTGTATTTGTAATTTCATACTTGCTACCTACGCATCATCTATCAATCTATATGTACTCTGACACAGCTGTTATATACGAGATGTTATATAAAAAAGTATTCGAGCTGAAAGAAGTAGATTATGCTGTAGAGAAGATGATACACGACAAATCTACAACTATACCACGTGACCATTTCGCAATCTATGGCAACAGGTAAATATACTTTAGTTTTATAGTGATAACTCTAATTGCAAATCTAGCGATCTTAAGTTTTTAGCAAATTTCCTTTGGTAATAAAATTCCCTAATGGGATAGGCGTCTTGGCGGAAGTCGAACCTCGGACTACGACACAAATCCGTTTCAGAGGTCCCTATGACGAAAACATACGTTTCGCAAGACTATATATATATATATATATATATATATTATATATATATAATATATATATTATAATATATATATATATATATAGTGTGTGTGTGTGTGTGTGTGTGTGTGTGTGTGTGTGTGTGTATGTGTAATTATATATATATATATATAATATATATATATACAATATATTAATGTGTGTGTTGTGTGTGTGTGTGTGTGTGTGTGTGTGTGTGTGTATGTATGTATATACATATATATATATATATATATAATATATATATATATATATAATATATATATATATATCTAGACACTTTTTTGTAAACACTATCTTTCAAATGGATTTTAATTTTTTAATCAAACTTGGTACAAAAATCAACCTTCAGGAGGACACGAACCCAATTAACCCAGGTTTTTGTGACGACATTAACCCGGTTTGCTGAGTAAGCGAAATTTTCAAATAATCTGCAAATTCAGGGTTAATACTTTTTGTCATGTTTTTTGAGACGCTGAATCAAACGAAACCGGTCTGAAGTCGATACTACCACTCTAAGTAACCAAAAAGTCGAAAAAACCATTGTAAATTATCGAAAACCAAAATTACGGTCGATGAAAATTAAATTTCGAGTAGGGTGTCGTTTTCCATGTTTTCCGGCCTCTGAGTGGAATGGCAGTGGTCCGGTTTCAATAATATCCTGGTTGGAACGATTATTTTTAGTTTTTTACATTATATAAGTTTACAACTACTAAATAAATGATTCTGGCGCGGTGGTCCGCTGTCGGGCGAATTTCATTTAGAATGCGTGTTTCCGTGCTTAACCCTTTTTGCTTAAGGTTCCGGTTCATGCTTTAGAACCTAAGCAGTTACTCATTGTCAAGCACTGCTCGTAACTCATTTTGTCTGTATTTTTTCAAAGGAAATGCGCTAAAACCTTTAAATAACTGACTATATTAAAGATAAGTAACTAAGCTTTAAACTAGTGCAAATAATAGTGCGTACTTCTAATTTTAGAGGCATAGTTTTGTACAACCAACTTGATAATAATGCGCATTTCCTTTGAAAAATACAGGCAAAATGAGTTACGAGCACGAGCAGTGCTTGACAATTGAGTAACTGCTTAGATTACAGTATAATAAAAAAATACTTTTTTTATTGCTTTATCTTAAATTATGTTATATAAAATAAAGCACTGTACAATATCAGAAAGAGAAAATAAATACTTTTATAAATTTAGAAAAAAGAACAAAATTATATTAAAATATGCCCTTTTCTCGGGAAAAACATTCTCGAGTGCAAGCACTGAGTAACGTATACTGGATCCATACTACAGAGTCCTACCTAAGCAACATACTTAAAACTAAATTATAAATACCTAAAATAAGTATAAGGACAAGAGTGTTTGTTTTATAGCACTCCTTAACTGCACTTGAAGAAATTTCAAGATATATTATTTTAAAACAAATCTTGTACAAATTTGAACTGAAGACTGTTTTAGAATTATAATAGATAAGAATATGAAATGGAAAGCACATGTACAGTATCTATGTTCTAGGCTTAAAGAACTATTCTCTCATTAAAGAACTTGAGGACAGTATATCTAGCTCTTTGCCAGTCCATTCTTCAGTACGGTATTTTAGGATGGGGCGGACTTGGTGCCATCCAGTATGAATTATTGGAAATAACACAGAAAATAATTATTAAAATCTGCTTAAAGAAAAACATAAGATATGCTTCAGACCAAGTTTTTAAGGATTTTAATGTGCCTTATATAAGAGATTTGTACAAATTTAAGCAGATTTTATTAATTAAGAAAAATATTTCTAATTTTCCATTATTCAGACATAAATATCAGACTAGAAGTCAAGACGATGAGAGGATAGTTGCGCCTAGCTGCAGAACATCAGCTGCGTGTAATCACAGTGCTTTCACAGCTCCTAGACTGTACAATAACTTGCCCATACATATTTTTTCTACTGTCCCTTACAAGACCTTTAAAAATAAGTTAAAAAAATTCTTAGGTACCTAATTAGGCAATACATTTATTTTTTCTCTTTTGTTTGTTTAACTTTGTTGACTTAAATTTATAAATGTATACTTTTTTATGCTTTTTACTTTATTTAATTAGATATAGGAGTAGATATAAGCATTAGATATAAGGAGTAGACTCGGGTCGCGCACAAGCCTTGAGCTTATGCGACACAAATGGTCAATATACATTATTTTATTTATTTATTTATAATTTGTAATTTAACCTTTGTAAACAGGTATTTATATATAAAATAAACGATTTATTTATTTATTTATAAAATTCCAAGTACTAGAGCTTACTTAGAATAAGAAAACATACAGGATAATAAGACATTAGGAAAAATACAAAAAATTGCTTTTAAAAATTTATCATTACAATCTCTTGTTCTTTTATGGAATAGGGCCCCTATTTTTTACGTCTAAAATCTTAGATGAAATACAATTATTGGCAAAGAAATTTCAAGGACTTTTAATGTTTGAGAATATGTATTTATTTTTTTAATTGACTTCTTGGCCAATGAATATCAAACTATATTTCATCATTTTATATTTCGGTGAGACTCTACTCTTTAACAGAGTCTTTTTACTCATGGAGTGAATTTTGTCTTTAATTTTTAGTTTAGAGGAAGAGAGACTAGAAGTTCGAGACAGATGTAGAAACGCTAAAGAGTTATTAGAACTTGGTATAACTCCGTTCCCTTACAAAGTGGCTAAAGCTCTCGATGTCGATATCTACAGGAATGTTGAGTTTGATATTTGGAACGAATATAGGAAAGGTAGGTATGTTTAGGACATCTTTAGTTGAGCTTTTGCTCAACCATAATCAGTGGGAACTTATAGTTTTCCCATTGAAATTTAAATTTTTTTAAATTGCTCATCAAAGTTTTTTTCTGTAGTTTTATGACTAGCTTAAGTTACCAGGACAACAGTGAGTAAATTTAGTTGGACGTAATCTATTTGTATTGCTGTTTACAATTAGGGTATCTGCCTCCGTAGCTGCGGTCATATAGTACTGGACTTCGGCACCGGAGGTCCGGGGTTCACAGCCCGGGCTATGCTCTCAGTTTTTATGAATAGAATTTGATGTAAAAAGATTTCGCCAACTTTAGCTTTACTTTGAGCATAGTAGATGTGACCCACCCGAGGTGGTTCTCACAGGGTAAATACCCTGAAGGGCCGAAAGGCCATAAAACGGGCATTCTTATTATTTTATTATTTACAATTAGGGACCTTGAGTTGAGGTACTTCTGCTAGGGTATTGGGTTGGTCAGCCTAGGTAGAATCTGACAAGGCTAGTAGATCTGATGATACTGTTGTGGCTGGTCAAGGTGAATCAAATATTTATATATTTGATATATATATAATTTGTTACATAATATCCATATCGATAATAACTTTAATATCCACTTGGTGAGTGGTAGCGTGCTTTAACATTATCAGATAACATCTGTTGGATCAGGACTAATGGGATCAGAGGAGCTAGTAGAGCTTAGGAAGTTAGGTGGAGTGTACCATTTTTTTTTTTTTTTTTTTTTTTTGGCAAATTTTTCTTGCGGGAAAAATTACCAAAAGAGAGAGAAATGCATTTACGCACGAAGACAGCGGTCTGTCAACAGTGTTGGACTCAGGGTCTGCCTCATACCAACTAAAACTCACTCCGCGAAACCCCCCTTAAACCTAGCCTGGAACCGTTATTCACATTACTTCAGGCTATGGTGGAGTGTACCATAGAGATATATACTAGAGGAGGCATAGCCTATCTTAATACATTGAGAGGCCTGAGAAATTTTTAGTGGGGCTCTCAGGGGCTCTGTGTAACCTCATTGAAACCTCCTCTAAGAGGAAGTTATGGTTATAATTAATCAATTGTTTTCGGCTTCCCGCAGTTTGTTGTGTGTGATTTGTATTTTAAACATTCTACTATATAATTACTGTTTTTGTTCTGTTTATTTGATGATAATGATATCGAAGGTGGTCAGGTTACTTTTCAATGTTTCAAAATTCAACCGATAGGGTCCCTCTAGTAATATATCTTTATGGAGTGTACGCGGGTAAGCTACAGTGTTGTCTTGTTGAGATAAACTTGTCGCAGATTAGTTTCTAGAGCAAGATGTGCAATGGAGAATTTATTTTTAAGAGTCAACCCTCTTATCATTTACATGCATACAGGCAATTATCTAATTATTAGTTTTATTCAGGTCTTCGCTATGGATTATGTTCTTGGAATTGTAAGGATCTGCAGATAGGAGTTAAAGTTATAGTAAGGACACCTGAAGGAGAAACTTATAATGGACACGTACAAGAAATATCTCCCAATAAAGGACCTGTACTTGTTTTTGTACTTGATCTTGGAGAGAAGTGAGTTACAGACTTGACTTATGCTCATATATTTACAAGCATTATTGGGAACCTACGAATTGGTTTATTTAATGATCTCACAACTGTTTACGCTAGACTTGGCTCGTTTTATACACGCATGTGTTTTTGTTAGGATTTCATTCCTTTTTGTTGGTATTTCATTCCTTTTTGTAAGCTTAAACATTATTCCTTACAAAAATACGCCAAGAAATATTATTAATTAGTTACAGGATATTACACCACTTATTTATTACTAAACAGTTCCATTTTCTTTAATTAACCAATAGATAAATTGCGAAAAAATATTTTGTTATGTTCTGTCAAAATAAAACTCTCGATATTCGTTGTTTTGGTGTGCTCTACTAGGTAGCGCTAGTTGTCAAAAATTTTCTTTATACGTAAAATTGAGGCCAGGATTACCTTTCAACTTTGGTAGATTATATTAGGTAGAAAGAACTGAAAATGTAAGATTTAGTCAATTTTTCATTGATTTCTACATCAAAAATTATCTATAAACCAAATTTCAAGTGTCTACGATTGCTGGAAGTGCCTTACAATTTTGATAAGTGAGTGAGTGTAAAAAATGCCTAACCAAAGGTAGGCATTTTTTGGCATTTAATGGCTCAAAAGCCATTATATCTTCATAGTTGAGAATGATAAAGATATGCAATTCAGTAGAATGGTCAGCTCAACAAGATCTTTTAGTTAATATTAAAATTATATTTTTAATGTTCTTAATAAAAAGATACGAGGGGTGAAAACAGTCCCTAGGTGCTTCCTGTAAAGGATGTGACCGCTAGACTTGGAGGGGGGGGGGCACTGCCGTGCCCCCAGATAACTAAAGTATACATGATTGCTACATTTATCCGGTATTTACTTTTTCAATAACGTGAATGACACGTAACTCGAAACTAAATGTTCAACGATAATCTGTTTTAAAATATTCAATGACTTGACATTTGATATCAAGTGTTTTTCGATAATGTGTTTTAAAATATTCAATGACTAGACATTTGATATCAAGTGTCTTATGATAATATGTTTTAAAATATTCAATGACTAGACATTTGACATCAAGTTTCTTATGATATGTTTTAAAATATTCAATGACTTGACATTTGACATCAAGTGTCTTACGATAATATGTTTTAAAATATTCAATGACAAGACATTTGACATCAAGTGTCTTACGATAATATGTTTTAAAATATTCAATGACTTGACATTTGATATCATGTATCTTACGATAATATGTTTTAAAATATTCAATGACTTGACATTTGATATCAAGTATCTTACGATAATATATTTTAAAATATTCAATGATTTGACATTTGATATCAAGTGTCTTACGATAATATGTTTTAAAATATTCAATGACTAGACATTTGACATCAAGTATCTTACGATACTATGTTTTAAAATATTCAATGACTAGACATTTGACATCAAGTATCTTACGATACTATGTTTTAAAATATTCAATGCCTCGAAACTACGTGTTTAACGGCAATTTGTTTTAAAGTATTGAATGACTTGACACGATAGCGTCTCACGACAATCCTTTTTTATCAATATATACTTACAAAAGAATGTCTGTGTTTTAGAATCACTGTGCCGTACGAATGGTTGGAGGTTGTCGCTCCTCCACAGTCTCCTTTACCGTCACCAGCTAAAACTTGGAGCAGACCGCTGGAGGAATTATTTGGTAATATTATTATATTCGTGGATAAATGTTAAGATATAATGTCAATAACCAAACACGTATTGGCATGTTAAAAATGAAATGTTATAAATGCTAAAATGAGGCAATATACTTTTTAGCCTATGAGCGGTAGAGTTAAGTTGACTTATCCCTCTAGAGCTGACTCTGTAATTTATTATTACTAAGTACTATTGTTAATCCTCCGTGGTCGAGGTCGTTAAGGCGTCGATTATTAAACTGACGATTGTCACCACGGAGGTCTGGGGTTCGCATCCCAGGTTACGCTCTCAGTTAATATAAGATTATTGTTCAAATAACTTATCGCCAACTTTAGATGACACTTTGAGCGTAACGGTTGCCACAACCACTAGAGGTGGTTCCCGCAGGGGTTGTCCCTGATGGGCCGCAAGGCTCTAAACAGGTATAATTATTATTATTATTATTATTATTATTATACTATTGTTAATGTTATGCTATAAGTTAACACAAATATTGTTAATCTACTAATCGGTTACTTTGGAGTAGATTTCACAGGAAATTGATAAGAGAATCTTACCCAAATGTAATTATTTCTAATTTTAATTAACAAGTCATTATTAAACTAACTATTAAATCAAGGTGATTTCTTCAGCATCTTTAATCAATTTATTTACTTTTATAATTTTTCTTTTACCGTATGTTATTTTCTTCATTTCATCATAAGCAACATTAAGTTGATTCCACCAATCTAAATTGATGGATAACACCATAAACCTCAAAATAATCCAAAATCATTATATAGACAAGGATCAGTAGAAACGTTTCAAATTAATGTAACAATATTAATGATTTCTTTGAGTAGATAAACTAAAGGAAGCTGCAGCGAAGAAAGTAAATGATAACCACGACCTGACTTCCTCTTTAACAAAGTAAGTCCACTCCTAAGTAATGATTATATCTCATGCGTATCTTACCTGGATCTTTGTATATATCACGCATATCGCATGTATATCTTAGCATATCGCACGCATATCGTATTAATATCTTAGCATATCTCATGCATATCTTGTGTATAATCGTACGCAGGTAAAATAATAAAGGGTCAGCAATATAATTAGACTCTTTGTCTACATCGAAGATGATAAACCCCAAATAAGTATTCCATAGTTTAAAAGTCATAAGTTGTTTTATTTGCCTACTAGATTGGACAAGAGAAGACATTAAAACGCATTTTGTAGTTAAAATACTACTTTTATATATATATATATATATATATATATATATATATATATATATATATATATTTAATATATGCCTCCTCTATTCCCGTCATCTGAACAACCACATAAGCGATATTTTCTTAAAATTGGCTCAAATTTTAAGTACCATCTTTGCTTTTTGATGAATATTAGAATGACTTAAAAGTCTCTTTAATTATAAAATTCACTCAGTGCACACTAAATCTTTGGGTCTTATTGTACTATAAGGGAAATTATTTGTTGAAAATAATTTATCAATAAAAAATGTTTATCTCATTATTAGCAATAGTTCAAGTTTTATGTAGGCAGGATAAGCCTTGTGAATCTGATAAATCGAGCAAAAGTTCTGAAATATCCTGTTTTGTCATATATTATGTATCACATATATATTATAAATTATTATGCTGAAGAAACACCCGTTTCTTCAGCAAAAATGATTTATGATGATCATTTTTGATTACCATTATCATTTTGTAAACAATTTTGTTGTCCTTATTTTTAAAAACAAGCAAATAAATTTTGGGAAAGGTGAGAGAGAGGGGGTACAGCACTTGGGTACCGTTGGACGTCAAAAGGGGTTCAACTGATGTATAATTGTATGACTCATATACAATGTCTGGGTACGAAATACACAAAGCTTTAAGCTATTTCCCTACCAAAAGGTCTTATTAGAATTTATATTTGGTATTTTCCCCTACCTTTTAATATATTTTTTACCCTTCCTCTCCTTTTGTCGTAGGTACATAGAAATAGTATCGTGTTTACCCGAATCTTACAGTAGTAATGGGGTCGCTTGCTGTAGACATGTCGTCAGCAAAATTGCTGAGACCTAGCGCCGGCCACGTGCCACCCGGTCACTTACCTCTAACGTCACCTTGCACTCTCATGTTTGTTTACATCTGCCCCCCTCCTAATTATTATTAAAAATAATAATAATAATATATTGCTTTTATGATCAAATATATATTTTTTTTAAATTATCAACAATTATTAATATTTGTAATTATTATAACAAATATTATTATCAAAACTTGTTTGATGAATAATTTACAATGAGTTCCTTTTCATAGGATTTTTTATGATATAGCAATATGAAAGTAAATTCTCAATTATACTATTACAGTGATTTTATCGATGCGCAAGATGATTACAAACTTGGACCTGTAGGTGCAGTTCCTACGGTCGGTGCTATTGGCATACCTGCTGTAGGTGTGCCTACAGTTGCCTTACCTGCAGTTAGTGTTCCTACAGTAGGAGTTGTAGGATCATCATCAGTGTCTACACAACCTACATTACAACACGCGTATTCGCATTCAATACCATCATTCCCAGCATATTCTTACCAGGTATGAAAAAGCAATTGATTAAATGCGTTTGAAACAACGAAGAAGACACTGTCATGTTATGCTTGCTTTGCTGGAGTGTGCTTAAGCTTTGTTTTTCATATATAAAATGTTTAACTAACTAACTAACTACCGTAGATATATTATAGAAGTATTTTTTATCCTATAAATAAAAAAAAGAGATTTCGACTAAATTATCCATTTTAATACGTTTTTAGCGCTTTATCTTACTGCCTGTTTGTTTGATGAGTGTCTGCTTCACACATGTCTTAATATTGGTGAATGGCATGAAAATCATTCTTTAAGCCTAGCTGTGCTGCTCGCAAAAAAATATTTTGACAATGAAAACCTATTTTGCCGAGTCATTAAGTATATTAAAAATTCGTAAATTTGACGTCTAGTAAAATTGCCTCTAAGAGACAAATTAATTTCGTTTAGTTACCACAAAGACAATATATATTGTTACAATCTTGGAAATATTGGCTTTAGAATTTGCAAACGTTGATAGACCAAAACCCTCAGGCTTTTTACTGTTTTACCTCCATAACATAACAAAAGAATGTTTCTTTGTTTTACCTCGTAAAACAAAAGAATGAGTAGAAAATACATAAAAAATAAGGAATAAGCAAGAACAATTCTGTTAACTTTTAATTTTTTAACATTTAGTTTAAAACTTTTTGACAAAATTAAATATTTTTGGTCCAAAACTTAGTATTTTCGCAAATACAAGTCAAGTATGCAATAAAGGGTTATTAACAGCAACAGCTCTTTTAATAAAGAGTCATAATTATTTTCATAATTATTATGAAATTATTTTCATAATTTCTGTCACATGGTCGCTGTCAGTAACACTTAGCTGGTTTAAGCTGTTAAAAATAATAGCTGGTACTGCAAATAAAATAAAATAATTAAATTTATTGCAATTATTTTAATAAAATATTAAAATTATTAAAAACATTAGCCTGCTAAGTATAGCCTCATGTTTTTAAACATTTGTCAAGATATAAAAGTATTTTCCGTATTGCTAGTTGGGGTGTATACGTACTGTAATACTTTCGTATATACAGGGTGTTTCATATAAAGTGTCCACCAGAAAAGGAGGTGATAGTACTCCTCAAAAGGAACAAAAAATGTCCCATAATATAAACCCCGATCTCCAACCGTTTTCCCACAAGGTCAAAATTAATATTTCAAAAAAATATTTGACCTCACATCATAAAATTGTTAATAGGGATTAAACTATTCAAGCTAGAAAGGCGAAATTGGTATCATTCATTTCGAAATTTCCTACAGGACAAACTACTAACCATGTCAAATATTTTGGAACTACTGCCCAAAAGTTTGCATGAAACATGATTTTTTTAAAAAAATGAATTTTATGGAATTTTTGTAGTAGGGTATTAGAGGAAGTAAGCGATGAGCAAAAGTTCAGCCAAGAACGGAAAAAACTTCTCTCTTGACTGACCTTTAAGAAAATGTAAATATTTTTATACATTCAATAGTCAAAAATGTAAGCTATTGTTGCTAGAAGTTGCAAAAACTGATCATTTTTGTCGTATAAAAGTGAAAATAATGTGTTATTTTAATAAAATATTTTATTTTCGAAAATAATTTAATAATACGATTTTTAGACTCTAGAAGGTAAAATAAACCTATTTTATCTCCAGACGGTATATAATACGAAATTTAATGACTAGATTTAAGAGAGTAAAGAACCACTTTTCACTCCCAAGGGAGTAAAAAGTAACAGTTGCCAACTTAACTTAATTATCGACAAAGTGAATAGTATATAATTATTTTTATTTGAAAACTAAGATACCTATAAATAAGAACATATACAAGAATCAGATGAACAAAAAAAGAATATAACATTAACAATCATTTCAAGTAGAACTAGTGTAATGCTAGTAATAATATAAGAATAAATAATTTAAAAAATAAAAACTAGTTCTTTATTTAAAAGTAAAAAAAATTAAGTTGGCTATCCTGATTTTTTAAAATCATTTTAAGATTTGCATACTCATTGTTTTTTTCGACAAAATATCATTAAATCAGTTTTTTAGTTTAAAACCTTAGCTTTAACTGTTTAACCTCTCTTAAACTTTTATAATTAGATTAAAATATTACTTATAACTGCTCTAATATTCTACTCTAATATTTAAATTATGTCAGATAATATTGTGTGCGATATTGACGAACTTTTTAAGAATACACCTCCTGACATTGCTATTGAAGCGAACTTGGTAAAAGAAAATATGTTAACAACGAAATCGAAAAAGTTATATTGACAAATCATGTAACAATTTTAAAAGTTGGTGTCATGATCATAATATACAACAAGTGAGTGAAAATGCAGTGCTTGTTTATTTTAATAATAAATGAAAAACAAAACAAGCTTCAAGTCTGTGGTCGCTGTATTCAATGATCAAATCATTTTTGCTTGTGAGAGAAAATTTTAATACCAAAAGCTATGCATCACTAATAGCATTATTAAAAAGAAAAAACGAAGGTTATGTTGCAAAGAAAGCGAATGTTTTTACTAAAAACCAAGTTGAAGACTTTTTGCATAATTCACCAAACGACGAGTTTCTTATGATGAAGGTAAGATAATTTTCAGTTGAAAAATCTTGAAAAAAGAAATGAAAAAAGACATTCTTACTTTATTTTCAATGTCGACGTCTGGAGATAAAATCTTGTATGCACCTTGGGAGTAAAATGCCATTATTCCCTCGCAATAATTTCCTCCCTCGGCTTCGCCTCAGGATTTAAATCCTTTGGTTCCCTCGGCTTTTGCCTCAGGAACCAACATAATGCTCAGGGAAATAATGACATTCTTTACTCCCTTGGTGCATAAATAACTATTATCCTTACACATTTTTCTCTAAAACCACTCTTTTCCCTTGCTTTTGAGATTTTTAATTATTTTATGTACCATGTAATTAACATTGTAGACATATGCAAAAATGCCAAAAAAATATCAGTTTTTGCAACTTCTAGGAAGAATGGCTTAACATTTTGACTATTGAATGTATAAAATTATTTAATTTTTCTTAAAGAGCAATCATAAGAGAAGTTTTTTCCGTTCTTGTCTGAACTTTTGCTCATCTCTTACTTCCTCTAATGCCCTACTACAAAAATTCCATAAAATTCATTTTTTAAAAAAAATCATGTTTCATGCAAAAGTTTGGGCAGTAGTTCCAAAATATTTGACATAGTTAGTAGTTTGTCCTTTAGGAAATTTACTCAGCTTTCTAATGATACTAATTTCGCCTTTCTAGCTTGAATAGTTAAATCCCTATTAACAATTTTATGATGTGAGGTCAAATATTTTTTTGAAATATTAAATTTGACCTTGTGGGAAAATGGTTGGAGATCGGGGTTTATATTGTGGGACATTTTTTGTTCCTTTTGAGGAGTACTATCACCTCCTTTTCTGGTGGACACTTTATATGAAACACCCTGTATATATATGCGTATAGATGTGTATATCTACTGTACTAAGCTTCAATTTAACTCATTAAATTGAAATTGGGCGTAGTAAAACCGTTGTTATATTTCTCTTGACGGCGGAATGCTTTTATTTTCTGACGTCAGACGCAAGGACATGAAACAAATAATACTTTAGCGTTGAGTAATAATAAGTTATTTATTATAAGTTATTAGCGTTATAAGTAATTTCTGAGGTCGAGTAAAGTGAGTCCTTACAAGAAATATTTTATTGTTAATGTAATAAACAATGTCTAATGTCTACATTAATACGGGGTTGTTTAAAGACCGTTTAGGCCCTTTTAGCCTATCAAAGTATGATCCTACGGAAAGGATCATAGATGGATCACATGTTGTTCGAAGTATTAATGAGGCGATAACTCAATCGATTAACAAATACCAATAGCACAGAAATCCGAACCCGAATCATAGTGCCGGAATGGAGTGCATATAGAATTCATTAAGCATATATTTATATATACTTTATATTTTTACATACATTTAAAATGTTACTTATAATTATTTTTCAGCAAACGCCGACAAGAACTATAGAAGAAGAAACATATTTCCCTGACAGTTCTAAACCAGGTAACGTTTGAACCGAACAGATTGCTTTTAAAATGATTTTAATGAAAATATGGCAAACATTAACTGAAAGATATTTATTCATTTTGCTTGCGTTCCAAGCGAAGTATGCATAATAAATTATGATTAATCATCATTGTTAAAAACTTGTTAATACATGGGTAAGTTATTGAAGGAGGTTTGATGGACTCACCATAAAACCTAAGCATCACTTACACAATACTGACTGAGGTTACATTACTTTTTAACTGCAGTTTAAAAGTCCTCATGTTCTACGATATTTACTTTAATACTGTACTATGATGTCCGTACCACTATATGATGTATTGGAAATTCTATGTCTAGGTTTGGATGTCTATCAAATGGAACCAGACGAAAAAGTAATTGGAAGCAGATCATCCCTAATGCCTGAGTCAACTGATCTTATACATACAGGTTTACTATATTTTTTTTATCTTATCATCTAAAACATTAAAGGGTCATCGTGCTCTTGCTAAAGCCTCAATTACGATCATGTATTAACTAGTATTTTATAAATTAACAGTACTATTATAAACGAATAAACTTAGTGTATGACATCTAAAGGTAGTCTCAAAACTTAAAGGACTTAGAATGTGCTTAAAAGTGCTTGCATACTACCAACGGATAAGATTTTTTTGATAACATCAAATAAACATAAATATTAATAAAAAAAATAATATATTTTCTTCTATTCTAGTTTTTTTCTTGGTTCATAACATTCTTTGAATTAAAAATATTAATAAGTGCTTATATATGTTAATTTAGAATAATAATAGTTAGGATTCAGGTTAAAAATGGAAGATTAAAAAGGATTTTTTTAAATTGAGTCTGTTTGTCTATACAGACACAGACTCTACAGTTTTATTATAATCTTGACATATTTTAAAGTAAAAGAATTTTAGTTGATGGTACCAGCAGACTCTTAGGACCTACTTTTTTTGGAATAATTTAGGAATAAAATCTATAATACATTACTACTATTTTTAAAATACTGGAATATTTTTTATGTTAACCCAAAAGAGTGTTATATAATTTATGTATTACCCAAATTCGTTTTATTTATGATTCAATTTACCATTAACTAATCATTTACAATGTTTAGTTTTATTTATGGTTTAATATTAGCTATATTATTAAACATACCTACAATCTAAAAAATAATTTATTTCTCTTTGTTTATAATAAAGCCAATATATTGAAAAATATAATATTTTCTGTCATTTTCAGACATGAACGCCCTTAGATATTACAACCTTGGCATTGAAGTAAGTAATTAAACAATAATTTGTTTAAGTTTTAATTTCAATAATTTTCCTAATATAGAATCAAGCTTCCTATATTTTAAATTTGGATATCCCCAGAACAGTGCTCTGCACAGGTGCTGGAAGGTCTCGCTAGACTTAATACATAAAGCTAGCAACACTTGAGTTCAGCCGTTTGACCTAGATATTGTCTTTGACTAGTTCAAGCATAATTATAAAAAGTCCTCAAAAGAGTCCGAAAAGACCTCAACCACATATAAAGCTAACAAAGTTCTCAAGCTTAACAATAGATTGGTTTTTTATGATTTAATTTTTTATAAATGTGACCCATATAGCACTAGCGAAAGTTTTTTCTCATTATCAGCATTCATTTAATTTTATCAAATGACATGTATAAAATCTTTAAAAATCTTAAAATCATCCTATTTGGTTAAAGTTTGCCATGAGTGTATTCTTTTATCCTATTCACATCTTTACAATTAAATAAGTAAGTGTTTGTCATATGGTGAGAAAAAGTACGAGGTACCCTGTTTTCCTATTTTGTATAAATTAGAAAGGGAACCTTAGTTCTATATTTTGCAGCTTTGTTTATGTGTAGTGTTTTATCAAAGACATATGGGTGCCACAATGTTTTAGCAATGATTCCTCTCATGTATTATAGGGAGCCACCGACAGTTACTTGGGGGCTTCCAGAGTTGGTTGAAAAAATTGTAGTAGGCTACAGCTCTCCAACTTAAACACGCACTATTTTTCTTAGTTGCGGGATGAAATCGAGGGAAGTTGTAACTGAAGATGGAAGGAAATTTCATTAAGATAAATTCTGTTAAGATTCCTTTCTAAAGGAAATACTACTATACTAATGGATTTTATATTTTAAGGGTTTCACAAATGTTGGTCTTTGTTAATTTAGCAGCAGATGAGAATGAGCTGGCCGTATTTTAGATTAATGCCTGTATTAAGATACGTGTCTCAACCTACTGCCTTGGAGCCTCAGCAAGATATTAGAGGTAGAATGTTTTTGCTATATGTCGATGTCTAAATCACACAAACATGACGATAAGTGATCCAAAACACCTTAAATGATAAAATGGTGATCTGTAGGACTAGCTCAAGATTAATTAAAATGCTGATTAACTTGTCTTGTCTCTAATACATCCTCGCTGATATTATTCACCTTGTTCCCGTTCATCTCAAACCATTAGATAAGACTAACGCTATGTCTTGAAGGAATTGACTGCTAGTGGGCTTTGCTGTTCCTATTGTCTATCAGCTAAAACCCTAGGGTGTTCGCGGTGTCGTATAACAAATTAGCGCAGAGTCCCAGACAAACGGTACTTCTTAGGACCAGAAAGCAAATCATTCATGGCCGTGATGGTGACGGCCATGAATTACAGCTTCTGCTGTAACGGTCCTTCCCAGGAGTACGACTATGCTGACTCCAAAAACCATCCTGCACCCCGTATCAATATTTGTATATTATATTTAATTCATTAAATACTATTTCGAATCATCTATTTCAAACTTGTTTCCTTGAAGTCACAGCTTCCGTTGGATATTAACACTATCTTAATTCATGCAATGTCTGTTTGTATTAAATGATTAGACGTAGATTAAATTTAATATGCAACGCGGATAGAAAATTTCAGGCTTCAATAGTGCGTCGGGAGCCAAAATGTTAGCAATCATCTTCGGAAACCAGGAAGGATAACTATAGTCAATCTATATTGGCCTATTGTCTTGACAAACTTGTGAAGTTTCCTCATTCGGCTTTGCTTTAAGTGTACTCTCTCGGCTTTATATAGCATCATTTACAAATATTTAATTGTATGACCGGTCTGCCATTAATAGAAATTAATCAACTACTATACCAGTAATCCTCACTTTATAGTAAAAAACAGCACAAGATATAGCAGATAATTGTAGATTAACCACAAACACTTTAGCGCTAAGTTTTACTATACTAATATTCATCGACGGGTTTCGCGGGACCGTATAAACGAGCGAAACAGTGCGTCTTAAAAACAGCTATAACACAGAGTTAACAAAACACTTCTATGCCAAACGGATCATCTTCACATAAGTGAAACTCAGGTGTACGTAACCGGCGTTGAAGTCGGTTATGATGCCAAATATTGGCAATCATAGTCAATATTTATCATAGATTCACTCTCTCAGTGAAGGTGACAGAGTCAAGGTTGTAAGCTACTCGAAGTATCCACCAAGACCAACTGACTTATCTTGGAGGGAGGGAAAGTAGAGTCAGAAGACACACAAAAGAAATGGAAGGCTATACTGGATCTAGCTAATTAGATCCTTTATCCTGAGTGAAATACTTTCTATAAGGCCAAGAAATTAAAAATTGATTATATAAGATTGAAATATGAGTTGCACGAACATTAAAGGAAAATTATACCCACATAGCACTGAAGTTTTCTTCCTATTATGTGGGTTAACCTTTCTTATAATTCTTGATTTTGTGATTATTTATTTATTTAAAAAAAAAACTTAAGCTGTAAAAATATCTTTTAACCCTTGTTGAAGCTATTATTTGCTGTTAGTGCCTCAAATAACTAATAATTTCAACTTTTCATACTAATTCGGTATTAGTAGGAATTAATAGAGTTTAAGTTTAATTCAATCAAAGAATTCATTCAAAATTTAATTCGAATAAAATATCTTCATAACCTTGTACAGAAATCCTTGTCCGAGGTAAAGCTAAATTGAATTGGCTTGAACATTTTTTTAATTTTAAAACTTTTAATATTAAAATTAACTGTTTAAACATGAAGTGCCCTCTTATGATCAATAACATTGAGTTATCTCTTAACTGATTTTTAACCGTACATTTTGAATTCTATTACTGACTTCGAAAAAAACTCAAAATTGAGTAAATTCATGAATGTAATAACATTTCTTGAACCTAGGAAAATTGAATCTACTTTCATAAACCTAAACCCCACTCTGGTTTTCAACACGTGAATTATATATCCAAGTCTAATCAATATAATAAATCCTATTTTTCTCTTAGGGCAAGTTATTACTGAGGAAATGGATCCGGATGATATGCATCAGCTACCTAGTTCTACAGTTGGACCGCCTATGCCTTATTGCAAAACCTCAGGTATGTCAAACGTCATATGTACT
This sequence comes from Microvelia longipes, assembly GCA_018340805.1. Classification (NCBI taxonomy): domain Eukaryota; kingdom Metazoa; phylum Arthropoda; class Insecta; order Hemiptera; family Veliidae; genus Microvelia; species Microvelia longipes. The sequence continues at coordinate 4,081,851 of JACMZG010000008.1, forward strand.
ATCTTTGAAAAAAAAAAAATAAGTATATTATATATATATATATATATATATATATATATATATATATATATATATATATATATATTATATATATATATATATATATATATATATCTTGAAACACTGTATTATAGAAAAAATTAAACTTTGATTTGTGAAAGCTAGAATTAAGTTCCAAGGTGAGTAAAGGGAATAAAAATATAAAGTCAATATCTCAATATATTCAATCTCTATATATATATATATATATATATATATATATATATATATATAATATATATATATATATATATATATTTAATAATATATATTATATATATATATATAATATATATATAATATATATATACATATAATATATATATATTTATATATGTATATGTATGTATGTATATGTATAACTTTTTTTCAGTAAAAGCACCGAGTCAAGTATACGAGGGTGCTCCATTAATACAGCAATACGAAGTATCTAGTTCCACTGGAGCTGTGACGTCACTGCAAGCTCAGACACAGCCTCCTATATCACAGACTGTTACGTCATCTCTACCTGTGCAGCCTATCTACTATCCTCAGGTTCATCATTTAAAATTATTATTCATGGTGTCCTAAGTAAAGGTACTTCTTCATCTCATTTTGAGAGATTCAGAATATGACTCCACACTTTTACTAAAACACAGGAATATAAAAACTCCCCTCATAGATCAATATAGATAATTGTTACTACTAATAACTCTCTGGGATGATGGCAAATTCAAGATGTATTTTTTTTGTTAGCAAAATTTTTTATAGGAATATATTGGATAATAGGACAGGGAAGAGATGAAAATAAATTATCAATGAAAGTAAAGGCACTCAGACTATTATATGACAAAGTCATAAGTTAGATAGAACCAAGAGAGATTGTAGAATCATAATTACAGATCTCTTTTCACCTAGAAGGTTTTCTGATAGTCTGTATTTCTAACTACTTATACTGTCCACAAATGACCTAACATGGGATGGTTAATTTATTTATTAACTGATTTGATCTACAACAAATTCTACTTAGAGGGCTATCCTATTCAGCAATAAACGTTATCTGTGCCCACACTGTAAAGTTCTATTATATCTCTCAGAGCACTGTTAAAGCTCTATTCGCAAATTTAAAGAGCAAAGGCTTCAGAAGCGTCTCCTACAATGATTCCCTAGAGCTAGTTGTCCCTCAATTTTAAAGCGGTATCTAACCTCTGTGCAGATGGAACTGGAAGGTGTTCAACCTTATTGTGGTCCAGCAGGCCCCTCGCCTGCTCTGTATCTACCGAACGATTATCAACCAACAATCTACGACTATTCTCATCTATACCCAGCCTTATCAGTCGGGCCTCAAGCTTATCAATACGTATCAGCTGATCCTCTTTATTATCTTCCTCCTCCACCTCATCCTTAAATCAATTTGGGGAAGCTTCATGACCAGCAAGCGGCAGTAAAAAGGAACTCAGATCGTGTAGCTTGATGATAACCACTAACTCATTATTTGCATTAAGTTGAGGACGACTCAAGTTTTATATGTATTGATTTATAACTAATTGTAAACTGTTTTTTTATTTCAGTAATGCGATGTTTTCTACATACTTCATATTTTTTTCATTCTAGATTAATACTTATTAAATATGTTTAAAGTGTTTTATCTACTCCTTGTATTGTAAGTTCTACATTCAGTCTAGTTATCTCACACTGTAAATGTACTTTTACTCCCTAGGGAGGAAAATTGAAAGTGTTGCTAACTTGACAGAATTTTTTAATAAAATGTTAAGGAATTTTAGGAAATTTTTAGGATTTTTTTCGGTGTTATGTTGGTACTACGGGTAGAATATACAATATACACACGCTATTGTTTAAATTACAAATATAGTATTACACATTATTCTATTGACAGCTTACAATAAAATAATGTGAAGACAGTGGCTTTATTCTCTCTTCATCAGAGTAATTGACATGGTAAGAATAAACTAAACTAACACAATAACAATTAAGGAGCTGAAGAATATATTAATAGTTGTTAGTATTAATTCTCTAGTCGTAGATAAAATTTAATATGCAACAAGGGATGAAAGTTTTCAGCTCTCGTATTATCTCTCTCGTCAAGCCTCGGGAGCCAAAATGTTAGTTAACTCCCTCCGCAAGCCTCGGGAGCTAACTAGTTTGTCTCCCTCGGCCTACCGGCCTCGTGAGCTAATGAAGTTTCCTCCTTGGGCGCTGCCTTAGGACGAAACTTTAACTTGAGCTGTAAAACTTACTTTCATCCCTTGTTGCATAAATAACTATTTATGCTTATAAAATATGCTAAATCATGCTGATTACCGTACAAAAATACTTGTTTTAGATGTAATCATTTCATGTTTTGCTGTAACAAAATGAATATCCTGGAACTCTTTTAAAAAATGTTGCCTTAGTTTTGCCATTAAGGGTTAATATACAAAAATATTATTATTTTCATATATCCTAAGTGTTAAAGGTAAAACAAGACGATATATTAAAAAAGTATTTTTAGCCGCTATTAACAAAAAAGCAAATTATATGAGCAAAAGTTCATTTAATTACAGAAAAAAATTGTTCATATGAATCGATTACTGCGATAACAACGAGTACTTTTAACGGAAATCAGCATGTTTCGTCATATTTAATAAAAATACACTTTAATAAACCTAGGATGATAAATAATATCAACTATGCATTAATCATTCATATTTCAGACTAAAATGCTATAAGAAACTTTTAATTAATAAGTAAGTTTATAAACTGCTGCCTTAATAACGCTAAATAAAAATATGTAACGCCACTTAATACAGTTAATTGAGTAATAAGTTTAAACATAACGTAAGGTTTATAGGTAATGGAATGATCTCCTATATACAACTTAAAACCCTTTAACTCTCGCAAGATGTAATTATATAGGGATTCTTTTAAGTAACTATAATATTTAGTTAGTATAAACTAAAGCTTTGTTTAAGGTTAAGTCAAAATCATTAAGGAGAGAAGGGTAGAAGGCATTATCATCAAGTCAGGGTTGACTAAAAATGTTTTACGGAATGTATAAGTCAAGCACTTTGACTTAGACCTGATACCTAAACGATAATTTTTTCTAGAACCTTTTACGATTTTTTTTTTTAGAAAACCCAGATGAAAATAGTCTTTACATCGTCTCTTTCATTGCAGGTTTTAGGATTCTTTTTGAAATGTTGACTTCTTAATGTTTTGATCGAATTTGTATGAGTGTTATATATTGTATAACTTTATGGAGAATTTCAGAGTTAGGTGCCACCGCATTAGAATAGGGAATGAAAGCAAAAGCCCATTCTAGGACTTAGCTGTGTACAATACTTAGTCAACATCGAAGTAGTTAAGATAAGATCAGAAACGGAGATTTTAATATAAGGAGTGTTCCAAATATTCTTGAATATCCCGCTCTTTTTGAATAAGAAACATAAGAACGATTTGTTTTTAACTTTCTCGACAGTCAAAATTCCTGCAATTATTCGTAATTTTGATTGGACCTTTGTTGGACCTTTGCATGGCTTGATTAGAATGTAACTTAGATTTGTGGACATAAGAAACTGGTCTAGTAAAATGAAGCAGTTCTTATCAGTAACACATACTAAGGTTATATCCTAACACAATAGAATTCCACTGATAACACGAAAGCCGGTTGACTGGTGGTCATAAGTAGTAGTACCACCCTAACAACAAAACATTATTTTATAAACTTGTCTTAAATATTCTCTAATGAAGAAATATCATAGGAAACACATATAATAATATAAAAAAAACCCAGCTAAGGATTTAATATAATCGGTTTTAGATATCAAAAGAGTAGCGAAATAAAAGTCTTTTGTATTTCGTAGATGTAGATTCAATTAAATTTACATATTATTCGAAAGGACTACTTTTAAAATATTTTTTAATTAAAAACTTTAAATACAATTTAATATGCTTAACAAAATTATAATGTGCACTATCTATTTACATTTTATGAATAATCAATCATTAATTAATAATACAACATAATAATACAACAACCGGAAGTATTGCCAACTTTTTATAAAAAATTGTATATTGTCAGGGTGGCAGCATTACTTAAGACCACCAGTTAACCGGATTCCTGTAATCAGTTATGCTCCTTCTATATAAAGTATTATTCTAAGGTTATTTCTAACGATAGTAGCTAAAAATAGAGTTATCCATTAGATTTTATGTTTCAAAAAAATTTTATCCGATGACGATACTAAATACATTTTAACCTTTTCCAAATCATTTAACAAGTGTATTCCTGTTTTAACTGGCCATTATGTCAATTAGGTTTAATTGTATATTAAAGGAAATACATACTTTTGGGCAAAACTTTAAATTTTTATATTTATAAATATAAATAATAAATTATTTTAAAATATTACTTTAATAATTTTATTAATATAATTTTTAACTTTAATAAAATACATTCTTTTACTTTGAAAGCAATTTTAATATTCATAAAACTTAGTATTAATCACATTTTTAATAGTCAAAAAAGACTGATATAAAATGATAAAAATGAAAATTATGAGACTGACACTAAAATACTATTTTGACTGTTTAATCTAGGAAATAAGAAAATAATTTTTAGTATAAAAGATAATTTTAATTAATATAACAATTTATGAAAAATTATATGTCATTATATATGAATTGATTGTCTAATTATAGTTGATTTGAATTAAGTTGTTGAGATCAAAACATATTATAGATATAGAATTAAATAATTATTTAATTAGTTTTTACAAGTGTATCGTATACAGACAGGTACGATGCACTGCGGACTTTCCATTACACTGCGGGGTTATTTACATTTTACTCCAAGATGATGAATATATATATATATATATATATATATATATATATATATACATATGATCCAAATGGATTGAAATATATATATAGCAATTCCTATTTATTAAAACATGGTAGTATTGAAGCAGTTCTTTTTCTAATAAGTAATTATGGAATTCTACAATAAAGACGTTTTTGTTTTAAGATGAAAGTAATGTAGACACAATATAATTGTGCGAGAGATATATTGTGTCACTATTCATGTTTTGCAAAAACTCGGTAGTATCAAATGATATGAAAGTAATGTATTTTATTTTGCTCCTTGTCACCTGGCGTCGGATTATTTTAATTAAAAAAATTTAATTATTGGTCATTTAATTATTTATTTGCCTGAAGTGTCAGTGTGCAATATTGAACTTGTCTTAATATCCTACTTTATGCGTCTTTTGCTATAACCTTATTGAAATAGGCCTAGGGAAGGTAAGTTTGTTCCTATTTCTCTATCTCATAAAACGTTCATAGGGTCAGTAAAGTTTTCTTTTCGCGTCATCCCCTTTATTAAAGATCTTTGGCGAAAACTCCAGGACTTCATGCGTTTTCCATCATAACCATAATGAAAAATTTACTGGGATAAATAATTTTGGTCTCCAATTATTATTACTAAATACTAGTCACCTAAAGGCTATATTGAATAATTACATTGAATTATTACATCATTTAAAACATTTTCTCATTATTTTTTTGCGAATGAAATATTTTTCATCCTTAAATGAGGCTTGCCCGTGTTTGAGGATGGTTAAAGCATTTCGTATGTTAAATAGACAAAACATAGATATAAAAATATATATCCTAAAAAATATATTCAGCAAACAATTAGATTAATAAATTTTATGAAATTCCATTATCATAAAATTAAAGTTGGTAGCTATTGCTTATGTTAATTTATTATTATTATTATTACTTCTTTTAGATTTTTCTGTATTTATTTTATTTATTGTGAGTTGTGCTTACTAGATTTTCTTATTTTTTATGAATGCTAAAATTTTTCAATTTGAAGATTTAGGTTTTCCGGTGGTGACCGGGTCAATTTAGATGAAAAATCCGACGTTTCGCTTTCACTGTGGAAGGCATCTTCAGTTTCGGTTGAGCTTTGTAGAGCATTTTGTTTTTTATCCATGATGTCCTACATCCCTGAAGATGCTTCTCACTGTGGAAGCGAAACGTCGGATTCATCATCTACATTAACGCAGTCACCACCGGAAAACCTAAACCTTCATGACAATAACCGCAGAAGCTTACGCAGTTTATTATTTTTCTATTTGCATAAATATAATTATACTCTCAAATCCAACAAATAATCTTGATTTTCACATATTTATAAATTAAAATGTACCATTTTTTTTTGTTTTAGTATTTACTTTCGTCAAAGTAAGATGTTTCGCCTTTATACAAGTTTACTTTAAATAGGTTTATTTTAACTGCTTACTTCAGCCTAATATAAAAATAACATAGAGCTCTAATAACAAAAAAAATACTAGAAAAATAAATAAAATAACAAAAATCAAGTAAATTAACGTACTTGAATATCGGTACTTAACATTTTTAATGACGAAGTTAGTTATTATACTAGAATGTTAATTCTAGTATAATGTAATAAGAAATGTATGTAATAAGAATGTAAATGTTATATTCTTTCTATACTTTTAAATTTAAAAATAACGTTAGGTATTTTACCTAAGATTAGTTATTTGTTGCTAGCTTTGTACTTTAGGCTTGAAATAAAAAAGTCTTTTACTAAACTTATATATTATATATATATATATATATATATATATATATATATATATATATATATATATATATTATATATATATTATATATATATATATAATATATATATATATATATATATATATATATATATATAATATATATAATATAATATATATATATATATATATATATATATATTATTATTATTTGTGTGTGTGTGTAGGTATATATGTATATGAGATAGCCAGCTTTCGATGTTATTAACGCTTTTAGCTACTAGCTACAGAAAAGCTGTAGAGCATATTCTATTTTGCTGCTCGTCCGCACTGATAGTGATCTTGTATACTATTAGTGGAGAGACTTACTTATTACTTTTTTAATTTCGTTACTTTGAAACTACAAAACTAATTTCTTATGTCATTTAGGTTATTCTTTATAATCTTAGAATAATACTAATATAGAAGGAGCATGTGACCGTAAACACCATAGAGATATATTACTAGAGGGGTCCTATTGGTTTAATTTTGAAACATCAGAAAAGTAACCTGACCACATTCGATTACCTAATAATCAAATAAACAGAACAAAATTACAGTAATTTATATAGTAGAATATTTATAATACAAAACCAAACATGAACAATGTGCAGAAACCAGAAATCAATTGATTTCGTATAACCTTAACTCGCTCTCAAAGGAGGTTTCATTGAGGTTACACAGAGCCCCTGAGAGCCCCACTAAAAATGTTTCAGGCCTCTCAATGTATTAAGATAGGCTATGCCCCCTCTAGTATATATCTCTATGGTAAACACAATGTTATTCTACTGATAACACGAAAGCCGGTTGACTGATGGTCATAAGTAGGGGTACCACCCTAACAACAAAACATTATTTAAAATATGTCTCATATACATCCATTGATGAAGAAAGATCGTAAAGAACAAATATACTAACTTAAAACACCTGCTGAGTATTTAATAAATACTCAGCCTTTTTAATAAATTTAAGGATTTAATAAATCCTTTTGCCAGTCTTAAATGGCAAAAGGATGACAAAATACAAGAATCTACATTTAGTTGACGAGGACTACTTTTAATATAATTTTAATTAAAAACGTTAAACTACAATTTAAAATGCTTAAAATATTGTAATGCACCGATATTTATACTAGTATTTTATGAATAATCAATCATTTATTAATAATATAACATAATAATTCAGCAACCGGAAGTATTGCCAACTTTTTTTTTATAAGAAAATTGTTAGGGTGGCAGCATTACTTAAGACCACCAGTGAACCGGCTTTCGTGTTATCAGTAGTGCTCCTTCTATATTTAGTATTATTTTAAGTTTATACTAAGTATAGTGTTAATATATAATATGATAAGTTCATATACTTTAGTTTTTTGGTTACGTCTGTAGAAAAGCATCTTGCTTAGAGCTTTGTTTACGGAATAATACGAATTTCTCAAGCCTCGTGTAGAGTATTCCCTCCCCTGTTTATTTTTATTTCAATACTGGTTCATGTTTACAAATAAATCGCTTAAACCAGTTACAGGTGATTTCTTATTTTAGTTTTTAAGGGCAAGTACAATACTTTTTCTTTATCTTTGATAAAAGGTACGGAAAAGTTAAAAAGAAAAGTATATGAACTTATCTTTAGATAGTAAACAAATAAAATTTAGTTATTATTTAAGATTGTCAAATGTTACAGTAATCTTGTTAATTGTTATAGATCAACATGTTAATATGTTTAATGTTATAACTGTTGTTTTTGTGCCAAGTTTCATCGTATTTAACAACTTAACTGTTTTATTGTAACAATTAATTTATTTTGGATGTAAAGATACAACCGTTTCAGAGTTTCCTAAAAACATTTTCTTAGAGCTTTCATTTTTTGAAAAAAATGTATCATAACTTTTTCCATTATTATAGAGACATGCCTTTGCGCATGCTTCTTGTCTATTCTTTGATGCGCTAAACATTGTAAGTACGAAATAAATAAAATTGTGCGGGTTAGTACTTTAATATTTTATAATAGAAGTAAAAATATCATCGTTTACAAGGGGAATTCAATCCTGGCTAAAACTTAATCATTCAGAATCTGTGTAAATTAAATGCAACAAAATGTTAGTGCTTTAAGTATCAAGTACACACATAGTTTTATTTAAAAGATCGCATATTTTAGATAGCGCACTTAGTAAACTACGTGCTCTTTCAATCTATAGACAGAATGAAGCATCAAATACGCATGTCTTAATTCATGGATAAACTTACCTCCCACGCGAGGTTACATTTGATTATAATATTTTGATTAATTGAAATTAATCGATAATTTATAAAATGAGCTTAGTTAAAAAATTGTCGCATTGTTCCTGTAACATAACCTGCTATTTGTGCTTTTTTACAATATCCTAATTAAGAAGGTAAGTTTCCCCTGTACTAATAGTCGGGGTAAAATTGTCTATATTCGCCATATTTAAGTGACAAGAAAATATAAATAAGAATTCACAGGCTCGTTTCCTTATTATAATAAGGAATAATAGGTTAGGTTAGGAATATTAGGTTCTGTATAATATATCCTTATACAGAACTTAAACAAAAATTGGAGGTTCGCGACTTAGCAAATAGGAAATGATTGGTTGTGTCTTTCTCGTTTATGTACTATTATTTAAATTAATTTGGTTCTAGTTTGTATTTAGTTATAGTTTGGGTTTAAGTTATTATTACGTATGCCTTGATTTATTGTGTTCTTTTAATAACTTAAGTTTATTATTAAATTAATTAGTTTAATACATTAGGTAAATAATTATTATCTTTTTTTTGTATTTTAAGGTTTTTAATTACGTTCATTAGTTCAAATCATGACTTAATATTGGATTTTTAGCCGAACTAATTTTTTTATTTTAATTTTTAGCCCTTGTTTTAAATATATAAAAGACTCACCTATTATTTTATTATCGAATTAATTATAGGTAAGCTGTAATTCTATAAAATTTAAAAAATGTCGACGAAAAAAATTTTTTTTACAGAACTATGTTACGAGCTATAAAAAATAACAATAGAGCATGCTATTTTGTTTTTTTAATTTCCTCATTTATACCGTACGTATACTTAGGAGACACAATAGGACTTATCCTATTGCGTTTGCAAAAAGAACAGTAATCGAGATATTACACGAATTATCCGTTACAGGAGTTTTAAAGACCTCTTAAGTGGTTTTCACAAAGTTGTCAGTCTGTAAATAAATAAATAAATTAATAGCTTTATTTAACAAGTAAGTGCAATTCATGTTCAATTGTTATTAGTCAAATAACTTAAATGTATAAAATTACTAAAAATAGACAGAAATTAACGCGGACAATACATAAAAACAAACAAACTAACATAATTCAACAAACTGACGAATGAATCCACATACTAAACATGCTTAGATTAATACAATCTTTGAGTTTATAATTTAAATTTAAAAAAGTCTGATTTTCAGAATTATTTATAAAATTAAAAGAAATCTTTTTTAAAGTAATCACTTATATTGTAAATTGGTTTCAATGTAAGCAGTTCAGAAACTAATTTATTAAAAAGCTTAGTGCTTTCTATCTGCTTAATACTACTTGGTAAGTGATTATACAGTTTTATAGCTGAGTATTGCTGACTTTGCTGGTACTTAGTGGTTCTGTGCTTTCTAGTCGTCAAGTCATGTCTGTTTCTAGTATTGTAAGTATGTACGTCTGAGTGTGTCTGTAGTTGGTCCAAGTTAGCTCTTATTGATTTTAAATTTTTTAATATGTAGAGTGCAGGTAAGGTTAGTATGTCAAGTTTTTTAAAAATCGGCTTACAGTGTGCCCTATGCTTTGCTTTTACGATGCACCTCAAGATTTTTTTCTGAATTCTAAGAGTTTTTTCAGCTTTGCGAGAATTTCCCCCAGAAATCAATTCCATACAGCTTAGCTTCTACTAAACCATAATAAATATTTACTAGTTCATCCTCACTTAGATAATTTCTCAAATTTTTTATAATGTAATAGCTATAATTAAGTTTTTTATTGATCGACTTGATATGTACATCCCAGTCAAGCGTTTGATTAATATACAAACCTAAAAATGTTGCCTCCTTTACTTCCTTGATGATTTTATTGTTGTGAGTTATTGTTGTATGTGTATTTGTGTGTGTATGTGTGTCTGTTATCATCGCACAGTGTATTTATGCTAAAGAGTTGAAACTTTGTACAAAAATCAGTCTAAAAGTACAGTTGTGCCATCTGGAAAATATTTTTTGTATGACATCATTAACCCACAATAATGACTCAGCAAAAATTTTATGATCAATTTAGGATTTGGCCCGTATGCAGACATTTATAAGACTATAATATGTGCCAAGTTTCATCTCGTTATCAGCATTCGTTAAATTTTTATCAAATAACTTGTGTACTTTTTTTTAAAAAAAAATCTAAAAATGATCCAATTAAGTCAAAATTTGGTACAAGTGTACCATTACGTAATAAATAAATACACCGAGTTTGATTTAATACGACAAGTATATACATGATTTTTGATGGATCAAAAAAGTTAAGCAGCATCGAGCATGGTCAATGCATCCGTTGTTCTCAGATATTAACTACATACTATCTGAGAACAAGCGAAGCGAGTCCGAAGTAGGGAGGATTCGATAAGAAAAAGTTCTCATTTTTTCAATTACTATCCAAGATTGTTTTGTTATCTCAATGACTATTTATCAGAGAGCCCTAAATTAAATAAATTTTAAGAAAAAAGGAGGAAAAAAGAATAAAATCGGGTACGGGGTACCTCGGAACTTATCCTCATCACATCGGATTCGCTACGCTCAGCCTACATACTTCAGACTCGCTTCGCTCGTCCTGAAATTCATTTAGTACATACATCCGCTTCGTTCTCAGTGGTCCCATCCAGGCACTGAACATGCTCTATGCTGCTTAACTTTTATGTTCCAACAAAAATCATAGATATACTTGTCATTAAAAGGAAACTTGGTTTAATTATTAATTACGTAAATGTTTACACTTATACCAAATTTCAACTTAATTGGATTATTATCCAATTTTATACAATTTTTTTAAAAACGTGCACAAGTCATATGATAAAAGTTGAACTAATGCTGATAATGAGATGAAACTTAACGCATATGTTAGTCTTATACATGGGGCTAAATGCGTTTCAAAACTCAATCTGATCGCAACAGTTTTTCCCGTTTTATGATTTTTCGAAATTTTCGCTGTCATTATTGCGGGTTAATGACGTCATAACGAATTATTTTCCGAATAGCACAATTACACCTATAGACTGATTTTTGTAGAAAGCTTCAACTCTCAAGCATAAATACACTGTGCGCTACGATGATAACAGACAGACACACATACAGACAGACAACTTTGTGAAAACCACTTAGGAGGACTTAAAATCACCTGAAAGGAATAATTCCGGTGACATGCCGGGTTCGGATTTATTTCAAACACAATAATTTTCCTAATTACCGACGGTTTAAATGCGGAAAAGTAATAGAAAGAGATGTTCAGTGATCTTACCTGTTCTTCCACCTCTCCTGGTAAATCCAAGACGCATGTTCTTTAAAAGTTATAGATGGAAGAAAGAGAATCTATATCTATCAATATATTTAATGATATAGATAGAAGTCATTGGTCTTCAAATTTCCGATATAGAAAGTTTGTTCTAAAAGCTGAATGACGATCTTTAAGTCATTATTACTGCAAGACCAATAGCTTTAATCCTAACGTACTAATAAGACAACATTGAGTTACTATTAAGCTTATTTTACCTAATACTATTAGGTAAAATAATAGTGCTTACTATTAGCAGTTTACCTAGTTCATCTTTTATGAAATTGACAAAATTTTAAATAGATGATTTGAACTAATGAGTACTAGATTATTAAATATTTATAATTGATTATTTATAATTCAAGCTAGTAATAAAATGAAGAAGACGTTTTGATTTTGTATTTGTTTTATTAATAATATTAAATTTTGCATAATTATAATTGTCGTTTTCTTTTTTTCCTTAGCATTTTTAGCAAATTTTGACGATAATTACGCTAATAAGATTGTACAGTCTAGGATGCGTTCAAAATTTGTATATACTATATTATAATACATATTATATAATATAATATACTATATTAATGTTTATATTACATCTTAAGGGAGAGTGTTATATGAAGTATCATGAAAATTTCTATATATTCACGATTTAATATAAATATAATAGACGACGAAGACTTGTTGCAATATAAATTTAACAATTTGTATATAAGAGGACGAGCGAAATGAATATATAAATACGTATTGGTATAATATATACTGCGAGAATGAACAAAATTCAAGGATTTTTCAATATAGGTATGCTTTTAGCGTATATGTGGATATGCGGAATTTGATAAGTGTTAGGCTCTAACCCACAGATTTGTGACAGGGCGTAGAGGGTTAAAAAAGCCTTTTAGCAAACACACACGGCAAACACTTAAAGGTATGCACTTGTACCAATTATTTTCCGATTTTTTATTTTTTTTTAAAAAACGTACACAAGTGATCTCTTAAAAATTAAACTAATCCTAATAGTGATACGAAACAGTCTTATACATGGCTATACAAGCGTGCCAAATTTCAATTAGATCGCAACATTTAATTCGCTTTTTATGATAGAGTCATTATTGTGACATCATAAAAAAATATTTTTACGATAGCACAACTACACCTATAAACTAATTTTGTACAAAGTTTCAACTCTCTCTATTCTTGGAGGAACAGACAGACACACACATTCACATTACACACACAGGCACATACACACTACACACTCACTCATACAGACATCTTTGTGAAAACTATTAAAGATCTTACAAACACCTAAAAAAAATACTTTCGGGGACATCCTGGTTTTGGATTTTTGCAAACAAAATTCCGGTAATAAAGTAAAAATACCGTTTAAGCCAATGCAATCTAGCTTGTAATACCTAATTAGAAATTTAAAAATACGAAAGGTAAACAACAAATGTTGAATATAGAGTCTCGTTTCCAATAGTTTTTCTTAAATTACTCTAACCAATAGTTCCAGGTTCGATTCCAGGTTCAGGAGAAATATTTTTATTGATATATGTTTATATTATATTTATTTATTTATTTATTATTTAATACATTATTAGTTTATACATACATATAGACCAAGAGCCCAGGGGTGTTTTGTTAATAAAAAGTGATGGGTGTCCCAGGCAGAACCTTTGACACCTAAAGTGCGTTCTGCCTGGGACACCATCCGATACGAGTCGGCAGAATTGCAGATCCTTGTTCAGGAAGGTATTTACGAAAAATTGAGACCGGTTCCAGCCATTACACTTTTTATTAACAAAACACCCCTGGGCTCTTGGTCTAATATTATAAATAAGTCATACAGTTTGACAAAATTTAGACACTTAACAATTTTTTATTATTAACTTCAGAGGTTTCAGTATCAAGGTGGTTTTCCTGATAAAATTGACAAAAAAATTATAGAGAAATATACTAGAGAGGGCATAGCCTATCTAAATACATTGAGAAACCTGAAACATCTTTTTGGGGCTCTGTGTAACCTCATTGAAATCTCATTTAACGTGAGTTAAGGTTATAATTAAAAAAAATATTTCGGTTTCCCACACATTATTTGTGTTTTGATTTGTATTTTTAACGTTTTACTATATAGGTTTTTGTAATTTGTACTGATTATTTGATTATACTTATAACCGAAGGTGGTCAGGCTACTTTTTCGATGTTTCAAAATTTAACCTATAAGGCGCTTCTGGTTATAATATCTCAATGGACAGACAAGTTAGCGCAATTGTTCCGACTATGAAGCATAAAACAAAAACCTGAGCAAGCAACCTGAGCAACTGGATGGGTGCGCATTTTAAAAGAAATTCGCTCGGCTTGCGGACCACCGCGCCAGAACGTTTACTATTATTGCCTAAAAATATGCAATTTTAAAAACAATGTTTTTAAAAAGCAATCCCTATTTATCAAAACTAATTGTCATATAATGATGAAATAAAAATTCAAAGAAACTTGTAAGAATGGTTATTGTTTTTCACATTGACGTAAAATTAATTAGAAAACTTATCAATAATGGCACTACACGTAATAATAATTTACAAAAACAAATGACGATAATCTCAATGCTTGTGAGGTCAACGAACATAGTCCTCGCAATTCTACCAGTTCTTCTACAAATCGTTTTTAAATATTAAAATATTGTATTGCCTTACCTTGAATACCACCAGTTAATCTTATCTGTTGTCTATTTAAAGTTTTTAAATGGCATAATGCCAATATATGAATGGGTTTTCAAAGGTAAATGTCGAAAACCATAAATTGCTTACATTAAACTTTTTATATATCAAACGATAAAAGTGAAGCTCATGCTATTAAAAGTAGACTTCGTACTTTACATCATAGAGATATACTACTAGAGAGGCCCTATAGGTTAAATTTTGAAACATCGAAAAAGTAACCTGACCACCTCGCTAATAAATACAGTTAAATAATCAGTACATAATTACAATAACTTATACAGTAGAACGTTAAAAATACAATTTAAAAGAAAAGTCATATTTGGGAAGCCGAAAACAATTGATTTATTATAACCTTTAGTCACTCTTGGAGAAGGTTTCCATGAGGTTACACAGAGCCCCTGAGAGCCTTAAAAAGATGTTTTAGGCCTCTCAACGTAATGAGATTATATACTATGCCTCTTCTAGTGTATATCTCTATACTTTATATAACATATATTCGTAATAAATTTCAACTTAACCCTGAGGCTGTTTTGTAAATTTTTGCTGAGTCAGCATTGTGCGTTATTAGCATACCATACATATGTTCAAGACGTTCCGTATAATCTTTCCTAAATGGGTCAAAATGTTCCTATATCAATTATTATAACAAAAACTGGCCTTTTTGTACAAAGTGCCTATACATCGTAAGATTGTACTTTTGAGTTTTGATGTCTTAGAAATATCCACAGGGATTAAAACTACAATAGTGTCGTTTGAACTAAATTTACTAAAGCGCACATTATTATAATAATAAAAGTATGTTCACAAGGAGTGAGCCGATCTTAGAATAATACTAGATATAGAAGGAGCACTACTGAAAACACGGAAGGCGGTTCACTGGTGCACTTAACTAATGCTGCCACCCAAACAATATACAATTTTCTTATAAAAAAGTTGGCAATACTTCCGGTTGCTGTATTATTATGTTGTATTATTAATTAATGATTGATTATTCACAAAGTACTATTATAAATAGCGGTGCATTACAATATTTTAAGAATTTTGAATTGTAGTTTAACGTTTTTAATTAACATTATATTAACAGTAGTCCTCGTCAACTAAATGTAGATTCTTGTATTTCGCTATCCTTTTGCCATTTAAGACCGGTTTTATTTAATACTCAGCAGGTGTTTTAAGTTATTATATTTGTTCTTAAGGGATATTTATGACACATATTTGAAATAATGTTTTGTTGTTAGGGTGGTACCCCTACTTATGACCACCAATCAACCGGCTTTCGTGTTATCAGTAGAATTACATTGTGTTAACGGTCCTGTGCTCCTTCTATATTAGTATTATTCTAAGGAGCCGATCGATCAAAATTGATCAGTGTCATGGCCATATATAACTCCCAACGCCAAAGGACATGAATAAAGTTAGCGAACTCTTTTTCATCTCTTCTTAAGATCCATAGAGATATATACTAGAGGGGGCATAGCCTATCTCAATACATTGAAAGGCCTGAAACATCGTATTGGGGGCTCTCAGGGGCTCTGTGTAACCTCATTGAAACCTCCTTCAAGAGTGAGTTAAGGTTATAATAAATCAATTGTTTTCGGCTTCCTATACCTTGTTTGTGTTTTGATTTGTATTTTTAACGTACTCCTTTTTAAGTTATTGTAATTTTGTTCTGATTATTTGATTACATTATAAGCGAAGGTGGTTAGGTTATTTTGTCAGTGTTTCACAATTCAACCAATAGGGCCCCTCTAGTAATAATATCTCTATGTTAAGATCAGTAAATAGATAACCTCACAGATTCCAGTATAACCTTTTAACAACAGCGTGCTTGACTTCTGTTTATGTTTTGATATACTTGTCTTTACTTTTAAAATCTTGTTTATTTCTTGTGTTGATGTTTATTCATCCTACATAGAGCATCAAATCTACAACTCCAGGCTTTATTCTATCTCATTATATAATTTTAAAAAACAGAGACCTACTTCTGAAATTACAGAAAGACAATACAAAGCAGTCGAGCTGATACAGAGACAAGTCAAACCGTTTTCTTCAGAATGTTTGACAATAATTTGTTGTTTTGAAAAAGAAATCTTGTTAATGAACTTGTGAATTTAATTAGCACCATTTTAATTAAACCCTACTAAAATTGATGAATCAATTGAAAGTAACTAACAACAACCTTTTGTAGCGTTAAAATAAATACGTTTCTTTGAAATCAGCCAAAAATAGACTAAAACCAACAAAAATGTTGATAGACCTTAGTCAAGTAATCAATTTTTAGCATAGAGATATTATTACTAGAGGAGCCCTGTTGGCAATTGGATAGTTAATAAAAAACGTTGATATAGGTTTAACACTATAATGGTTTTAAGTTATACAAAATGATTAACTGTAACGAGTTTAATGGCAACACAGGCAGAGATGTATATTATTTTAAAAGGATGGTTGGTGACGCACTGACTTACAAAGGGCTTGGTACAAAAGCACCTTGGTGGGGTAAAAGGGGGGTAGGAGGCGCATGCGCTAGAACTACCCACTCTACATTCATCTTGGTTTCACACACACAACTCAACATCCCGGCCCCCGTTGCCAAACAAAAAAAACCAAAAAAGGGGTTAGTTGAACAAAAAAAATAATAAGGTACATAAAAAATACTAATAAAACAAGAAAAATAATAGAACATAGGGACATTGGGCAAAATCTTGAGGAAGTAGACATGATGATGAGATCTATTCATCCAAAGGTAATGGACACAGTCTGTTGACAGCTCGGATAGTGACTCCAGACGCTGTCTTAACCTGTGCAGTTCTAGGTACTCCATCTTTGCCAAGATGAAAAGAGATGATGCGGCCTAACGACCATTTAGTAGGTGGTAGGTTATCTTCTTTTAGCAGAACAAGAGCTCCAGAAAGAGGGTGTTCTCCTTGAACTCTCCATTTAACACGATGCTGCAGATTGTTTAAAAACTCTGCATGCCACCGATCCCATACTTGATTAAAGATGACTTGGAGTCGCCTCCAACGAGATAGTGCACTGATGTTCGTGTTCTGATCATCATGATCAGGCGCCATCTTGATTGATTGACCAATTAAAAAATGGGCAGGTGTTAGAGGTTGTAAATCGTTAGGATCAGAAGACAATGGTGAGATTGGACGAGAGTTGAGGCAAGCTTCAACTTGAGTTAGCAAAGTGGTAGTTTCTTCAAAAGTAAATATGCTCTGATTAAGAGCTCTTCTTAGGTGGTGTTTCATTGATCGCACAGCTCTCTCGTATATACCTCCAACTGAAGGAGACCGAGCAGGAATGAATTTAAAAGTAATGCGTTCATTATTAAAAGTTTCGAGTAATTTGTTTTGAAACGACTTGGATCGGATTAACTTATAAAGATGAGATAAAATATTATTTGCACCAACAAAGTTTTTTGCATTATCGCAGGTAACACTTAAACAAATACCACGTCTGCTTATAAATCTCCGAAAACAAGCGATAAATGCCTCGGTAGATAAATTGCTAACTAGTTCTAAATGAGTAGCTTTGGTCGCAAGGCAAATAAAGACACATACATAACTTTTCTCTGATGGAGAGTTTTTCCGAGTGGATTGTTTAGTTAAAATTGGACCAGCAAAATCAATCCCGACATTGGTAAAAGGTTTGGCAGGTTGAGTAACTCTTTCAGAAGGTAAGTTTCCCATTAGATACTTATAAGGTTTTGGTTTAAATTTAAAACATAAAATGCATTTATGATAAACATTTTTACACAAATTTTTACCTTTAATCGGCCAAAAGTATTCTCTTACTAAATATAAGAGGTGCTGGGGACCTGGGTGGAAATGATAATAATGAAAATATTCAATAATTAACAATGTAAGAGGGTGCTTAGAATCTAAAAGAATGGGATGTTTAGCATCATAAGATAATGTGGAATTATTTTTTAATCTTCCTCCTACGCGGATTAATTGTTTGGAATCTATAAAAGGGTTTAAGGATAGGATAGGAGATTTTGGGCTTATAGTTTTATTTTTGGACAACAGTGCATATTCTTTCGGAAACATAATGGGTTGGTAGGTTTTTAATATAATAAGTTTTGCTTCTTCTGTTTCAGATGAATCCAGTTGCAAAAGATCTGGTTTATTTTTCGGATTTCTGCAGTTTTTAATAAATCGCAAAACATACGCAATTGTTTTATAGAGTTTAGCCCATGAACGAAAATTATTGAAATCGATTAGATCAGAAATATTATACTCAGAAATGACTAAAAATGTATTAATAGGCGAGGTTTTTCTTTCAGACGATACAAAGTCAGGATTTAAGGTGTAATTGATAGGGTAAGTGTTTAAGCCAGCAAGCCACTTGGGCCATGTAGCCAGAAAGATATATTTTCAAGAAAAACGGTTGGATTAACTCCACGTGATAACATATCACTTGGATTATCCTTACTGGACACGTGCAACCAGTGACCAGAATGAGTAAGGTGCTGAATTGTAGCAACTCTGTTACTAACAAACGTTTTCCATCTACTGGATTCACCATTTATCCAATGCAGGACAATTGTAGAATCACACCAGAAATATGAACAGTGAATTTGGATAGAAAAAGTTTCGGATACTTTACTATAAAGTTTACTCAGCAAATGGGCAGCGCACAACTCAAGGCGTGGCAGAGTAATTTTCTTTATTGGAGCTACTTTGGATTTGGAACAAAGCAAGGTGACTTGAGAAGGTTGATCTGAATATATAGTTTTTAAATAAAGACAGGCTCCATAGGCGACTTCACTTGCGTCACTAAACCCATGAAGTTCATAAGTAACAGCATCACTAGTTGGACTGGCATAGAACCTCGGGATACTAACATTTTGGATGTTAGGCAAATCTGATACAAAGGCTAACCAGTTTTCAGATAAGGTAGATTCTAACGGATCGTCCCAATCTAGCTTGATTAACCACAAGCGTTGAATGAATATTTTTGCCTTAGAAACAACAGGACCAAGGAGCCCTAAAGGATCATAGATTTTGGAAATTTGGGACAAAATATTTCTTTTGGAGATAATTTCATCTAGAGATACATTTACTTTAAATTGGAAAACATCACTCGTAGGATGCCAAGTTATTCCTAGAGTTTTGACTCCTTCATCGGAGGTGACATCCAAACAGAAGGCTGGGTCATTTGATTTATTGTCCAAGGAACCTAAGAATTCTTGACTATTAGAACAGAATTTTCTGTTTCATTCCTCCTCTGTCCAGAATTGAAACTAATTGATCTTTGAGAGTGAATAAAGAAGGTAAACTTGAGGTTCCACAAACGGCATCGTCTATATAAAACTCATTCTGAATACAATCAAAAGCAAGAGGGAATTCAGGTTCATCTGTTGATAGACGTAGCAAACTTTTGAGAGCCAAAAAGGGAGCTGGCTTTAGCCCGTAGGTAACGGTTAATAAAGCAAATGTTTGTATATTCTCTGTAGGATTATCACGCCAAAGGATAAGTTGATACTTCGTGTCTAACTGTGAAATTAAAAATTGGCAATACATTTTTTCTATATCAGCCGTCAAGGCGTAACGATGAGTTCGAAACCGCAATAAAATAGTAAAAGAATCTTTTTGGAGAGGAGGACCAGATTCTAGGATTCAATGACTTACCTGAGGTTGTAGGCATGGAGGCGTTGAACACTACACGGATTTTAGTGGTAACACTATTTTCTCTTATAACTTCTCTATGAGGGATGTAGTAGTGTGGTTCATTTAAAATAGATTTTAGTTCATCAGGAGGAACTTATCTCATATGTCCTAATGAGATGTATTTCTGAATAAAACCATTGTACTGGCAAAACAAATCAGGATTTTTTAGGAATTTTCTTTCTAAAGATAGAAATTTTTTAAAGGCTAATTCATAAGAATTTCCTAAGACCGAAGGGTCTTCTTTAAAAGGAAGTCTGACGACGTAGCGTCCAGACTCATTTGGGATAGTTGTGGCTTCATAAAACTCCACTACTTTTTTAGCTTGGATTGAGAGTTCTTTAGGCTGTTGTAACTCTTCTAAATCCCAAAATCTAGACAACAAAGAATCGATGGAGGGGTTTGACTGAGCTAATAATACAGTATTATGACTGGAATCATTAACTTTATACGGACCAGCAACAACATAACCAAGTTCAGATTTATGTAAAACTGGAGAAAGGTAGGAAGGTTGGAATTTTTCATTACTCATGATATCATAGGAGACTTCAGCGCCTAAAATAATATCGATTTTCAATGAGTATGAAAATTGGGATCAGCTAATGGTATCTCAGGTGGAATCTGCCAACTAAAAGTATCTATATTTTGCCTAGGTAAAATAGGCATTTTAGGTAGAACAAGAAAACTTAAAGGAAGTTGAAAGTCAGAGTGACAAGATTTAATAATAGCATTGACACTATGAGTAGATAAAATTTGAGTTTGACCTATGCCTTGGATGGCAGTTTCAAGTTTCTGTTTCGGTAACCCAAGATGCTGAACTAATGATTCTGATATCAGATTACCATCAGAACCACTGTCAAGAAGACAACGAGCAGGTAAATTACATTTACCAGAAGACACATAAACGAGTGCTGTACCTAGAAGCATTTGGTTTTGATTTCTGCACTGTTTAGAACAGATAAAAGATTTAGATGAAGTATGCGGTAAGTTAGCTACATCTGAATGCCTGTTTTCAGGGGGTGACTTATCAATGTGAATAAGGGAATTGTGAGGTTTTTCACAAAAACGACAACGGTGTTTACTGGTACAAGACGAAGTAAGATGCATACCAAAACAGTTCTCACAGAGTTTAAACTCTCTAATTTTGATTAAGCGTTCATAGCTGTTCATAGAATTAAAGACTGGACATAGATAAATCTTATGGATATTGCTACAAACTACACAAGGATACTTCCAAGTTTTCTCAGGTTGGTTAGGAGCTGATATGGATTGGTTGGAAGTAGGAAAAGTCTTGGGTTTGTGAGATATAAAAGTTTGAATAACATGCGACTGGTTACTGGATTTATTTTCATGATGGTTGTTATAATTATTAAATTTATGATGATTACTATTGTTGTTATTTGTATTTGTTGTAATTTATTTTGATGAGAATTATAAGAATAATTATTAGTTGGAGTTTTATTTTGGTGGGAAATATTACTAGTATTATTTTGAGATGTTGATGATAAACTTAAAATATTAATTTGTTTAATTAAATATTTCTCAATTATTTCAAGAGAGGGTTGCTCCTCTTCAGAAAGCGTTTCCTCAAACCTTTTCAGAAGTCTAGGGTGTAATTTACCTAATATTAAAGGAACTAGAATAAACTCGGCTTCGGTAGTATTTTTGTTTAAGCTTTTTAACGATCGAACATTTTTAAAAAAATCATTAGTTAAATCAAGAAGTTCTTTTTGATTATCATTTTTCATTTTAGGCAAATTTAGCAAGGTTTCAACGTGACTATAGGAAATAAGTCTATTGTTGTCATATCTTTGAATGATAAGGTCGTAAGCTACTTGGTAATTTTGATCGGTTATTGAGAGGTTATCGATTAAATCTAACGGTGGGCCTTTCAAACAAGATTTTAAATATTGAAATTTCACAGTGCTTTCAATATTTTTACTATGGATTAATGAATTAAAATTATCTTTAAAGGAAGTAAAACAACGATAATCGCCATTAAACACTGGCAAATTGATATCCGGTAAATTTACAAAATTAAACGGCTTTTGTTTTTTATTAGATTCGATAGACTCTTTATCACTGGATTTTTTTCGTCGTATTAACGATCTTATTTCGGATTCTAACTTATAGTATCGTGATTCAAAATCTTTAATCACCTCAAAAACTTCCTCACTGGTCGAAAGATTGTTCGATTCTATTTCCTCCATTACTTCCTGGAATTTATCTAATAACGGAAGCACATTTTCTAATCTTGTCGGAAGCTGATCAATTAAACTATCATCGTAGCCATCTAAAAAGTTCTCAGCCCTTTCTAAACAAGAAATTAGGTGATATTTTCTAGTAATGAGCTTTTTCTTTTCAGTTTTATTTAAAGTTGTCATCGTGGATAATGCAATGTAGGATTAAAATATTAAAAGCAGGATTACCTTTATATCAAAAGTAGGATTACTTGACGTAACTTACAGTGAATTAATAATAATTTTTACAAAACACTTTAAAGTCTTTGAGTTTATTCACTTCACCATACTTAGTAAACTAAAAATATTTTTAGGTCGGAAATCTTGGTAAATAGTATTGCGGAGGCAGTAACTATACACGTGTTTAAACAGGAAATAACACGTAACGAACTATAAATCATTAGGTTAAACTAGTATACGGCTCGATGGAGCAAATTTATGTTGGCAATTGGATAGTTAATAAAAAACGTTGATATAGGTTTAACACTATAATGGTTTTAAGTTATACAAAATGATTAACTGTAACGAGTTTAATGGCAACACAGGCAGAGATGTATATTATTTTAAAAGGATGGTTGGTGACGCACTGACTTACAAAGGGCTTGGTACAAAAGCACCTTGGTGGGGTAAAAGGGGGGTAGGAGGCGCATGCGCTAGAACTACCCACTCTACATTCATCTTAGTTTCACACACACAACTCAACAAGCCCTTTAGGTTAAATTTTGAAACATCGAAAAATTAACTTGACCACTTTTGCTTATAAATATAATCAAATAATCGGAACAAAAATACAAAAACTTATATAGTAGAACGTTTAAAATACAAATCAAAACACAAAAAATGTCTGGGGGAAGCTAAAAATTGATTTTTATAACCTTAACTCTGTCTTGAAGGAGGTTTCAATGAGTTTACACAGAGCCCCTGAGAGCCCCAAAAAGATGTTTCAGGCCTCTCAATGTATTAAGATAGGCTATGCCCATTCTAGTATAGATCTCTATAATTTTTGTCAATTTTATTAGGAAAGCCTCCTTGATATTGAGACACGTTCACCGAGCAACTCCGCCTACTTGGTTAAATCGATCTGATTGGCTAGCAGTCGCAAACGCAAGAAAACAGACTTCTTAATAGAACAGGATTATTGATAGCTGCTGTAAATTCTTGAATTAGGCAGCAGTGAGCCTTCATAAGATAATAGCCTTCATTTTCCAAACATTGCCTAAACTATATGTTGTAATGGGTAAACGTTAGTCTACCCGCTGGCGTAAGTAGTCCGGATTTGACCAAAAAGAACTGTTCGTGTTAATTTGTTCAATATTTAAGGGAAAATGGTTTGTGTTTTAGTTAAATTGAATTCTTGTATTCATTTCAAAAGAATAAACTTATTTTCCATTCATAAAAGTCTGTTTCAATGAAAAATCCTTTAGTAGTAAGGGTAGGATGTTTAGAAAATGGATTTGTGGTGAAAACTCTGAAACCTCCCCATAATGTAGCGAGTTTTTCGAGTTTTCGCCTCAAATCCATTTTCTAAACATCCTATCCTTACTATAGGATTTTTCCATTTAAACGGACTTTTATTAATGGAAAATGAGTTTATTCTTTTGAATTGAATGTAAGAAACATTCGATTCAACTAAAACACAAACTATTCTGCCTTAAATATTGAACAACTTAAAATAAACAATTATTTTTTGCCTACATGTTGCCTTTGTTCAGCTAAATGTTGGTCAAATTTGCTCTGAGGCTTTTCATGCTCGAAAATTCTGACAGTAAAGGCTTTACCGGTTTGGCCAATACGAAAAGCCCCTGAGCAGGTTTTACCAACATGTTAGTAATAGAAAGCATATGTACTAAGAACATGAAATTGCTTTTCTTAACCATGATAGTTAAAGGGGGTCAGATGACGGCCCTTAAAAGAAATTGCTTTTCTAAACTATGATGGTTAAAGGGGGTCAGATGACGGCCCTTCAAAGAAATTGCTTTTCTTAACTATGATAGTTAAAGGGGGTCAAGGGGGTTAGATGACAGCCCTTAAAAAATTGATTTTCTTAACTATGATAGTTAAAGGGGGTCAGATGACGGCCCTTAAAAAAAAATGCTTTTCTTAACTATGATAGTTAAAGGGGGTCAGATGACGGCCCTTAAAAACCTAAAGAGGTTTCGAAATTTTCAACAAAAAGGAATATAAAGTGCTGAATGAAAGAAGTTAATACGTGTTTCTCTGGTAAAGACTATGGAGGGTACTCCAGTTCCACTGGTTTCCTAGTCTACTACATGCCATGGACTAGGAAACCAGACATCAAAGATTAGTTCAGACTGGTCTCACCAGTGCGACCTTTTTTATATTCTTATTATTTTGTTTTATCTTAAGATATGTTTTACAGATGGATTATTGTCATGCTTCACGCATAATGAAATCTGGCATTATATAATCTCTAACAGCTTTTAACATCAATTCAAAATTATGTAACAATAGATTAACGTTCAATACTGTTGAACATATCATTTAACTTAGGAATTCACAATGATTGAAACAATAAAATTCTTCAACACAAAAGACAAAAGAAATTCTATAAATTGTATTGATTTGAACTACAATAAACTGTAAAACTAACAAATTCAAATGATTACAATTATCGATTCGAGTGTAATTTATATTATATAATATATAAGTGCTTACAGTAAACATAATTCCTAGACACAGAGCAATTTTATATGCTTGGATCAAGATAAGAAGGAACGAAAGAAGGGAGAGGGTTATAATAGGTTTTTTAATCGACCGTAAATTTAGTTCTCGATAATTTGCCATGTTTTTCGACTTTTTGGTCACTTAGAGTGAACGTGTCGATTATGGACCGGTTTAATTTAATTCAGCGCCCAAAAAAACTTATATAACAACCTTTGTCAAGGTAAACGTAATAAACTTACCTACTAACTAAATTTTACCGCTTTTTTTAAATTTTGCTTACTCAGCAAACAGGGTTAATGACGTCACAGCAACCATATTTTTGGGTTTGTATCCTTCCCAAGTTTTTTTTAACCAAGTTTTACATTAAAAATGTTCCTTCAAAGCATAGCACGCTTACAAGAAAATATCTAAAGATACATTCATACAATGCACAAGGGGTTTAAACCTGACTCAGCTTTTTTAAACGAATTTTCTTTGAGGAAAAATTCGCTAACGGGGTAGGCCTCATGGCGAAAATTGGAATAGGACCCGGAAGTGTGAGCATGTATATATATATATATATATACATATATATAGAAAATATTGAATTTTTACTATAAATCTTGACCCCTCACACAAAGACTGCTAAACAAATAATGTGTCTATAAGTGTGCATGCGTATGCGTTAAAACTGAACACAAAAGTGTATATTTATTTTGTATCATATTCGTAATGATAGTAATCTAGATTACTGATAAACTATTGTTATGTCAAGCATTGATATTGTTAAAGGTAATGCTTAATCAATAAACAGAATAACTCTATATATATATAATATATATAATATATATATATATATATATATATATATATATATATATATATATATATATATATTCAATATAGTTCAATATATTAATTTTGTATACTGTTTATAAATTTGTTTTCTTAAGTAGTAGCTCGTTGAAGAAACTCAAATATTGAAAAAGCTCAAGATTGACGCGATAAAGTGTATCTTCATTAATCTGATGTTTTACCTGATTGGTTATCCATACCAATCATTAGGTAAAATATCATGTGAGCACCTGTTGAATAATGTGACACGCCGTCTAATTTCCTATCGAACTAATTTTAATATTACTCTGACCAGAGTCAGCATGTCAGAC
Organism: Microvelia longipes; assembly: GCA_018340805.1. Lineage (NCBI taxonomy): Eukaryota > Metazoa > Arthropoda > Insecta > Hemiptera > Veliidae > Microvelia > Microvelia longipes. The sequence goes on from JACMZG010000008.1 coordinate 4,108,520, forward strand.
TAATGTCAGAATATTAGTCTGACATGCTGCTTCTTAGACTTATAGAGGAAAATAGCATATTTTTTTTCTTACAACCCAATTTCATTATAACTTACAACTCAAGGAGCGGATATAAAATATATTACTTTTTATCTTACTTATTATGTTATTTACACAAATGATTGCATATACATTCAAAATATGTCACATACGATAGGAAGTTTCTAAGAAGGCTAAGATGAATCACCCATTAACATTTGAACTGTAATAAAAATAAACAGAATCTCAACATATTTCCAGGACGCGATATCTAATATTGTAGATAGTGTGATTCCTTAAATATCTCTGTGTTTCCTTATATAACATTACGTTCCAACAGGCGCGTTAGTTTCACTAAGGCGTTGAACACAGTTTGCAAAACTAGAAATCTATTCGTTCTTACTATTAAACAGTAACGTAATTATTATTGATTTAAAAATAAAGTGTATACTTTTGTAAGTTCACAAGTTTTGAACAACTCATAAGTATCATTTGTTGAAAAAAATAAAGAAAAGAAACGATTTTACATATTATATTTACATAATTAAATGTTTACTACATTTAAATTTATATAATTTAAATAGGGAGAGCTATAAAATTAAGTAAATGTGAAATAAAAGTGAGGTGTTATTTTATAGCAATAAAAGAGTTTATTATTAGTTTCTATAATGAATTATTCACTGAGAAATATTGTTCTAATTTATGTTACTTACAAAGAATAATCTTGTGTTATATAATTAACATTTTTTTATTGAGAATTATAAGGTCATTGTAGCAACAAAACTTTTAAAAAATAAAACTTTATAGTGCATAGTGTTATCTAAAGTTCGTTCCTAGTTGTCATAAGACTGAAACAGGACCAGCTGCTAGTTCATACAAATTCCATAAATAATTTTCGTAAGTTTTTCACATTCATATTCATTAACGGCGATATATATATATATATATATATATATATAATTATATATATATATATATATATATATATATATATATATATATATATATTATATATATATATGAAAAATACTTCTTTAATATCAATATCTCGATATCTCATCATGTGATTAAAAATAGTAGATGATTTTTAGACGATATTTCAATAAGCAAAAAGTAATGGACAACTGAAAAGTAATGGATAACTAAAAAGTAATGGACAACTGAAAAGTAATGGACAACTAAAAAAGTAATGGACAACTGAAAAGTAATGGATAACTGAAAAGTAATGGACAACTAAAAAGTAATGGACAACTAAAAGTAATTGATAACTGAAAAGTAATGGACTACTAAAAAGTAATGGACAACTAAAAAAAAATGGCGACGAAAAGTAATGGACAGCTAAAAAGTAATGGACAACTTAAAAGTAATGGACAACTTAAAAGTAATGGACAACTGAAAAGTAATGGACAGCTTAAAAGTAATTGATAACTAAAAAGTAATGGGCAACTAAAAAGTAATGGACAACTAAAAAGTAATGGAAAACTAAAAAGTAATGGACAACTAAAAAGTAATGGACAACAAAAAATAATGTACAACAAAAAATAATGTACAACTAAAAAGTAATGGAAAACTAAAAAGTAATGTACAACTGAAAAGTAATGGACAACTAAAAAGTAATGGACGACTAAAACGTAATAAATTACAAAACAGACAAGAATGCTAATATATAAGACCTAGGGGGAATTTTACTGAGATTGTTTCGACCTTCTTGTTCTCTAGTATAATCCCTCTGGCCTGTCTCATGGAAAAATATTGTTGAGTCATGTTCTCTATGGGATTTTTATTAAATTCTCCAAGTACCTCTATTTTAGTAACTCGAGGACGCATGTACAGTTAGACGGCAATATTTATAAACAAATATCATAATAAATAACAATGGTTTATTAATTATCTTCTCTGTTGAGTAATTACAAATCTACGTTTCAAATAAACAAAACCATTCATATTTTTTTTATTTATAAAACGTCATTGACGTCGAACAACGTAAAAACGGTTTGATTAAAAACGTGATATTTATCTCATTGATAAAATAAAAATCATATATGTGCAAGTATGTGAATAATTTGCCATGTTTAATTCATTCATTGATATCGTACAATATTTTATACCTGTGTGATACATGCAATCCAAGGATCTTGAATAAAGGGGATGACGCATTAAGGAATTGACCCCATGGAAGTTGTATGAGATAGAAAATAGGAGCAAATTTACCTTCCCCTTGGTTATAATGAAAAAAGAGGCCAAACGCAATTTATTGTAGCAAGGTTGTCGAGTTTGCTTCTCAACTTTCTTCTGTGCTTATTTGAGGTGCTTGTTAAGTCATTTGTGCTTAACAAGTACAAATGATTAAGAATTTAATTCTAAATTTTGGACTATACCTTGCCACTTCAGTTAGTGATAATTTAAGCGTGTTTTGTTATAACCTTCTCAAGCAATAAACAATGGGAAACCATTGAGAGGTAAGTTGGCATCTAAAACTTAAGACCTGTGCTGTTATAAGAATTGTAAGCATGCACAGTTTATACCAAGCATGTGCAGTTGGTTTTTGACGTGTGTTTCGTGTTAAATTCTCTCAATTTTTTGGTTTTCGATAAGGGTCACTTTTTTGTATGGCAAATCAACTTATTGCGTCATCCCCTTTATTCAAGATCCTTGATGCAATCATACAATAATATGATATTGTTCAGGATTGTACATAAGAACATCCATAGGTACATGCATTATACAGGTTATAATAAAAGTACTCGCCTGACGATATTTTTGAAAATTTTGTTTGACGAAATTTGCTAACGGGATAGGTGGTATGTAAGAATATATTAAGTAGTTTTTTCAAATGCAACGCGCTCATTCATCCCATCTATGCGTTTTAAAAATAGCATACTAAAAACTATTTTCATTTCAATTGGCGATGTACAACATGATTTGCACTCAATTTATAAGTTCAGTTAATTTAAGTCATGATAATCTTTATTATGTTTTAGCATATTTCCTTTAAAGCATATCTACAACAAAATTAAACAATTTTAATTTAATGCTTAAGTTATAAGGCACATTCATTGAAACACAAACAAAAATACATTTTTGAGCAAAGAAATTGTTGTGCTAAACATAACTTATACAATTATATTTAATTTTTAATTTTTCAGTTTTTATTGGTGCAAGATATAAATAAAATAAATTATATATAATATATATATATATATATATATTATATATATAATATATATATATATAATATATATAATATATATATATCTGGGGGCATGCAGTGCCCCAGCCAAGTCTTGCTTTATAAAGTACAAGTTACCGAAGCAATTCGGAGCATTTTCTACCCCCTTGTATCTTTTGACTGGATAAACATAGATCTTTCCAATTTGGCTGACTTAAAGATTATCAGAGCAATATTACTTGTGAAATTACAACTCTTTATCTATTATAGAATATGAGAAATCTCGCTTTAAAAATGACTAATTTCGACCCTGACTGACTGACTCACTCACTCACTCATCATAATTCAAAGGCACTTCTAATAATCGTAGAAACTTGAAATTTGAAATGAGGGTAGGGTTTGTTTGATAGTAAAGAAATTTCTGACTTGGCAAGAACGCTAAATAACGAAATAGAAATAAATAATATGTAGGGTAATTCCAATTAGAAAAACCTTCAATATTATTTGAGAAAAAATTTCATGATTAATTAATTTACCTCAGCGTTCTTGCCTAGTCAGAAAGTTCTTTACTGTTAAATTTTGTAAGGCTTTTGAGCGCATACGTTGCGGATATTAAATAAAAATTTATATCCCTCAAGATTCATGAAAACAGCGAATGAATAGACTTGGCGTAAACTATGAATCATAACTTTTTACGCAAGACTTGGCTGTATCTTTCACGGAGTGTTATTGTGTTTATATATATATATATATATATTATTATATATATATATATATATATAATATATATATATATATATATATATATATACATATATATATATATATATATATTATATATATATATATATATATAATATATATATATATATATATATATATATAATATATATAATAAAAGTAGTCATTCTATGTTATGTAAAAGACTATAAAATCCCAACCTGTTAGAATACAAATATAAGAGTCAAATTAATTGATCAATATTAATAATAAAACTCAAATGAAAATATTTTGACCTCGACTATAGATGCCCCACCCCCAACATTTTTATTAAATTTTTCTAACTTATAATGACTTTTTATCAGTTTGTAAAATTACTTTTAGATGATAAACTGTTGATCGTTTAGTTGTCAGTTATTCAAAATGCTAATACAACAGTAAAATGATAAAATACTTATATAACAGTAAAATGATAAAATACTAATATAACAGTAAAATTATAAATTAAATCAGATGACTGCATAATTTATGAATTAATTATTCAGTAGGAAAATTATGGAATTCATTGATAAAGCAGTTAATTTAAAAGGCTATGAAGCTTATTTTGCTAGATTTTATTTGTGGATTATTTAATTTGATTAGCTATATTGAGACAAAATATATCAGTGATTCATCTTTCCTCTACATAAAATAACCAGTGACGGAATCGGTTAATACTTATATTTTTAGGTGAGTTGGTACTTGTTCTATTCAAACGTTAGTAATATTCAGGGTTTCCTTATTTGTAAATTTAATAAATTTTCAAAATCATTCATTTCATTGTTTCATTTTAAACAAATTCAGGGTTACTATTCCCTTAGAATTCTATGACTATAAATACCTAAAAATGAGGTGATGGTAATGAATGTTTAGTATTCTTAAGCCAAAAATGAGGTATTATTACTCTTTGCAAATTCCTTCTCATGTCAATTCTAAGACTTGAATTTTGAGTTAAATGTCTAATTTTACAATTTGGACACTTTCCAAATTGCTGAAATAGTGGCTTTATGCGAGGGATAAGAATGTGTTGTATTCATCCCTAGAACCCAAAAAGACTAATAAAAGTAAACCTTCCAATTTACTTTTCTCTATTTTTTTGGCAAAATTACCAAAAAGAAGTTTATTTTTCACAAAAAGTACCCCAAATTCGATAATATATGTCTTACGATTCAAAATTTAAGAGAGAAGGGCAAGCCCATAGCCATTTAAAGGACAAGGGGGGCATCGCCTCCCCCCTGGGAAAAATCTCACCCCCTCTGACGAAGTAGTTTTCAGTTAAAGTCCTTATAGATGTGTGTAACCCCCCCCCCCCTCCCATGTGTAAATATTGGTCCCCCCCTACATGTTTTGGTTGCTTTTGGGCCTGGAGAAGGGAGAACATTTTTGGCGTAAAACTTACAATACTTATTTATTATATAAAGGAATACACTTATACCGAATTTCAAAAACTTTATAAGTAAATTTTTCAAAAATGTCTACATTATTTTCAATAAAAATTGAACTAATTGTGATAATGATATGAAACTTTGCCCATTTGTTGGTCTTATATATAATTATATGCGTGCAGAATTTTAAATCGATCTGGATTGTGCTGATAATATACAGCCTCAGGAGGTCTTAAAAAACTCCCCGGGGTTTAACTATGCCTTGGGAGTTAAATGCTGTGGTTCAACTCGGCTTTCGCCTTAGGAACCAACTAACTGCTTAGAGAAATAATAGCGTTCTTTACTCCCTTGGTGCATAAATAACTATTATTTTCAATTATGTCATGGATTGATAATATTCTATTTGATCATGCAATCCTTAGTATAAGGACTGCCCCACTATATTTGTTTTGTAAATAAAGTGTTTCTCTCTTAACACATTATCCAAGGAGGATACAATCAGGTTACACAGAACCAAGGATAATTTCAAAAAGATGTGTCAAGCCTCCTATGAATAGAGTATTTGCGTTTTTCAAAAAATATATATAATTCATAAAATGTGTTTAAAAATATATTAAGCTGTAAAAAATATTTAATTTAATTTAAATAAGCATTTAAAGAAGAGAGAAAGAAAGTGAGAGTGGGGTGAAAACGGAACGTTCTAAAGGTTTGGTCGTTTAAGGTACAGATAGGAGTTTTAGTTAGAAATATCGTAAGTTCAACAGTGCTACAGTTCAATAGAATGTAAAGAAGACTGAAACATAACATTCCGTGATCCAGGTAATACAATGCCTAAGGAACGTGGATGACTACAGCAGCTGTCAGTATCATCTTGTTGCAGTATAGAATAAACTCTTATGAGTGTTTGCTCTAGTGAATATTGTACTACACGGCGTATTCATACATCGACGTCACACAAGCAGTCGAAGCCGTTTTTCCCGCCAAAAGAACATGTTTAAATATAATTTTCGTTTTTTTTTGCTGTATCATCAAAAGTATAAGTTTTTCATTCTAATATTTTACAGGGTGTTTTTTTATTAGACGTACTTCAAGATAATGCTATAAAAAAAAATTGTGCAAATACTCTATTGAAATACTATATGACCCCTTTAGTCATTTATCTCTAAACGTTCAAACTCTGAAAAATAAAAAATAAACCTTCCTTAAACAAGCATTGCAATCATTTCTTGGAGACCTCGCGAGGAGCTATCGTGCTCTTAATAGCGCAGGCAGCGTACTACTGCACTATTTAACAACACTTATAGACACTTAAGTGTCCATACGTATCTTTTGTCAAACAATGAAAACAATAATTATTTACAGATAATACTTTCTTAGAATTTGTTGGAAGAAATACATATTATGAATTTTTTAGATAAATAATATTTTTGATGATAAGAACCTCTTTAATGTTAATATATAAATAACAGTTTTATAATAAAGGCGGCCTTTTAATTCGCTAAGAGATGTAGTAATGTAAGATAATAATCAAGTTTGTATATAGCTGTATATATCGTGAGTTCAAAATTTCAAGAAATTAAATTTAAAGGAAACGTTTAAGCGAAACATTAGTGGTCAAAATTTATCAAATTATAAGCTATTTTCTTAAGGAATTTTTTGGAAAAATATTTTGAAAATTTGTAATTTTGTTTTGTATTAATAATTGTTACTTGTATAGTAAAGGACATATTGTAGATTTATGATTTTTTGTTTTTTTATGAAAGCTACATATATAGAGTTGATATACTTACTGATTAAATTCGATTTTTAATTTAAGTTAGATTTATTAATAATATACGTTCAGAAAAAAATTAACAACACATTTAAAATTACTACTTTGACTAATCATAAAGTTTGTTGGAATTAGTTGTTTATTTAAGTTTAATAATTTAATTGTTCAAGCAGTTTGTTTGTTAAACTAGTTAATAATTTCTAACCAAATAAAGAAAATAAAATAAAGTTAAAAGATTTTTTTAAAACTAAAACCAATTATATCAAAGCAATTATTATCATCAAGCTGAATTTTAAATAATAAATATCTATTTACAAGTTGGAGCTAAACAACTAAAGTATAATAATTATAGCTAAAACTTAAGTATAAATATATACTTATAAAGTAGATTAAATTTTTCTGTATTTAAAAAGGTTTTAAAAAAATTCCAGAAATTGTTCATGATGGTCACCGTACAACGCTATACTCCAGGATCCCCGGTAAGTCTTTAAGTTGCTTGCTGATCATTAGGCTCATATTTCTTATACTTAGGGATGACACGAAAGGGAAATTTGACTAAGCCCATGAACGTTATATAAGATAAAAGACATGTCTTTTTGACTTAGAATCCAGGGACTTTAGTAGGTCTGAGGTAGGTAAAAAGAGAATAGAAAAGAGTCAGACAGAAGGTAGCTGACATCTAGCGGCAGGTCTGAAACTAACTCACACTACCATAACATTCCTCCCACTTTTCTAAGCTAGTATTATGAAATCATCTCGTTTTATGGCAATTTTAAAGACACGAGTATCTACTTGAAATTGGTCATAATTATACAAAGCAAATATTTAGATTAGTTAGTTTTGTGCCAGAAGTAATTTGCTGAAAATAAGATGACAGTAGCGCATTCTAGTAGTGGCATAGTGAAACTACCAAATTACACACTAGCGCTCCTGTTAACTGGCTACGGAACTAAACTTTTATTATGTCTCTAAATAATAAATCCTAGGACAATCTTTCTTTATCCATATATTTTTTGGTGGCAACTGACAAAATTAAAAATAAAAACAGTTAAAAGAATAAGTTTATTACTTGTCATACATTTGCATCATAAAAATATTGTATCTATAATTACTAGTTTTTTTCTCATTATTAGATATTATTTTTATTTAACTACAATTTTGTTAGACTTAAGTTTAAGAAATATTGTTAATGATTAGCCGTAACGTTCTGCTCAGTTATTTCCTTGATAACTATTATTTAATTATTATTAAAAATTATTTGTTTAACCTTAACATTATTTCTATTTTTGTTGTCAAATAATGCTGTAAAATTTGATAACTTTTATTATTAAGTGCAATTAATTTAACTTGTGCAATATTTTATTATTTCTATACTATTTCAATAGTATATTCTGTACATTGAAAATTTTATATTTGTTTGTTTTAAGTTTGTATATTTGTAATCTTTACTTTGGTAAATAAAGGTTATTTTGTATTGTATTGTATTGTATTTGCTTCAACCATAAGTTGGAAGGTAAGTTTGCCTTCACATTTATGACATGCTCAGTTAATTTAAATATTGCAAGCATACGCAGTTTGTTTTTGACATGTGTTATGTATTTTTCTCTATTTTTTTATCCTCCACAAGGTCACTATGTTATACGGCAAACCAACCTACCGCTTTTATTAAAGATTCTATTAAAATATACCAGCGCACTCGTACTATTTAGCTAGCAAGGGTAGGAAACTTGTTTGGTAACAGATGTAACCAATCGCATTAACTTATTCCTTACACATTACATACATACAAACAATAGTAAAAAGTTATGAGGTTTTGGTCATGATAAATAAAACAACATTTAAGCTTTCCACCGTATGATTAGGTCTTCATACGGTTGTTGATTAGCTTAAACGTTGTTTTATTTATCATGACCAAAACCTCATAACTGTTTACTATTTTTTAATACGTATGGTCAATAATTCCTATTTGTTATACATACAAATAATATATACATTACTTATGCATCACTTTATACCAGACCAATCTGACGCGGTACCATTGTAACGCAACAGGTTACCTTGTACCTGTAGGTGTCCAAAGGCACCTATTTATTCCTTTACTTATTTACTATCTCTAAATTAATTTTTGGATAATACAAAATTTAAAAAAATTAAACTGAACAGTTCATGAAATTAGATTCAATAGTCGCCGTTGATAAACTATTATTTGGCTCATCAGTGACTAAACTCAAATTTATAACCTTAATTTAAGAATTGTAATTTTACAATTAGCATTTATTAAAAAAATATTTATTAATTAATTTACACGGCCCACTTTAAGGTAGTGCGCACAGAAATGTGCATATTATTGAGCTAAAATTTAGTACAAGTCTATACCTTCACGTATTAAATAAGTGCACTAAGTTTCGTTTAAAGTCATTAAGTATATCCATTTTGGTTTGATCATAAAAGTTAAGCAGCATTGTGCGTGATCAGTGCTGTATGGGTGACCGCTGAGAATCAAACGAATATATTTACTATCAGAGGACCAGCGAAGCGAGTCTGATGACGTGTTACAGTATACATTTGGCGAATTGCATATTCTGAAGACGAGCAAAGCGAGTCAGACGTAGGGAAAATGAGCGTAGCGAATCTGACGTGACGAG
>JACMZG010000008.1:4125766-4130766 GCA_018340805.1 Microvelia longipes
AGACTGTAAAAGAATGATAAAAATTCGGGGAAAGATAGGCTATTCAGTTATAAGCAATTAAGCTATTAATTTTAAAAGTATACGCTAGATGGCGTTTGCAGAACTTGTTTAAAAAGTTGTAGGTCACTGCTTCATATCAAGCAGGCTGTGATGGAATTTTTGTTCAAGGTCATAATTTTCTCACACGAAGCTCGTGGCTTTAAATTTTGTCATCATTTTATAGTAAAATGGCTTAAAACACAATATAAAAGTATTCTTCGACGTTTAGTAGTCCTAATTGTCAGAATATAAACAATAAAATGGTTAAATGCTTAAAAATGGATGAGAACAACAGATAACATCCGTTGGAATGCGCAGACAGCTGCCATTTTTGTATTGTTATTAATTCGCTGTGTTCGTGTGAGTGAGGAATGTGGGCTTTAGATTGTAAATACACAGTTGAATATTGGTGTGTGTGTCAAAATACTTGGGGGCCTTGTATTTAGTAGTGTAAGGAAGGGGGATACGTGTATATTTGTTCTTAAATTTTAAGTAATTTTTACATAAATAACGTATTAATTTTTATAACTTAACTACTCAATTTAATGTAAATATTAGTGAAGTATATTTAAAATGAAATAATTGTGAATAAGTGATAAATTCAAAGAAATAATAGTAAATATAATAAACTTCCTGTTTAAAACCATATCTAATTTTACATATCTGGTGAGTTTTTTACTTTTCAATGTTTTCTGCTTTATGATCAGTAAATAGAGGGATTTTGGAACGTTTTTATGTGTCATTTAACTGGAGGTTTTTATCTCTAAACGAGATATGAAAGTTTGAAGTGACACAGAATTGCTTTGTTTACTTTCTCTCTGTGGAAAATTCTAGCTGTTAAATTTACCTTTTATCAGTTTACAACTCAAATTTGTGTCGTACGGGTTTCGTTTTCGATTCGTTATTTTAGGACGGCTAAGTTGTAAGTTAATGTGTTTGATTTTTGTCTATTCAGCTTTAATGAGTAGGTTATATTAATGAATGAGTCATATGATGACGTAGAGGGTACAAAGTCACAGTTGTGTTCTTTTGAAATTAAAATGGCATTAAAAAGTTGCATTTTAAATGCTTGGTTGCTATTTTTTTAAAGATTTTAAATAGTTTTTCTTATTTTTTCTTAATATATTGAGGTGTAATGTTGGTAAAACGGTTTTGCAATGAGTTAATGTACCCACATCCTGTTAGCTAATTTCGAAACCCTCTATTGTTCTTATCTTGTAAACAGCTGATAATTATTAAGGGAAAGGGACTTAAGTTTATTCTATCCATAAGTTTGGATATTAAATTATGTATTACAATTTTGTGTTAATAATGAAAACACTGGTTTGTTTACTATAGGTGACCAACCATTTGTTCTGATTATTTGTGTTCATGGTTTTGTTTAGGCTACAGCCTCCCGAAATCACTGTGGCAAGGAATTCTAAAGTTATGTATATTTCTTGGGGAGGGGGGGGGGGGTAAATTGTATCAATTAAATTTACCTGTAAAGTGATTAGAAATTCATACAGTAGGGGTGGGGCGCGACACAGTGGTCCATCTCCTGTTTAAGGTGATCCTAAAAAAACAGGGGCTAGTTGCATGAACTACTGCACCGAGCACTAGTTTTCACCTTGTACATGTTATCAATTTGTTATCAGTTTAAATCGAGACATCTATAAACTAGAATGTAAACAAGACAAATTTTCTGAACATTTTTAGTTGTTAATAAGATTATTTGTTTTAGAAAATAAGATACAGTTTAGATTTTTTTTAAAAAGATCAAATAAAAAAGCATAAACACCCAAATTAATTTCCATTTCTGCACGTCATGTTATTATTATCAGGCCGTTAAATATAACACTGCATTTATATTTTTATAACTTTTATGAAAATTATACATTTAAAATAATTAATAAATAAGTTTTAACATTGTTAACGATCCTTTAAATAATTTAAATCCTGAAATGAAGAACTAATTATTTTATATATGCAGTACAAGGTGAACCAACCTGCCTCTAGTGGAGAACTGGTGAACTTAAAGCAGACCAGAGTATGAATTTCTACATCACTTTAATTACCTGAGTTTCAATAATAATTTCATGACTTCATTCAAACTGTGCTGATTGTTTTGTGATTTATAAAAAATGTTCTGTACCTAAAATGAGTTTGATTGCACACCCCTCGTTATTCTAACAGTTAGAGTACGATAAGACCCACCTGCAATATCAAAACAAATAAATTTCCTTACAAAGTACAATTTGTATTAACATTTTAAGGGTAGGTCCATATTGGTTCTAAATTCAACTTATTTTATACAGTATTTTGTTACCCAAGTATCACAAAGTAAAGTATTACTTTGTATTCCTTTTTTACCCAGTATTATCTTAATATTTCTGGTAGAATATGGACCCTTGTAAAATGAGGGAATTGTTTTAGCTGTAAAATGTTTTCTTTTGGTAGATTCATTATAATACTCACCTTAGTAAGTAGTACGGTACATACCTTTAGTAAAAACATATTTCTGGGAAAATTGAATTGTTTTGATTTTGTGAGTGGGTCTGTTATCGAACCATCTAAAATGGAGTAAGAGTAAATTTAAAACCCACCCTTGAATCCATTATCAGGTTGTAGATAGGCTTTGGGGCTATGTTAGGGAGATTTAGGTAGTGCTGTATCAAATATGATGTGTATAGGAGGGAATTTTATTAGTTTTAATTTTGCTGGTAGGCTTGGTAGGTCTCTTATTACTCTAAGCTTTCATATGGAGGTTCTGACATCGACTGAAAGAATAGAATTGGGTTTAAAAGAATTGAAATCTTATAAAAATTCCATTGATATATAATATATTATATATATATAATATATATATTAATTATATGGAATTTATTTAAGATTATAGTATAGTATGACACAAATGGCAACATCAGTTGATAGCATGGAAATAGTGTTAAGAACAATGAGTTGGATATTTTTGAAATTCCCGAAATCTATAATTATTTATGTACTTAATGTACCTTTCTACCACCTCTTAATCAATAGAAAAAACGTTTAAAAATTTTGCTATATTTATATTAAATTAAATAATTTAATATATATCATTGAGTACTACCCAGTTTTTGCAAAACATGAATAGTTGACACAATATAATTGTGCGAGAGACACCTAGGAAATGTAACAAGCAAAATGCAATGCTACATCTGGGAACTGTTCCATCATTCGACATTCGTCATCATTGATGGCTCGACATAATGTCATGTCCCACTCTGTTCGTTACGTCTAACTCATCAGGGCGCCGACAGAGCCTGAAACTCACTCTGACCTTCAATTAATTCCGAAGAAATAATGTGAAGTACTTACCAGAGACGAGCGGTGCTCTCTTACCGCCATCATGCATGGCAAGCAAAACATATATCATTTGATACTACCGAGTTTTGCAAACATGAATAGTTGACACAATATAATTGTGCGAGAGACACCTAGGAAATGTAACAAGCAAATGCAATGCTACATCTGGGAACTGTTCATCATTCGACATTCGTCATCATTGATGGTCGACATAATGTCAATGTCCACTCTGTTTCGTTACGTCTAACTCATCAGGGCGCCGACAGAGCTGAACTCACTCTGACCTTCATTAATTCCGAAGAATATAATGTGAAGTACTTACCAGAGACGAGCGGTGCTCTCTTACCGCCATCAGCATGGCAAGCAAAACATATATCATTTGATACTACCCGAGTTTTGCAAAACATGAATAGTTGACACAATATAATTGTGCGAGAGACACCTAGGAAAGTAACAAGCAAAATGCAATGCTACATCTGGGAACTGTTCCATCATTCGACATTCGTCATCATTGATGGCTCGACATAATGTCATGTCCCACTCTGTTTCGTTACGTCTAACTCATCAGGGCGCCGACAGAGCCTGAACTCACTCTGACCTTCAATTAATTCCGAAGAAATAATGTGAAGTACTTACCAGAGACGAGCGGTGCTCTCTTACCGCCATCATGCATGGCAAGCAAAACATATATCATTTGATACTACCGAGTTTTGCAAAACATGAATAGTTGACACAATATAATTGTGCGAGAGACACCTAGGAAATGTAACAAGCAAAATGCAATGCTACATCTGGGAACTGTTTCATCATTCGACATTCGTCATCATTGATGGCTCGACATAATGTCATGTCCCACTCTGTTCGTTACGTCTAACTCATCAGGGCGCCGACAGAGCCTGAACTCACTCTGACCTTCAATTAATTCCGAAGAATATAATGTGAAGTACTTACCAGAGACGAGCGGTGCTCTCTTACCGCCATCATGCATGGCAAGCAAAACATATATCATTTGATACTACCGAGTTTTTGCAAAACATGAATAGTTGACACAATATAATTGTGCGAGAGACACCTAGGAAATGTAACAAGAAATGCAATGCTACATCTGGGAACTGTTCCATCATTCGACATTCGTCATCATTGATGGCTCGACATAATGTCATGTCCCACTCTGTGTTCGTTACGTCTAACTCATCAGGGCGCCGACAGAGCCTGAACTCACTCTGACTTCAATTAATTCCGAAGAATATAATGTGAAGTACTTACCAGAGACGAGCGGTGCTCTCTTACCGCCATCATGCATGGCAAGCAAAACATATATCATTTGATACTACCGAGTTTTGCAAAACATGAATAGTTGACACAATATAAATTGTGCGAGAGACACCTAGGAAATGTAACAAGCAAAATGCAATGCTACATCTGGGAACTGTTCCATCATTCGACATTCCATCATTGATGGCTCGACATAATGTCATGTCCCACTCTGTTTCGTTACGTCTAACTCATCAGGGCGCCGACAGAGCCTGAACTCACTCTGACCTTCAATTAATTCCGAAGAATATAATGTGAAGTACTTACCAGAGACGAGCGGTGCTCTCTTACCGCCATCATGCATGGCAAGCAAAACATATATC
>JACMZG010000008.1:4135766-4213848 GCA_018340805.1 Microvelia longipes
AAGACTGTATGGCAAACTTTATGTTACTCAATTTCTTCTAAGTTCTAATTTATCTGTTTTTGAAGTACTTGTATTTTATTTAAGTGAAAATAGTGGTTTCGATAATGCTAGCTATGCACGGCTAGCAACTTAAGGACAACTTTTTAATAAATTATTTTAGGTATAATTCAGTAATATTTATTAAATAACAGTTAAATATCATGCTTTTTGTATTAAAATATTTTGAGAATTGCTGAATTTGCATTTAATGTGGTATATACATATATATATATATACATATATATATATATATATATATATATATATATATATATATATATATATATATATATATATATATATATATATTATATATATATATATATATATATATATATATATATATATATATATATATATATATATATATATATATATATATATATATATATATATATATATATATATATATATATATATATATATATATATATATATATATATATATAATATATATATATATATATATATATATCATGATTTATCTATGTTCTCGTAAGGTGATTTTGAGTTCATAATGAAGCCTCATTTGGTTTCTAGAATCATGGTAATAATTTGTTTCTCATGATGACATGATGGTTTGTTGCAGATGCCAAGTATTAGTTCTGAAATGGACAATGTCCAGTTTGATTCACCTCACCAACACTTCAGCAATGCCAGCTATCCTGTATCTATACCTAATAGACGTCTACAAATGTATAGGGAATCTGAACGTTTGAAAACATATAGGAATTGGAATGTATCTTTCCTACCACCTCAAATAATGGCTAGAGCAGGTAATACCACTATAAGTGCATCAATTTTGTGTCTTGTCCAAATTCCAGATTATTTTCTTTAAAATGTAATTTAAGGGCAGTATAACAGTGTAAATAAATATAAATAAATAAATTGTTCATTATTCATATTAAACGTAGTATATTATGTGCCAAATCAGCCCTATTTTTTAACTGCAATATTTAATTGGTTGATATTAATAAAATGTGTATTTGCCTTATTAATGGTTCCAAAAACCCGGTGAGGGAAATGGTTCTCTTGGTCTCAGGACTAATAGAGAATTATTTTTCTCTCAGGGATTTTTTTTGGTTAGGCTAACTCTATAATTTCTTCGGTAATGCTTATAGCTTTTCCAGCTTTATTAAGTCTACTGCATCCCTAATCTTAATTTTAATGCTCCAATAATAAGACAAATTGTGAAAAAATATAAATCTGAAACAAATGATTGGTAATCAAATTTGTAAGGAAATTTTAATAAGACCGCAGTCTGAAATTTAAATTACAAACCCAATGTTTTTTTAAATATTAATCCAATATGGTTTTCATACATGAGTGTCTTTTTCCATCAATATTTTTGTTATTGTGTTAAACAAATACAATAAACAAGAATGATAAGGGTTTTTATTTAAACTGACTCATTAATACAAGTGTGAGCTCCTCCTATTAGAATTGTATTTCTCTTAAATTTTATACTCTTTTAAAATAATTGTATTATCCGAGGCTATAGTTATAGGTTTTATTGTCATGCCCTGTTGTTTGTACTAGTCAAGTATGTGTTGGTAATCTGCATATTTTCAAGCTATGTGCGATTATTATTTAGCTTATTTATTAGTAGTATTTTTTAGCTACTAACTCTATTACCCAGACATGCTATATTTGTCACCACAACAATCTGCTGTTTAACGAATCCTCCATTAGGAGTTTTTATACTTTGATTCTTTGAAAAACAGAGCCTGATATCAGTAACCATGGAGTTAATTGAAATAATGTATAAGATTTTATTTAATATCCTATTTGATGAAATCAAGAGATTTATGAGGATAAGGTTGAAGTTTGTTAGTGAGACCTAGCTGTCTAGATAAGACCAGACAGCTTTAGTCAGACTCCTGCCTTAGAATAAATCTATCTCAAGAGCTCTTTACTTAGCTTTCTTTGGCACTGATGATCACCTGTTAAGTTTCAAAACCACTTTGTCAATCAATTAAAGTGTAAATAGTAATTTTTTGGACTGGTATAATATATAAAATTAAAATGATTTGATTATATCCTACTAAACAGATTATAAAACTATTCAATCCTTACAACATCAAAATTCCATCTAATCTAAAATCTTGTTTTTATTTAAAACTCAAAGATCCTATTACGACTTTAGACCGTTCAAATATAGTTTATCAAATTCCTTGTAAAAATTGTGATAAAACATATAGTGGTAAAATCTCACTGTTATTTCTAAACAGACTTAGGGTCCATAATAAAAATACAGACAATTTAGACACAAATACAGCCAGCTGAACCAAGAAAAAACATAAAATTGATGATGGCAATGTTAAATTCCTACATTCCGAAAAACATTTGAACAAAGTCTTTTCATCAAAACTGATCCAAAAACCATGAATAAAAAACAGGATACAAACCCTGACCCCCTAAAAATACAGTGCCTCAGTTAATAGTTTATCCCTGCCTCCTTAATCTTTTTTTGTTTTCTGACGTCTGTCATTTATTCTACATAATTTTCAATTTTATAAGTCGTGTTTAAAAAATTTTGCATTACGATTTAAATTTTATTTTGGATTCAATCACCTGAAGATGTTGAGCTTCGCTCGATGAAACGTTTTAAAAATTATTAAATAATTTATTATTATTTAGGAACGCAGTCTTCAAAAAGTTTTAATTATAATTAAATTCTAAGTAAATCAGAGCCTAGTGAAGTTTTTAAATTAAGGAGTTTTATTTCATCCTTGTTCTTCATCACTACAGCTTATTTTATACTTTTTTTTAACACCTTAAATAATTTATGTTTAGGTTTTTACTTCACTGGCCATCGTGACATTGTGAAGTGTCCGTTCTGTGATGTAGAAGTAATGAACTGGGAAGATGGGGATGACCCATGGGATGACCATAGGAAATGGAAACCTACTTGTAAATTTATTAATGATGAACCAGGCCATGGTAATATACCCGTATCTCAGGAACGGACACTAGAAGATAGAAATGGGGCTGTTACCCCTCCTTCTCCTAATGATTCAGGTATAGATACAGGTATTGATTTTCTCATTGTTGATAATTTTTATAAGTATGAAGTAAGTTTGCGACTCACATTGTGGAAATTGGCTGAATAAAATAAACGAAAAATTGAAAAATTCAATGTAATGACTAATAAGGCGCGGTCGAATATCCACGGCCTTCTAATACGTTGGATCACCAACAAACTTTTTTTTTAAAATTTTTTTTTTCAAAATTTTCAGTAATTAGCCGGATTTGTGATAAATGAAGCCTATTTCCATAATCTGCACGCTCTTTTGGTTAATCTCAAAGAGTATTTACATTCACTCAACGATTTATTTTTAATCTAACTTGGCTCATACATAACTACTGTTAGACGTCAATATTTTGTGTTATATTTTGACATGTCATATTTGTTAACATTGACGAGACGTCAATGTTAACAAACGTTCTAACAGTAGTTATGTATGTACCAAGTTAGATTAAAAATAAATCGTTAAGTGAATGTAAATACTCTTTGAGATTAACCAAAAGAGCGTGCAGATTACGGAAATAGGCTTCATTTATCACAAATCCGGCAAATTACTGAAAATTTTGAAAAAAAAGTTTGTTGGTGATCCAACGTTCTAGAAGGCCGTGGATATTTGACGGCGCCTTATAATACCAGGGCCTGGCCTCTGAGCAATAAAGAAGATATAAATTTAAATGACCTTGACCTCCTTTTAATAATTAGTTACTTGCTAACAAGTGATTAGGTTATTTTCCTTTTATAATTAATTGAAGCTGGTTAAACAGTAAAATCTATTATAATGCTTTTTATATAGCACTAACCTTTGATTAACTTCAATATATTATGTATCAATGCTGACAATTATCTTTTTTTTCAAACACATAGCGATGAATACTTTTTCTATTTCATATTTTCAAATGCTATTTGTAATAAAATACTTTCTAAAAAAAAGTCAAATCTATAAAAATACTTTTGGAATCTCATTGGTTGGTGATTAAAACCATAAAATAAATAAATTTTATTTTATAATTTGTTTATTTGTGTGGAAATGCCTTTATGCATTAATTAAATTACAAAATATGTATAAATTAAATAATATATATTAAGCATTTGGCATGAGTTCAAGGCTTGTGCGCGATACTGGTAGAAATTTGTAATAATTGTTTAAATCAAGAAGTTTGAGTGGAATATGACCAAAGAGAAATCACCAGGCCTATCATATTCCAAAAGTTTTCCATTAACATCATGGGATCCAAACATTTTGAGAGTGTTACAGCCAATCATAATGTGATCAGCACACTAGCAACTAGGAAATAAAGAAAAGAGCCTCTCCTTAAAATAATAGTGTATTGGCAAAGCGCTTTCAACCTAACATAAGGCCATCATCAGTGCCATTAGATTAATAATTAAAATTTAAAAAAAAAAATTATTTATTTTTTCATATGGTAACAGCTTAGTGAGTCAAATAATACACTGAGCATTGCACTTCTCTTATATGCAGTTCAAATTATCAATAATGATAACTACTATATTCTATGGGCGTCCCCTTGAAAATTTTGTTCTACTTTTCTTCATTTATCTCAGAACTGTCCTTGGATATAAAGGTTTTGAGGGTTATGTATTATGAGATTTTGTCAGGAGGAGTGATATTACGTGTACTTGAGATGTCCAAATTTGAGTACGGTATTTTATTTCTATTGAGGGTTTTATGTCATTTATTTATTTGATTTAAATTATGATACCACTCTTTTTACTCGTGATTATTTTATCTAATGATATTTGAAACATGCTCTTAATCATTTTAGTGACACTTATATTTTAAAATCTTATTGATTTATTAAAATAAATGTGTATATTTTTTTTATTGCAAAATATAAATTTTAATTAATTATATATTTATCACACAATTATCCACTCTGATAGTCAAACCTATTATATAAAATGTAGACCAGAATGCATCCATTAACTTTTAATTTTCGCTGTATGAGACTAAAAGTCTTTTAATAGATTACAAATGTTTTCCATAATGTATTAAAAAATAATATATTATTTGTGTATCAGTTCATGCCATAGAAGCATTTTATAATAAATGTACTTATGTTTTACATACACATACACACACACACAAATCAAATTGTTTGCTAGTCTTTACTTATTAATCATTCATCATAGCATTGCATGTCATGATACTAGCAATAAATTCATGCATTGTGGGTTTAGTATAAGTTTATCTACAAAGTGGCTTATTTTCATTTGATATAAAAAATGGGATTGGTGTATTATGCTATGATACCTGCCATCTGAACTATAACCTCTAAGAACCTAAACTGAAAGAGTTCAAAAAAAGTAGTTTAAAATCATCTACTAACCTAGTCATAGTAGATGATCCAAAAATCAGGCTTACTATTCCTTTCAGGAATTCTTTGAAATTTTCTTTCAAAAATTCTTTGAAGTTTTCTTTGCATACTCTGTTTTTCTTTATGATTTGACTTTGTGAAACAATTTTGAAATCGTAACCACAATGATGTAAAAAATAAATAAGATCAAATCTCAAAATCAACAAGTAAAATTACTATATTTTAATAACTTAATAATTTAGGTGTGAAATGTAGGGTATGGTTTTCTGGTTTTTCTATTTTATAAAAGAAAAACTTTAAAAAGAACCAAATACTGCAGCTTGCTTTAAAAAAAGCAAGCTGAGTATTTTTTTTATGTTAGCTTTTCTAAAAAAAGAGGTATAAAATTTCTGTATAAAACATTTAATTTAATATTATATCCTTCCCCCCCCCCCCCCAACAGATGTGCTTCTGTATAATATATCGCAGTAGTTTTAAATGAAACAATTTTTTAAGGAATTAATTTTTAATTAATTCCATTAATTTTAAATTAACATTTAAGTCTCTCTAGAAACCCTTCTATTGTGGTGGTTGAACTAATGTGGTTGAAGCAGACAACCTGAGCATAAAAGCTTGCCCTTCGACCCCTACCTGCTTCATCTTTATTCTGATGAAGATTTGCTAAAATTTAGTTATTTTTTATCAGAAAATGTAGCTATTTAGTTAAAAATATCTATTATTTTGGTGCAATCATTCAATTGTGTTCTAATTTATAGCATATTTTGTGTAGGTTACGACACATGTGGGTCTCAAGAGATCCGTGGGATGGATGTTCTTCGGAGCATGTTCCGTGGAACACCGGAAGAAGGGTCCAGCACAAATCCATCTGTTATATATAGAATGAAATCACCAGCATTCCCCATGTATTCATCTGTTGAAAATAGATTAGCTAGTTTTTCATCTTGGCCTGTTTCTTTAAAGATTAAGCCTAATATTTTAACTGAAGCTGGATTCTATTATACTGGTGAGTAATTAGTAATAATAGTAATAAGAGGATTACTCATTTTTGTATTTTTATTTTTTATTAGTATCATAGGTTTTTTTATGTCCATTGAATTAGGCTAAGCTCTTGTTTTCTTTTTTAGTATTATTTATTGTTTTTTTTTAAATATTTTATTATTGTTATTTTTTTAAACAATTTTATTTTTTTATGTTAACCTTCCTATGTATATGTAATTGTAAACTTTGTAAAAGGGGTAAAACCCGTGTAAACTTTAATAAATAAATAAAGTAATAATAATGATATTTATAAATCTTAAAAAGTATTATGGCTCGTCCAAACTTATCTGTCTCGTCTGAAATTAAAAATGACTCAATTTCCTTTTGATATGAGTAATGTTTTAAATCCTTAAAGATGTATAAGTAAAAATTTACATTCTAAGCTTTGTGTTTGTCATAAGATATTATAGTATTACACACGGTTATAATCTTTTGACAGCTTGGGAAAATATGGTTGAGGAATCAATAGAATAGCCTGGTATGAAATTGTGGGTGTGGTTTAGCATCCAGGACTAATCTCATTGGCTCCCTTACATTATTTCCCCACGCTGTTCCCAACTGATTATAACTATGTTATACTATTGTAAATGTGGATCATTAGTTATTTCACCAAACACGTGTAACTATTTTGAATAAAATCATTTTACTGAACACTTAGAGCTCAAACTGTTCAAACCAAAATATCATTTAAACAGATATTGTTAAAAAATATATTTATTCCATTTGATTTTTTTTATCAGTTATCGTTTTTTTTATATAATCTAATTATTGGCACTCTAGAGATAGGGAGAATGGCTGTGTGGTTTGCTATCAAGCGAGGAAAGCAAAAATGTTGTTATCTCTCAGCCCGAATTATTATCTCTCTTTTATCAGTGTTCACTCTCAATTTGTTACAGCTTTTTTTACAATAAAAGCTATCTATTATGTATTTTTTCGGTTATGAAATATTATTTTTAGAATGATTCAGGTTTTAAATATCAATGATATGTATTATGTAGTAATAAAGATAATGTTGAACTTTGGAATTGGTATCTAATATTACATTTTTTATCTTGGATATGTTTTAACATGGTTAATTTATTAGATATTTCAAATATTATATTATTAGCATTTTTTCTTACTTTGAAACAAAATCACATCTGGAAAGGAAGAAGGGGATGCAAATTCAATTAGAGAAATGTGTTACTTTTCTAAACATTATTTGTTTTAGTTGTTATTTTATCACCAAGGGAGTAAAGAATGCTATTATTTCCCTGAGCAGTTAGTTGGTTCCCAAGGCGAAAGCAGAGCCAAAGCATTAAACTCCCGAGTGGAACCCAAGGGAGTTATGACTATTTACTCCCGAGGCGAAGCCGAGGAAGATATTTACAGCATTTTACTCCCTAGGTGCATTTTGTTGTATTTTATTTTACCCCCCCCCCCCCTCCAATAAATGTAGGGTGCGCAGTCCCTCAAAAAAATCATTTTTTGCTCTTCTTTAAACTGAAATGGATTTTGGGCCAAATTTTTTTTTTGTTGGGTTCCTCATAAATTTTAAGGGTGCCGCTTCCAAATAAATCAATTATATAGAACTTTTCTTTTTATAACGTATTATACAAAATCTACCTTTATAATGCATTATACAAAATAATATTTGCTATTTAAGTAGGGTTTCTCTACTTCTGTTTTTATATTGTTTGACCTGTAACAAGATTTGATTGTTTGACCTCAGGTAAGGGAGACCAGACAGTTTGCTTTTACTGCGGAGGTGGGCTGAAAGATTGGGAAGATACAGATGATCCTTGGACGGAGCATGCTAAGTGGTTCTCTAAGTGTACATATGTACTTCTAAACAAGGGAGAACAATTTGTTGAACAAGCCAAGGCAGCACCCAATGTAAGTATCTGAAAACTTTATCAAAAAACCAATAATATCTGGAGTTTGGATTTATAGTTTATTTATTATAAAATTACCTTTATTTCCTGTGGAAATTTGCTAAAATTATTGCTATCTAGAAAATTCTTAAGTACATAACACAAAAATATTTAATAATACCTATTATAGTTGCTTAGTAGATTTGTCTAAATAACTTACTTAAACTATTCTAAATATTTTTGTTTTTTAAGCTAACCTTTGACTCAATAATAATAATAAACTATGTGTACTTAAAAAAAGTACACATACTTAAGTTATGCATACTTAAAAAAAAGTATGCATTTTTAAAAAATGTGTATTTTTTGCTGAATTTTATGTATAATCAGCTGTTTTTCTTTTATCTGTTAACACCTATTATTGTTGCTTCTGAAGTATTTTTTAATAATCACTCTAACTGCTCTAGTTTTGACTAAAGTGTTGATTTTTGTATTCATTCATGTTTATAGATTATTTTCAGGATTATAAATAATTTATTAATTTTATAGTAATGTTGACTTATATTGTGCTTCAAACCTTAAAACACTTTCCTCTCAAAATGTGCTTATGAAAGAAGGCTATAATAATTATTGCAGTGACAAAGCCAAGACACTTAATTTTTACTTTGACTGCCAAGGGGAAGGCGAGGAAGATACAAATGTTACGTGTCAGTAAGGTTTCCTTTCCTGCCTTGTTGCGTTCTGTATTTATCTACTCAGTTCTATCAGGAAAAATGATTTAATAATAATTAAATTATTATTATGTGTTCTATAATTAAATCACATCACAAGTAATTAATCTAGGATTTTTATTAGCATCGTAACAAAAACACTACGTTAAAAAAAATATGGCTAAGTCTCAGACTTGATTAGTATTTTTCAAATATATCAGCAGACATATATGTAAAATTTTACTAAGGTTAAGTTAAAAACTCGTACTCATTGGCTAACATGTGGTAATTATGGTCGAGCCCATCTTACACTCCAACATGTACAATAACTCATTTTGCTTCTAGAAAATTATAACAATGGGCCCTTCATATTGAAGCCAATAATATTCTATTAAAAGAAAATTATTTAAATTCCATAGTGAATTCAAGCATTTAACCATGCTCCTTAGAGCTTAATATTGTGTCTGTCTTACCGCCTCCAATATTGTGTCTGTCTTACTGCCTCCAATATTGTGTCTGACTTACCGCCTCCAATATTGTGTCTGTCTTACCGCCTCCAATATTGTGTCTGTCTTACTGCCTCCAATATTGTGTCTGTCTTACCGCCTCCAAAATTATCTCTTACTTATTGAATGTTTTTATTTGTTTCAGGGAGTCAAAGTTGAAGATAAACTTCTAACAGATAAACAAGCAACAAGTGATAAACCGTAAGTTAATAAACTTATTTTTTGATACTTAAATTTTAATTTTTTGGCAATTAAATTGAGGTCTAAAGTCTTACAATAAGAATTGAAAGAAAACTGTCTTCATCATTGAGAGAAATGAGTGTTACTGTGGAAAGACTACTTTCTTTTAATCCCTTTATTTATTTTTTTACTTTTTACCATGAAAGTCAATATTTTAATTTTTTAACACATGATTTGCTATGTTTTAAAATTAATTTGTTGTCAATCATTTGTTAAAGTATTAATATTTAGATGTCACAATATATTTTTATAAACAATTTTTCTTAAAATTTTAATAACTATTTTTTCTGTGAAAGCTATATGAAGTTTCTTTTGTTTTGATTTTTCCAGAAGTGAAGTCAATAGTGAAGTAGCTAGTTGTAGCGGAGCTGGTAATCAAGACGATGCTATGATGTGTAAACTATGCTACAGTAAGCCATTGCAAGTTGTTTTCTTACCCTGCGGACATCTCATGTCTTGTATAGAGTGTTCACTCAAGCTCAAGCAGTGCGGAGTTTGTAGGAGTAATATAACCAGTGTTGTTAGGACGTTCTTACCTTAGACTAGAGTAACCAATTTTACTAATTTGAGTTCAAATAAAAGCAACTCTATTTAACTGGGTGTATATTTGATTTTATTTAAATTTAACAAACAGTTTATTCTTCATTTATTTTTGGTTTTTAATTTCAAAATGAAATAGCTGCCAAAAAAATAGTTTTTTTAAAAATAATTAATGTCATTTGTTTAATTTAACAAGCTGTACTTTATTATTTTTATTTATTTGAATCAAGCTATTTTTATTGTATATGACTTGTTGTAATGGGATTGCAATAAAGTTTGTCAGTTTGTCTTAAAAGAAATTTTAAGATAAAAACTGCTAAATGAAGGGAGATTGCGGTAAGATTGTTAAATCATGATCATGAGAAAGATTTTCTTTCTGCTTTTAAAATTTGTTTTTAAATATGACCACCGGTTGGTTGACTAAGTGGGTCTGTGTTGGAATAAAGATAAGAGATAAGAAGACACGTCCCTCTAAAAGGCTTTTAGTTTGGTAAGTGAGAAGGTTTCAATATTGTCACGGAAATGTGAATCAAAGTTGTAAAGGCCCTAAGTTCTTACCAATTTTTTAGAGGAAGAGCCTTCCTTCCCAGTGAGGTAATGCTTGTAAAATCCACTGTGGAAGTAAAAAAAACATGAAATCCACTGCTTGACTAGACAAGCTGCTTGTTAATAGGCTGATATATTTATGTGACTGATATGTTTATAGATATTGTTGTAAGATGAGTGTTTTATATATTTTTTCCTCTAAAATGAGGGAATTATAAGCGTTTCTTATAATCACAAAGATAAACATTGCTGGAAGTATTGTCAAACTTTGAGATAACTGTTTTGATTTCTAAAGATTATCAGTTTAATGTTTAGTTTGAAATCAGTTTGAAGAAGTTGGTGTCATTTAATTTGTGAAATATGTATTGAGTGGTAATCAATTTGGTTCTTATCCATTTTGTCATAAGTTGGAAATAGTAATGTTAAATTTAGTATAGAATTATGAAAAGAATAGACATGATTTGAAAAGTATGATAAAACTAGGTAAAGTAAAAAACAAACTGACTATGGCCGATATGGACATGATGTTATGCTTGTGGCCTTCTATGACACCTCCGGTAATACTCACCGCACTCAGTGTTGTGCAGTTTAAAATCAGTTATGATTTGTACTAAACTTGTCGATGCTGAATTTTTTCCAGTTCCTGAATTTTCTATTTATCTAGTAATCTATTCCTTCTTTCACCATATATAAGTTATTTAAAGGTACATAAAATCATATTGAGCACATTTTTATCAAAAAAACCATGCTTATGAGCAGTTTTGAGGTTGCTTTGTGTGTTTCGAGGTTGCTTTGTGTGTTTCGTCATTACTCAGTGTTGTCTCGTTCTGATCTTGCTTACCCCTTTTTGGATATTATGATTTTGATTTAAAATTCTATTATGGTCCAAAATAAATATTTGGCTTTGTTAGTTTCTGTTCTAACTTAAATTGATTTATTTCCTTCTGTTTGCAGTTTCAGTTCCTTGACACTGATTTGTATTGACTTGACAACATTTTTACAACAGTAATTCCCCACCATTTTCATTATTTTTTTTAAAATACCTTTAGTATTTGATTATTTATTAATTAAATAAATCAGATTTGTAGAAAGCTAAGAGCTTTAGTTTAACTAGTTAGGCCGGAATGATTTTGTTTTGGTTAAGTTAACCTTAATCTGTTTTTTATTTCATTATCATCTATTATTTCTATTTCTTATTTGATTTTATTATTTCACCAGTTTTGAAACAGTCCAATGTTATTTTGCAGAACAAACTTTTTTAACTACGAAAGTGATTATTTAATTTTATGTGAAGATATTTTATATATTTTTGTATTCAAGTAGATGTTCCTTTACACCTAGAGCGAGGATTCTGTCTCTTTACATAACATCATTTTTTAAAAATGTTTAATGTTGGTCTTAAAGAATAATATGCATTTAGCATTATTATTAAATTTAATAATTAAATACCCTCGAGGCAAAGACAGTACACCCCTGTTTAAGCCAGTCAATTTGAAATAATTGGCTTTTAATTAACTTTGACTTATTAATTTTAACTTTTCTAACATACTACCGTATCTTGAATGTGTCCGATAATGAAGAAACATCTTAACTTATTTTGTAAACATTGATAAATCTGTTTTTCTTCCTTTTTCACAACTGTGAGATATTTTTTCTGTGCATAAAGGACAATCATTCCCATAAAACTTTTTAATTAAACAAAACAATGTAATTTTTTTTCATGTATTTTTATAACATTTTTTTGTACAATCTAATAATATTTATTATTTAGTGAGGAGAAATGTTAGTATTGTCAAATATAACACCAGAAAATTAATTAAATAAACTTGATTACTTTTTGATTTAGTGCCACTTGATTAGTATTAAAACTATTAAAAAGCCTAGCTTGTACAATACTGGATAAAATGGTCCCTTGACTCCATATTTAAGTGTTCAGATACAACATCAATATAATCATGTTAAATATATGTAGGATTGTATAGTATATTTGAGATGTAATTAGTTTTAAAATAAAATGAGTAAAAGAAGTACTAACTATTTGTTAATATTTTTGTAAAAAAATTAAGATTTTTCTTGTGCTTTCTTATTTTTCTTGTTTCTTGCTATTTAATAGTTAGTGTAGTTTGTAATTATGATAATATTAATTTTATATTTGTTATTATTAATATAAATTTAGCATGTTACTTTTATCATGAAATATTTCTTTTCTAGTAAATATCGACCGAAAATAACCATAAATAGGAATATTTTCCCCCAGAATACAATAACTACCAACCAAATGAGCCCTTAACTTTTTTTTGGCATTGGCCTTTATAAGGCGCGGTCGAATATCCACAGCCTTCTAGAACATTGGATCACCAACAAACTTTTTTTATAACTTTTTTTTCAAAATGTTCAGTAATTAGCCGGATTTGTGATAAATGAAGCCTATTTCCGTAATCTGCACGCTCTTTTGGTTAATCTCAAAGAGTATTTTACATTCACTCAACGATTTATTTTTAATCTAACTTGATACATACATAACTACTGTTAGACGTCAATATTTTGTGTTATATTTTGACATGTCATATTTGTTAACATTGATGTCTAACAGTAGTTATGTATGTACCAAGTTAGATTAAAATAAATCGTTGAGTGAATGTAAAACTCTTTGAGATTAACCAAAAGAGCGTGCAGATTACGGAAATAGGCTTCATTTATCACAAATCCGGCTAATTACTGAAAATTTTGAAAAAAAAGTTATAAAAAAAGTTTGTTGGTGATCCAATGTTCTAGAAGGCCGTGGATATTGGACCGCGCCTTATTAGCCATACAGCCATTTTATGACATTCATGTGATTACTAGAAAGAGCCCTTAACTTACTAAATACTAAAGTAATTAACATTACTATTATTTTAAAATAATTAAAAAGAGTAAAAAGTAAATTTACTTGTTCTTTATAAATATTAATTGAAACTAATTTAAGAAAACATTTTCTAAAAAAAGGTATTTCTGCAATGTATTTTGTAATTTTATTCTGAAAAAATTTCTTTTTAGTTTTTATCATTTGGCAAAACCACTAATTTAAACAAGATTTTGTAATAAAAGTAACATCTAGTTTTTTTTTATGTTTATCTGCACGTGTTGAACAATATTTATCACACTGTAAAAATTCCGTGATTTTATCAAATAAAAAAAAATTCTCTTAAAATCTCTCATAGTAATTTTCCATAAAAATCAATCAAGAAAAAAATATTTTATCTAACTTATAGCTACCAAAAACAATTTTTAAAAAAATACAATGCAATAAATAATGTCAAACTCAACATTAAGTTAAGTATACAAAATTTATGTCCTCTTAAAACTTAAAATAAACAAAATTAGTGCAAAACTTTTTCGTATTTCAAACCTGATAAAGTTTGATAATTTTTTTGTTTCATAGATATTAAATGAATAACTTTATTAAAAATAAAAGGAAAAATATTATTTATTTTTATTTTTTACTTTTCCTCTGTATGTCTTTGGTACACTGGAGCAGTAATGTGTGTTTACTACCTTTTACAATTTATTGTGACTTTTTCTGAAAATTTTAGATGAGCCAGTATTATAGTCTAAGAAACATGATGTGAAAATAGATCATGTCCTTAAAAAGGTTAACCTCAGGAAAGAAGTGATGACTTAGATGGTAGGGGCGTATTATTTAAGCATGTATTAGCTGAGAAATATTAAAGTAAAATATTAATTCGCTGGAAGCCAAAAATTTAACTACTACAAAAACGGAGAAAAAAAAAATTAACTATTACTATTCCATTTAGGAGAGGAGTTGTTTAGTGTGAATGTTTTTTAAATTTTTATTAATGTTTCATTTTTTTAAATTTAATAATTTGCATTAAAAAACCACTAGAAATAACAGAGAGAAAGAAAAAGAAGAAATATGAAAATCTGATATCTAACAAACCTTGTTTTTGTAATTTTACTGAAATATTTAGGACACATGTAAAGTTCCTGGGCTGTCAAAAATGTTATGTTAGATATTGAAAACTTCAGTCTTTATTTAAAAATAAATCATAATGAATTAAAAGCTGTCATCCTTAGATTCTGGGCCTCATCAGTTCCTGAAATTAACTAAAAGAATGAGGTTGCAAACAATCAATAATTACAATAAACTCAGAAACAAAAATAAATGGGCTAAGCAAGAAAGTCTTTTATTTGTCCTGTATGTTTACAACATCTTTCTTTTTAATTCTTGGGCGAAAGCTCTTCATTTATTTTGAAAAAGATTTATATTAGTGAATTTTTGAAGAAAAAATGCGGTTGGGGTCATAGTGGGAGGGGGTAGGGGTGAATCTTTTGGAAGGGGGGACTCACTGATTAAGAATATATATATATATATTTTTGGTACTCTGCATCAGGGTTATGCAATCATCAGAGTCTCGCAAATACTATTACAGATAAATGGATAAATGGTGCATGTTGGACCCCCTATTCTTCTTGTACCCCTCCCACTAATAAACCTGAAACGTTCTCTTATCATTAACCTTCTTGTATTAAACGTATTGATTGAAGACATAAGAAGTTGCATCAGGAGAAAGATTTAGAAATTATTGTATTTTTATTACTTGACTATTCAAACCATCAAGATCCCATTTATCTTTAGCAGTCTTTGATAAAAACCTCACAAACAAATTTAATAAATAAGATGATCATAATTAATTACAGTTTACAGCAGTAATTCAAATAAAATGTCTGGTTTCCTAAAAACGTTATAATTTGTTGCAAAATCTTTGATATTCTTAATTTCAACCAACACTTGATAAACACACTTGTTCATACAAAATGTCCAGTTTCCAAACACAGTTATTTGTCTAAAAATAATTTCTTTCATTACCTTGATATATTTCGACCAAGATCAGACAAAAAATATCTGTAAATAGTCTAGCGACCCTTACTTATTCCACCATTTTAACTACAATAGACAAATTGGATGATTAATATTTTCATTTAACAATGATAGCTAGATTAATAATTTTTTGATTTATGGATTATATGTAAAAGCAACAGTTTAGTGATCACAGAAAGTATATGGATTCTTCACAGATATTGTTAGATTGTTAGCTCCCGGATCCCCTAAAATCTTTCCCTAGAGGTCCGGGGACTTCATAACATTTAGAGGTTTAGAAAGAAAAATAGGTAATAAGAAGAAACCAAGTACTGTTTTACATATTTAGAAGAGCTTAATTAAGGAATAAGTCAGATTGAAATCAGTTCATTAATTGAAGGTGTCGGTGTTATGGGATTGTTTCTATTTCTTTACTTCTTGTTCCAAATTTAATCTCTACTATTTAGGGTTTTCTTACCTTTCTTGTATGAATCTCCTACTGTTAAAAAATACAGAGTTAGATAGTGGTCCCATGAAGAAAAATATTATTACTGATACAGACTATTGTCTGCAATATTTATTTGAGGGCATAATAAAAGAAAGAAGAAGAATTAAAAACGTTAAGGTTATTCTAGGGTTTTATTTTGAATTTGCATCTAATGCAAATTATAAATTCTATTTTTAAATTATTTGTAGTTTAGTTTTATATTTATTTGATGCCATAATCTAAAATGATAATTGGAGGGATTCATTACCTACCTTTAATTTTGTTCATCTTATTTCCTGTTACTTTCTTTGGATGGTGAGTAGTTCCAATTGATTTGAGTTTTTAGTAGTTCTAAATGATTTGTTTAACCAAACATATTACTGCTAGACATTACTAGGTTTTAATGGCATTCGTGGATGAAAATGTTGTCTTGATAAAGATTGAAAATGTTGTCATAATGAATGAGTCACAAATGCTGACTCAGTCATTGCAAAAAGAAACAGTAAGGAAAGATATAGCCACATTTTTGGGCTCTCCGAATGTCCATTAATTTCAGCTATGGTTTGTCTAAAGTTGTCATTTTAAGGCAGGTGGAAGAAGAAGAGCAAATCTACTCATCATCTTGATTAATAATTGTATATATTCAATCAAATAATACAGAATTCACTTTTATTTTATGCTTACGAATGCGTTAAACAAACCTGTAGTAATATTTTGCAGCCTTGCTTATTACTTTTAATCTTTTATAAGAATATTTCCAATACATCTTAATAATATTAAAAACTTATAATTTGCTTTTTCTTATGTACCACCCTAGATATACAGGGAAAGTAGTTATATTATTTATTTACGCTGTTGGTTGGTAATGTCATAAATTTTGATTTTTGCAAAAAAAAAGTTTCAAAAGAAAGGCCTTGAATTTTGAAAAATTGAAGATGGTGTTAGACCTTTGTACTTGTGGCCTTACTATGACATTGTTGCTGAGTTTATTTCAGTGCTGTGAAAATACTTTACCTCAATATTGTCCAATATGCTGATATTCAGTAAATAGAATATTATAAAACTCAAAAAAAGAGGACAAAACAAACACAATCGAGCACACCTTTTTTGTACATGCCCTCCTGATTCAATGCTTATTCTTCTGTCAGATGTATGTGTAATCTAATACAATTTATTTAACAATACTTACTTTTTTGGTACTTATTTACTTGGTTCCCAACATAAAGTTGGACTCAAGTAATATGGCGTATAGGGCAATTATTCACCTTGGGTACTGACAATATATTTACTAAATTATATAAAACAAATTATTCTATAATAATAATCACAATAAATACTGGGATGTGAAAATAAAAGATGATAATTAATAAATAAGATGGATATTGTGCGAAAGGTACCCTGGTTTCCAACATAAATGGGGACCGACAGTTAATAATAACTGGGAAATATCTAAAATATTTTTGTTCTCATAGCAAAAAACTTGTAATTTCTTAAGTAATTGAACTCCATTACAAATCAAAACTGGGGATGTTAATGGAGGTTTAAGCACAGACCTCCTGGTTCTATACACCAAAATCCACTAGATTTTTCCAAATAAATTGAGGGTTTGGGAAACCAATCGTAAATAGCTGCCACTGTTCGTATTAACAAGTTTTAATTCTCCCTGATAATCCCGCCAATCATACACACGACTATTATATTCATTTAATATTAGTTTCAAAGACTAATCTTCGAAACCCTTATACTTTCTGTTCAGAGCGCTGTCTGTCCGAGTTCACATCTCCGGAACTTACAATACCTAGGAAGTTGAAATTTAGTATAGCATGTGTAGACTATTTGTATCCCCGAAAAAAACCAAACAGGGAAAAAATATAGCCAACTATCTACATGCGGGTCTGTCGATTTATGAGTGGAAGCGCAACAGTTCCACAAAAATCAATATTTTTAGAAAACATCATGATGGTTAATCAAGAATAGAACACTAATAATTCATCCGCTTCTTCCAAATATGGCCAACTATTACTAAAAATAATTGAAACCACCAAAAATGTTGTCCCCCCCCTTAACCCATGAAGAAGAAGACCTAACAATTAGAAAAAAGTCATAAAAGCCCTATAAGGGCCATAAAAATTCTTCGGAAAAAAGTTTCCAAAGTTAATTTTAGCAATTTCCAAATTGCACAAACGCGCAGGCGCAAAAAATAAATATTTTTTGGAAAAATCATGTGGGGTATCAAATTGGAGGTATCGATGTGTAGAACACAAATATGCATCGCTTTTTCAAAATAGCCACCATTACACCTGCCCGCCCATAACACCAAAAGTGCCACACTTTTTTTTATAATTACATAGTCATAGGAATTTACGAGTAAACTAACACATAAAGGCGAGCAAAGCGAGTAAATTGACACATTTTATCAATAGTTAGGTTAAAATTAACTAAAAAAAATCCATGGATGAAAATAGGAAAGAAAAAATTGTAACCACCAAGAAAATAATTAAAGAAATCACTGAAGAAATAAAGAAAATATTAATGAATGCTGATTGGGCATCCATAGACCAATTAACTTTTTAATTGTTTGAAGCTATCATAAACAAATTAAAGGGCGTATCTAATCCAGTGTTTCCTCAAAAAGTTATTAAAAATTAAACTGAAAACCAGAAGAAATCAAATTACAAATGAGAAGCTCACTGCAAAAGAACAGACTCTGAAAAACTGTCTCCCAAGATTCCGCCAGAGGTGCTTAATTACTGTTGTAGAACTACTGAACGATCCTTACAATGACTTCTACCCAATAGCTAATGTATGTGTAATGGTTTTCAGTTACATAGCAGCTGTGTTACAAGGTCATGTTGAGCCCGAGTTTCCATATATTAGTGATACAGGAACATATTCACCTGAGAGCTGTGTCTTTGGACAGCTAATTAATATAGGAGCTGTACTTCGTGAGTTTTACTATATCTATGCTTATCTTATATTTTCCTTGGTGAAAATGATCAGATTAAGGACAAAAACTTTTTAAAACATTCACCTGTTTAATCTAGCATGCCTTATTGGGCTGTTTAACGTCATGGCCATTATCAGCAGACAGCAACTAACGAGCTTTTAACTAATAAAGTTATATTACAGAGTATAAGTAAAATAAGTTGGACGTGATCCATGTTCAATGTTATTTAGAATCAATGACATTTCGGGAGCAGGTACTTCTATCATCAGGTTCGTTTTGAGAAAGAGAGTGTGTGCTATGCAAGGATCTTGAATAAAGGGGATGACGCATTAAAGAACTTTTCTGACCCCATGGAAGTTGTATGAGATAGAGAATTAGAAGCAAACTTACCCCTTCCCCTTGATTATAATGAAAAAAGCGCCAAACGCAGGTAATGTAGCAAGGTTGTCGAGTTTGCTTCTCAACTTTCTTCTGTGCTTCTCGTGATTGTTACATTTGTTGTGCTTGTTAAGTCATTTGTGCTTATATAATTTTAAATTTTGGAATATACTTTGCCTCTTCAGTGAGTGATAATTTAAGCGTGTTTTGTTATAACCTTCTCAAGCAATAAACAATGGAAACCATTGTGACGTAAGTTTGCCTCTAAATTTTAAGACCTGCGCTGTTTTAAGAATTGTAAGCGTGCGCGGTTTGTACCAAGCACTTGCAGTTGGTTTTTGACGTGTGTTTCGTGTTGAATTCTCTCTATTTTCTGGTTTTCGATGGGGTCACTTCTTTGTATGGCAAATCGACTTAGTGCGTCATCCCCTTTATTCAACATCCTTGGTGCTATGTGTTGGGTTTTAACCTGACTTAATTGACAAGTATCAACTTAACATCACTTAAAACCCTATCTACCTGGGGACTTCCCTCATCTTCCTGGGGTGGATGGGAGAACATTTTCAGTGTTTTAATGACTGGTATGGAGGTGTAGAGATTAGTTAAGCCAATTTAAATTAATTTTTGTTTGGAAAGAATCAGAGTGTGTAAGTTCATTTGTTAGTGAGGCTATTTCTTTGGATGTTTATTATGCTGGTGTAGGTCTGTAGTTGTTAAAAGGTCTGATCGTTGTGTTAAGTTTCTGTGAATTTTCAGGAGAGCTTTGTTTTGGTGCAGATGGGTTACATGCAAATTCATCGGTACCATATAACCAAAATGAAGTTTTCAAAAAACTTTATATTATAAGTAAAATATCAACATTAACCTAATCACGCCTAGGAGTATCACCACTCGGTGATACTCCTATCAAGGCTGCCAAGTCACTTTAACCAGTATGAGCACTATGTCAAATACATTTATTGTAGACAATAATCAATAAAGTTAAAAAAAATGTACCGTATAACCAAAATGGAGTTTTCAAAAAAATTGGCCAAGACTCAACATAATGACATAAGAAGAACAAGGAATCGTTGTTAACTTCTATAAAGAGAACATATGCTCATTCATGAAAGATAAATGAGATAGTAACTTTGCCACCCACCTTCCAAAACATGGTCCTGAACCGGATAAAATGTCTGATTCAATGTAACTGCTACTCCAACTATCAAAAGGACCTGACTCAAGATGGCAGTCCCAAATGTAACTTTTTTTGTCATTTTACAAAGAGTTAAGCTCTTCTTAGAATATGGGCTTCATGGTATTTTATACTATAAAAGTATGTTGAAAATGAAAATAAATAAATCAAATTAAAAATAATGAAGTAAAGAGTGAGATAATTTTTTATTCAACACATTCTCTTAATTTAATTCCTTTTTGTGCTCAAAAATATTTGTATTTATTTATTTTGTATTGCTTTTCAGTTGGTATTCTAATATATGTAAGATATTGTGAAGTGTATCAATTCTTTGAACTCTACGCTGGTTCGAATAAAATATTATCATATAATAAAGTAGGGATATACAGTGGAATGCTGGCTTCCCTTGGACTTAGTATTGTTGCCAACTTTCAGGTAAACATCCATCTAATTTAACACATTATATATTATATTTTTATTATTGTTTATTTTAGTATAACTAAGTATTTAATAAGAAATAATTTGTAAAAGTAGAATTTAGATTTGAGTTTGTTTTTATCAGAGCATTAATTTGCTAGTATAGCAAACTAATGGCCATATAGGTTATATGGCCATGAATGAAAGGACATGCTAGTCTTTTGATTATTTTGGTAGCTTCGGTCTTTTCATTTGTAGAAGGTTACTTTATATAACACGTACAATGAACTGCGTAGGCTTCCACTGTTATTTTCATGAAGGTTTATGTTTTATGTGGTGACTGCGTTAATATAAATGATATATCAGGGGTTTTGCTTCTACTGTAAGAGGATGTAGGACATCTGTAGGAGGATGTAGGATGAATTCACAGTTTCTATTGTGATGGATTGGCATCTCATCCATGATGTCCTGTGTCCATGAAAATCTCACACACATTGAAAATGATATGTCCGATTCATTATCTACATAGACAGAGTCACCACCAGAAGATCTAAACTTTCACTTTCATACACTTATTTAATTCACTGACAAACATATAATTAAATTATGTCCTCTAATAAGTGCTCTCTTTAAACAAAGGTATTTGCATGTATTCTATAAATAAATAAATAAAAATCTTTATTTGCATAAATACTAATAAAAGTACAATGGCAAATCGTCAAATGTACAAATATGAGTAATATAAATTACTCAAACATAATTTTATTAGAGAAGTACTCATTAATACTATAAAAAGGCTGCTCTGTCAAGGCTTTTTTACAGCTTTTTTGAAATGATCTATTGGCAACTCTTGAATTTTTACATCTAAGTTTTTAAAAAGTTTAACCTCCAATACACTATGATCCACTTCTGACTTCTTAAGTCTATGAGTTGGTATTGTAAGTACATTTTTATTATTTGTATTATATCTATGATAAACACTATTGGTTTTAAATTTATTTAAGTTCTTTGTAATAAAGAGCACAGAATTAAAAATGAACAGATTTATGACAGTCATTATTGCCAGTATCTTAAAGGAAGATTGACAGTGTGAACCAGGTTTGGGTTCCTTTATTTATCTAATTATCTTCTTTTGATAAATAATCAATTCATCTAAATTGACGTGTCCCCAGGCAACAATAGCATAATTTAACCTGCTCTGAACAAGAGATTTGTAGAGGAGCACAAGAGTATAGCTATTCTAGTTAGCTTAAGTCAAAGAGTCTAATACTTATAGGAAGGATTCAACCGCTCTTATCATTCCCTGAATAACTTAGTACCATAATTGGACATTGGTGATGTTATTTTATTTTTTCATAATAAACAACTTCTCGTGAATATTACATTATTTTTTTACCATTTTGTCTTATAATAATTAAAATGAACTTAAAATAAGTTGCATGCTTAAGACTTATTGTTTCAAATTTATTAATAAAAAATTTAATTTAAGTTTTGTTAAGATGTCAAAAATCATTATAAATAAATTTAAAATAAGTTGTTATTATTATCTATTGCTTATATTTTTTAAACGTCTGTGTTGTATAAAGTGATGTCACTAAACAATTACTGCTATGGTTGCCAATAGGGGTTTTAGAGATGTGGAGAGACTCTAGTTAGAATAAGTACCGTTATGGTACCCACTAGAACCTGTCTCACTTCCAGGTCCCTTATCACTGTTTTATTCTACCTAAGTACTCCCTCTAAGTATTAGTCTGTTTGGCTTAAGTATATGATATGATTCTTGTTTATTCTATTCCCCTTTACTAGATTATAATGAGTTTTTGTTCCTAGGAAACAAATGTAGTGTATGTACACTACATAGGTGCATGTATGTGCTTTGGTTGCGGTACTGTGTATTTCTGGGTACAAGCTCTGGTCTCTTATCATATGTACCCGCTTGCTAACAGTCTACTATTGGCTCACTGCAGAATCGGCTTAGCATTCGTGTGCACAATCTTCTACTGCATAATGCCTGTAACTGGGCTCATGGCAAGGATCCTTTTTGACGGTGATTGTTTTATAATTTAACCTTTTCCTTGTTTAATTCTTAACCTGTGTCTAAAAATTATTACTGTATGTTTATTATTATTCAACATTTTACTCTTAGCTTTGTACGGGTAGAAGGAAATGCAGGGCAGATTTCCCAGAGCTAATGGGTGGGATTCAAAAAATTATAAGATGAAGAATAACATGTTAACAAAAGAATTGCTTTTTCAAACTTTCTAAAAAAAATACTGCCTTGTATTTTATTAAAGGTTTTCTAATATCTCTAGAAATTGAGCTATTAAAAAGTGGTTTTTGTGGAAAGAAGAATTTGTCTCTGAATCACTGACAATTTACATTTAACTTACTCTAATTAACTGGCCATGATTCAGTTAATTGGGGGGGGGGGAGAGTTACCCGAATTTTTCCTTAACACATCAGAAAACACTTTTTGAATATTTATTTAAATTATTATACTAAATGTTTTTAATCATGATATGGTTAAAAACATAAATAGCGTAACTCATTACAGTGCATATCCCCTGTCAGGATGTGCAGATAATCAGGGTGTACAGTAAAAGTGTACAATTCAGAGAAAAAATAAGTTGTTTATTCTGGGCTCTATGTGGTGTAACGTTTATCATGTGTGGCTGTCACGCAGTCTGTTGACAGGCACACAGAAGTCAAGGCCTCTATGATTTGTATGTGAATGTTGGCAATCTTTACATGTGCTGTCACTTATGCGGTGTCTGGCATTTGTGAAATATCACTAACCCTAAATAAACCTGGGTCTAGGCAAAATTAAGGATGAGAAGCTTATATAAATATATTTGTTTTTACCTTACTTTTTGGAGAGGTGGAAAGCTTCAGGCCCGTCTACAATCTTAAGTTAGTTAGGAAGAAGTGAAGAATTTTTCAAAAATCTCTTTTCTTCTTAAATAATTCTTTCCCACTCTTTTGACTTAAGAAAACCATAGGAATGGTTTTTTATAATTTTTTTAAAGAAGAATGTACAACGTTATCTGTTTTTGAATGATTACAATATTTTGTAAACGATGTGATGTTATGATTGTTTTGTTGTTTGAATATTTTTTTATATAATATATATTTTTATTTTGAATTATATAACAATTATTATAAAATTATTTAATAATTAAATAAACAAGAGATAAGGAAAATAACGCTCCCACAATTACCTCATCCATTTTGATTTTATTTATTAATTAAAATAAATAAAACACGGTCGATTTTAGAAAATTTTAGAAGTAAAGTAAAAAAATATTTGCAAAAAGTCTTTAAAAAACGGAAGGAAAGACCATTGAAAAAGCAATGTTTATTTAAATTGTATTAAAATTTTATTGAGCTCTGCTCGTTGTTACAATAAAAATAAATAAAATGTGTGTAGACGGTAGAAAGAAAAGTAGTTTATAATTTAGTAGTTTATGTTTATTTAAATTGTATTAAAATTGTTATTGAGCTCTGTTCATTGTTACAATAAATAATAAATAAAATGTGTGTAGACGGTAGAAAGAAAAGTAGTCCTAAATACAGCTATATGTGTAATTGTAACTTTAAAACTTGACTTAACAACTTAGAGGTTGTAGACGTGTTTACGGATCTCTTAAGTCAAAAGAGCGGGAATTTCAAAATGGTTTGTTCTAAGTGAGAAATCCTTCACTTCTTCAATTCTTCCTGAGGAATTCTTCACTTCTTCAATTCTTCCTGATGAATTCTTCACTTCTTTAATTCTTCCTAACTTAACTTAAGGTTGTAGACAGCCTTTCCTTGCAATGGGTGCCATATTGTTTCTAGTTAAAACTATAGACATTTATATGGCTCTTCTGAGAATTGGGTGCTCCTTTAATCCAA
This sequence comes from Microvelia longipes, assembly GCA_018340805.1. Classification (NCBI taxonomy): domain Eukaryota; kingdom Metazoa; phylum Arthropoda; class Insecta; order Hemiptera; family Veliidae; genus Microvelia; species Microvelia longipes. The sequence continues at coordinate 4,160,752 of JACMZG010000008.1, forward strand.
GGGAGTTAGCAAAAAGGGCCAAAGATGTGTCCTTCTTGCTAGGTAATCACCTCTCCTTAATTTCTATTACCATGAGTTTCTAAATAATATTTCTAAATGGCTTGTGGGGTTGCTTAAAATTAGTTTTTTTAATATGTAGATCCAGGTTAGAGTTTTTTTATTATATAATAATTGTATTTAAAGTTTGTATAATTGTATCTATTAGCAATAAAGGAATTGATAAGACCACAAAAAAAAAGAAGTTTTAAAGTGTCCCATATTTTGTTTGGAATTGAAGAATTTAATAATTATCTTTATTTAGACACTTTGTTTGCTCAGTTTGTCAACTTTTAAGCAAGTCTTTAATGTTTTTAATTGTGATCTTTCTGATTGTAATATATTAATTTGCTTTGTAGTATTATAAATGGACTAAAAAATGTAAAAAAAAGAAAATTAATAATCTAACACACCTTATTTAGCTGAGAATGATGAGGTCCCAATAGCGGGGCATATGAGAAATAAATATATGATATTGTAAACCGATTACATTTAGAAAGGGGATAGAAAGAGAAAGTCTATAGTGTCTTCATGATAGTGTGTTCCAAATTTTGCCATTCTCTTTTAAGTATCCAGTTCTCTATACTCTGATTTTAAAAGCTTAGAAAATATACAATTTTGGAAATTATAAGTTTGGAACAATGAGTGCATTTATGTCAAAACAAAAATCGGGTACTGGGTACCTCGGAACTTTTCCTCATCACATTGGATTTACTACGCTTATCCTCAGAATGAGGATATGATTCACCAAATATACAGGGTGACTTACTCTTAAATTATAAATATTATAAATTAGTTATAAAAATAATTTATAATTTATATTTTCTATGATTAACAAAACATAGAATAATTAATAATATAGTTATAACTAATAAAATAAAGTTTATTTTGTAAATCAAATTGAAATAATTTAAATGTAAATGTCTTTGTTTACATAGTGAATAATTTAGAATCTAAGCGACTTACATCAAGTTTTTTAAGAATATCTCGGTTAAAGTTAAAAACAAGCCATAGATTATGTTATATCATTTAAAAAGGTATGGAATGAGGCTTTTTTTAAAGATTTTTAGGGTCCAACTATGAACAAATATCGAAGATTTTGGCATTTAAAATTTTTTACATTTTTAGTACTAATAAAAAATTTATTTTAAATGCAAATAAATTAAAGTTTAATTGTGATAATTGCGACATAAAGTATACCATTTTAAAGGGAATTTAATGTCCTTGAGAATAGTGAAAACCGCATCTCTTTAGCTTTAGTAGTTTTCAAGTTGTACATCGTTTTAGAGAATTAAATAGTAAAGTATCGAATAATTCGATATATCGATTTTTCTAGAGAACTATTGAGAATCGACCCTATGCTTACATGACATTTTTTGTTCATCCTGGTCCATAGAATCAATATTTTTATTTTGTCCCATTAAGAGTAAGTCACCCTGTATACTGCAGCATGTCCTTGGACTCGCTTCGCTCATCTTCACATGCTTCCGTATCATTCTCAGCTGTCACCCATACAGCACTGACCACGCTTGGTCAGTACCATGCTCCTTAATTTTTACAATCCAACAAAAATCATGGATATACTTGTCATATTGAAATGAAACTTAGTGTACTTATTTATTAAGTACAGGTATACATACACTTGTACCAAATTTCAACTCAATTGGATCATTTTCTGATTTTTTTACAATTTTAAAAAAAATGTACACAAGTCATTTGATAAGAATTGAACTAATGCTGATATAATAATAATAATAATAATAATGTTGATATTGAGATGAAATTTTGCACATATATTAGCCCTATACATAGCTACATGGGTGCCAAATCCAATTGCATGCTTTTTCTGCGATTTATGATTTTTCAAAAGTTTTGCTGAGTCATGATTGCGAGAAAAATTACAGCAGTAGACTGATTTTTGTACTAAATATCAACTCTCTAGCATAAATACACTAGGAGCTAAAATGATAACAGACACACGCATACACATGCACATACAGACATACAACTTTGTAAAAACCACTCAGGAGGTCTTAAAAACATCTGAAACGGATAATTCCGGTGACATCCCGGTTTCAGATTTTTTTGCTAACACTTTCCTATATACCTACGGTATAAATATGGAAAAGTAAAAATATCTCTCTACCTTTAAAACTACTAGTAAAGTATGCAATATGAGGTTTACCAGGTGGTCTTAGGTAGAGTATTGAACTTGTTGAAAACACTTCACATAACATTTATTTAATGCATTAAAAATGATGAGAGCTAGGTGTGACGCATTTTTTGCCTAATATCAATATGAAGGAAGTATTGTCTCACAAAAAAGTTGATTTGATGTTTCAGGAGACGACCCTAGAAAATGGGACCCTAAAAATAAAGGATGGGTTCTGCATGTCATATCCACAGGGTCCGAGTGGGTAGTAGCCACCTGTTTCTGTTTATATATCATATCTTTCTACTGGGAATTCATGCATATTAAATTCACACATCCTAAGGTTTGTACCTCTAACATTTCAAACTTTCATATATATATATATATATATATATATATATATATATATATATATATATATATATATATATATATATATATATATATATATATATATATATATATATATATATATATATATATATATATATATATATATATATATATATATATATATATATATATATATGAATAGTGAGCCCCCCAAAAAATTCAACCCCCATCCCTACCCCTCTCCATGACCCCAATGTTACTTGCACTAACAAATCACTAATGCCAACACTTCAGTTTGGCTTTAGTGAAAATCAATTTCACTGAATACTTTACTGTACTATGTGCATTATAACATATTGGTCCAAGTAAGACGTTTTCATCACTTCTGTACCTGGGGCTCTGAAGCAAATTAACACAAAAGTTTTAAAACACCATATGTTTGTTTTAATTAATTGGACGTCTAGTTTTAGGTTTTTCTAAAATTCATATACTATTAGTTTATTGTGTTGAGGATGACTGGATTTTTGAGCTGGTTGAATTGATTTTTAGCCTGGACAAGTTGTTATACTCATACCTATGGCTTAGCAACATGACTTAGCAGCTAAAAATCCAGTTCATAAGTTTTGAAGCAATATTTCAAGCGAAAATAAATTAAAAAGAAGATACAAAAGTTGTTTACTTAGTCATTCAAACAGCAGCTGGAATAATATAAATAATAATATATATTTTTATTTGTGAAAATTAAATCATTGAATCCTTAACTGTTTGATAACTTTTCAAATTTATTTTATAATAATTTTTACAGGATTCTTATGTACTGAACAAAACATTAAACAGTATATAAAATAATAAACTAAAATCTAAGACTTAAAAATACTTATAAGTAAAATAAAATATGAAGAAAAAGAAGAAAACAAAATATCTATGTGCTTAGAAAATTAGAGAAAAAAATAAAGACAATTTTATAAAATTTTATATCTTCTAATAAAATTTTTATCGTCAAAAAATATATTTTTAAATTTATTATTTTATAACTGAAAAACTAAAAAAAAGTGGTGGTTTTCGGCATCCATTTTACAAAACCTAACTTTTTAGTATCACTGCTTTTAATAATATTTAACCTATCTAATTCAAATTTTCTGGTAATTTTAAATCAACATGTGTGCCAAATCTCAAGTAAATAAATAAATAATCTTTATTTCTCACAAACAAATTGATTACATAGTACATAAATAAATTAAAAATATTAGATTAGTTTCTTCTTCATTAACAATTTTAGTGAGAACTCATATCTTTTGAATAGCTGAAGATAACAAGATCAAATTTTCACTAAAAAAATACTAAAACATTTCTACATAATGTATTAATATAATTTGTTTGAGTGTTCGATAGTAGAATGTATAGAATTTTGTAAATTTTGAATAATTTACAGTTTAAAAGAGGAAAGGCATAGGATGAAAGTAAGTTTTACAGCTCAAGTTAAAGTTTCGTCCTAAGGCAGCGCCGAAGGAGGAAACTTCATTAGCTCACGAGGCCGGTAGGCCGAGGAACTAGTTAGCTCCCGAGGCTTGCCGAGGAAGTTAACTAACATTTTGGCTCCCGAGGCTTGACGAGGGAGATAATACGAGAGCTGAAAACTTTCATCCCTTGTTGCATATTAAATTTTATCTATGACTAGAGAACTAATACTAACAACTATTAATATATTCTTCAACTCCTTAATTGTTATTGTGTTAGTTTCGTTTATTCTTACCATGTCAATTACTCTGATGAAGAGAGAATAAAGCCACTATCTTCACATTATTTTATTGTAAGCTGTCAATGGAATAATGTGTAATACTATATTTGTAATTTAAACATTAGTGTGTGTATATTGTATATTCTACCCGTAGTACCAACAGTTAATTTAACCAACAGTATATTCTACCAGTAAAAGTACATTTACAGTTTGAGATAACAAGACTGTATGTAGAACTTACAATGCAAGGAGTAGATAAAGGGTTTTTGTGGATTTTCTACCCTACAGCTTTTAACTCTCTTAACCCACACATATTACCTTATACTTAATACATCAAATGTTTTAACAAGGAGTATGTTTGGTTTAACGATTGTAAATAATAGTTTCAATGAAGAAAAGAAAGCAACCCACATATGTATTGTCAAACAAAACTTTTAGTCGTAAGATGTATTATGACAAAAATTGGAAACAATTTAGCAAAGTTGAAAGAGAAACGTCTGTAGATATGCAGTATTAATGTTCTGAAACTTGTCTTCTAATTTAATTAACTCCACTTCTTTATGAATAATTAATTATTATCTAAGTATCCTGTATTTAAAACTTGATTAAACTGATTGAAAACAGTGTTGGTCAGCTTACAGCCTGTCAAAATCAGTGAAGGGTGAGTTCTATTGGTAAATGCTGATTCTTCTGGGAGACTGAATGAAAAGAAGCCAATTATCTTAGCCTTGCCATCTCATACAATTATATTGTGCAAATTTTCATCAGCAACATAATAAATATAAGAATAAAATTATTTATTCTTATATTTGATTATGAAATAAAAGATTTGTTTAAAAATAATATATATATATATATATATATATATAATATATATATATATATATATATATATATACATATATATATATATATATATATATATATATATATATATATATATATATATATATATATATTTATTTATTTCTTTATTTATTTATTGAAAAGTTAATAACTTATTCCCTCCCCCCTTGCTATTTGCATACTGATTGTTATCTGATCAAACCAATGCTGGCTCTACTTCATTCAAAGGAATTGAAGGTTATCTAAACTTACCTATTTTTAATGTATTTGTATTTCTATAATTGATTTGAAATGTTTAGGTTTTTCTAGAGTTAGAATTAAACGATGAAACAAATGAAAGAGAAAGATTAATAAGATGATCAGATGACGATGAACCTTCGATAGATAGATCTTCAATATTTAATGGGGTTCATCATTATATATCACCTGGTGATGATGCGGAGTTGTGTGATAATGAGAGCCAAAAGTCAGCAAAGTTGAGCTCCGACTCAATCAGAGTGGTGTCTACGAGGCCTGCTAGGGAGTCTGCTAAGCCAGTTCCTCTGTCTTCTAAGCTAGTGTCTCTAACATGGTCAGTTCTAATCGCTTGTTTACTATCGGCCGTTTCTTCTTTATCCACCATATTTAGAGACACCCTCAATTCATTGCATCTTAAATATTCTTAACTTTAAATATTCTGACAATATTTTGATATGAACTTTTTGTAACTATTTAAAGAGTGTAGAAATCACAAAAAATCAATATTCATGTAATTTCATTGACTTATTTCAAGTTTGCAGACTTTTTTATAATGACTTTTTTTAGTAGCAGACTACAATCTTCTGGTAAAACCTGAGGTTTTTAAACTTATTTTTTTAGTTTTACTGGCTTCTAAATATGTTATTTTATGCTCTTTAGTATGTGTTCCCTTATCATTCCTCTCAAAAGAGTGTTATTTAGAGAGGCAATTATTTTTAACATGTGATTTCTAGTTAATGTTAGGTTTTTTGGGATTTATTTTATAAATCAGTCTGTAGTTTGTTTTATTATTGGTAAACTAGTTGCCTGTTATTAATGTGCCTTTTGCTTGTAAGCAGATTATATGTGTCATTTTTATGCTGTTAGTTTAACTGTTTCTTATATTCATTTTTCTTCAAATAAGTTTCACTGTTACTTAACTACAAGATCCGAGAGAATTATTTCACAGGGAATGGGGAACATGCATACCTTTATGTTCACACATAAAGGGCTCTTAAAGGTAGGGCTAAACAGTGAAAATCATTAGACAAAAATTAAGTATTAATTTAGTTGAGAGTACATGTTGTTTGCTCTACAAGTTATTTGTAAGATTTATATTGTAAGGGTATATTTACCAAGAAGGAATCTTGTGTTTAGTTCCTTTGCCAATAACTCTTATTGAACCTAAGAATCTTCTGTTTAGATCTTTTGCCATTAACTATTTAAAGAATATCAATTGACAATGATCAATAGGGTTGACAGGTCAATACACCCATTCCTAAATAACTTGTCACACAATCCACCGTCTCAACTCTAAAAAACTGCCGTTACCATTGATCTAAAATACAGAATATATTTATTATTAACAACCCAAAAAAGGGGTACAATGACTGTCAAAAATAAAGTTTACAAAGGTCCTACCAAAATCTTGGTAGGAATAAAATAAATAAAATTAGGTTGTTACAAAAGAAACCTATTATAATAAATATTACTCCAGAATTTTATTAGTATTTGTCTATGATCTGTCTGTTCTGATCATTCTCAAATCTGTTTTTATATTTTTTCTTAATTTATGTTATATTTGGTCTTGACTATGCTTGGGGTGTGTAGTGATTTCAAATTCCCCTCGAAACAACTCGGTCCTTCTTTATTGTAGCGATTTTAAATGTTGCTATCGTGGTGTAAAACCCATGAAAAAATAAGGCTGCTACACATAGTGCTGTCCTTATTAGTAGATTGAATTTGGTGCTACTCAAATAATTAAGGTTGCTGTTTGGCAAATAAAATAATTTTCATTAAATAATATTGAAAACAAAATAGCATATTATTATAATGAAATTTAAGTGTATTATTATAAAGAGTGAACTCTGCATTGGGCTCTTGCTTATAATACGACACACGGCTAAAATCAATTGACAGCGCGCCAAAAATCTGTGAGGGAAAGAATTCTATTGGTTCAGACCGACCGCGCTCTTTCCCCCTCCACCTCATGCCAACCTCGGTATAAAGAAATACCTTTATCGTAAATAAAATCATAAAAAGGCAACATTGGGTGTAAACATTTGTAACCTCGCGTCGCTTTTATTTCCCTCATTGTGCATATTGATCTGTTTGAGTTCGTTTCATTTCATTCCAATCTGTTCAATACATCCAATTATTGCAGAGTCGTAATATAAACTGAGTGCCTATATTTGACGCATGGACGTTGATGTATTCTTCAAGCATTTCTTGCTATTTGAGTACAGCGCAGGGTCTGTGGGAAAATGCCATGTATTTCAATAGATGACAGTCTTGACTTTTTTAAGTCATGAATGCATATTGTGTCATATTATTTTTATAATATGAAACAATACGCATTCAGTTATACAAACTTGACACAAAAAAGCAGTTTGTTTTGGAAAAAAGTAATTATAGCTGATGATTTATTTAAATAGTCAAACTTTTATCATAGAACTATTATGATCCATTGCGATAACTATTACGTAATTACCAATTCCACTTAATTCATACTTCCCGAACAAATTTAAAGCAACACTTAGTTTGTAAAATTAAAAGATACAACAATATTCCTACTTAAAAAGTAAACAAATAATTTTTAAAAATAAAAAAATACGATATCAACTAAAAACAAATAATAAAATTCAAAACAACCTGACTTTCAGTGTTGCCAAAGTAGGGAATTTTTTTGTTTCTTAAAAGAAGGGATTTTTTTTTTTATTAAAAAAAGAAGGTTGAAAGCATTGAGATTTTGGCGGGCTGTCAATTGATTTTAGCCGTGTGTCGTATTATAGTTAGTTTTAGTAATCTAATAAAATTCTTCTTAAAATCAATTTTAGCATACTTTGCTTAGGTTAAATTACTAATGCCCTATGTTACTTAATGTTACCAAATGTTACTTACGTATGTATCAAATAATAGGTTACATGAAAAATTTGAAACATATGTGGCAGCCCTGTATTATATTTTAATTTATTTTGTTTATTATTCAAATTGTCAGATTTTGACAGTCTTTTTTTATAAGTCGAATACAAAAAGTTCTTGCTCAAAAAGACCTGTCAAAATCTGACAATTTGAATAATAAACAAAATAAATGAAAATATAATACAGGGCTGCCACACATACATTCATATTTGAATTTTCAGTAGTGATACTAGTCTTATTAAATCAAATTTTGTAAATAAATAAAAATTCTAGTGTTGCCTGGTAAGGAATGGTGCATCTTAACCCTTTGGCTGCGGGGGTATTGGAGTGTAGTTGGGTCTCTGGTTACAGGACACACCAGAAGAAAAAAACCCCTGTTGCAGAGGTTTTTCTACCTTAAAGTACTCAACATTAACTTGGCCTAGGTAGTTTCCCTTAAGTAATTTTTATGTTCTACTGATTGTTTTATATTGTCTATACATATATTATAATATATGTTACATTCTTTTTTCCTCTTGTCAAAAAAAATGTTTCATTAGCAGCTAAAGGGTTAAAAAATGCTCAGTAGCATTCATGTCTGTCTGAAAAATATATTTGACAATCTAAAAAATTTAAAATAGTTTTGTAAGTTACATCTAAAATTAGTCTTATTGTTTTATAGTGCTGCTTTCTGTGATGCTGAAATTATTATGTTTTTATTTATATACTTATTCATAAACTGTCGGCATTTTTGTTTAGTGATTTGGTTTTGAATTTGGTACTACTTTACTTATTTATGAATTTTAGAATGATCAACCATTAAAGAGAAGTCCATAAATAATTATGCAATTAGGAAACCATGATATTAAAGAAAAATTTAGTTCTTTCCATGGGTGTCCGCTGGGGGGGTCAAACGAATCACTTTACCCCCCCCCCCCCTTCCTGGAAAATCAGAAAAGTTAGATTGACCCGCAATGCAAAATTATTAAAAATTTAATGGTCATTTTTCTTTATTTCATTTTTGAAACCCGTAGGGTCATGTTAGTGTTTCTACACTTCTAAATCAACTCTATTGAGCACCCCTTGAGTTTATGCACACATTGCTCCAGGGATAATCTCAGTACTTCTACCTCCTCTTTACAGCACTTCACCTGTGACCAAGTTCATAGTTTATCTAGTATATTTTCCCCTGTCCCACTAGCTAATCTGATCTCATTAACCTAATTTTTTAATGAATTAAAATTTAGTTTATTGAATCCCCAATCCTGTGATTTACTTAACTCCTATCTCTGACTTTTGTCAAAGAGTTGTGAAAACTAAACCCACAGCACATTATTTATGACTGAACCCTGGAAAAAATGCTACGAAAGCCCATGGTTCTTTCTGTTCAATCAAGGATCTTGAATAAAGGGGATGACACATTAAAGAAAATTTTTGATCCCATGGAGTTGAGAGAAATAGGAGCAAACTTACCTTCTCCTTGGTTATAATGAAGAAAAAGCGCCAAACGCAGGTTATGTAGCAAGGTTGTCGAGTTTGCTTCTAAACTTTTTTCTGTGCTTCTCGTGAATGTTACATTTGTGGTGCTTGTTACGTCATTTGTGCTTATTAAATTTTGGACTATACTCTGCCACTTCAGTGAGTGATAACTTAAGCGAGTTTTGCTATAACTTTCTCAAGCAATAAACCATGGGAAACCATTGAGAGGTAAATTTGCCTATAAAATTTAAGACCTGCACTGTTATAAGAATTGTAAGCATTCGCAGTTTGTACCAAGCATGATGGTTTTTGACTTGTGTTTCATTTTGAATTCTCTCTATTTTTTGGTTTTTGATGGTCACTCGTTTGTATGGCAAATCGACTTAGTGTGTCTTCCCCTTTATTCAAGATCCTTGTGTTCAATACATGGTCATTTCTCTTATTATGGAAGGTTATAAATTTGTTCTATGGTTCATACTATTCTTATGTTGCCGGCTTATATAATTGTTGTAACAACACACTAAAATAGTTAGTATTATAAAATCCTTTAACACAGGTACACCTATTTTTTTAATCATATGAGTGTAAATCCAAGGCAAACATTAATTTAATTATTTTTTTTAAATTTATTATGATCTTATTGGCTTTTTGGATTAAGTATAAGTTACTTGTGATGTACTTTTGGCTGTTTTTGTGTTTATAATTTAGTAAAATGTTTTATAAGATAATTAAATTATTTGTTGAAGTAAGGCTGTTAACTGGCAACAATTTCCAAAATAAAGCTGTAGATCAAATTTTAGATTTTTTTACATTTATATATGTATGATTACTTAAAAAATACTGCAGATCTCTTTTAAAATGAAATGTTAACCAAAGAAAAATTAGTCTTGGTCATTTGAAGCTAAATTTTGGAGAGTGTTGCTGTAGTTCATAGAAACTAAAAAGTTTTTAAAATTAGTTTTTTTTTTATTATTTTTCAGAATTTATTTTATTGGTTACCAAAAATTTTAACAAAAAAATGTTTTTATTTGTAAGACTTTAGTTCTTTTCTTCCATATTTATATGGTGATGTAGATTATTTATTTGTTGGAAATAAAATTATTTATTTACAAAATGTTTTTCTGTCCTATCCTCCTCTATCATACTACAGTCTTTTACGTAGTATCAACTACATTTATAAAAAATTCAATGTGTCTTTATGTGTTAATGTATATTTTTGTCTTTATGACTAGAGCTATATATATATATATATATATATATATATATATATATATATATATATATATATATATATATATATATATTAAATAAAAATATACACTAACACATAAAGGCAAAAACACGGGACAATGCATGATTATCAGCTACCAAAGAGCACTTCTTGAAATCGGAAAGAGAATGGCTATGGTGACTAGTTAAAGGTGGGTGTCAAACTGTAGGCGATCAAAAGTTTTCCTCTGACCAACGGACTTGGACTTGCAACCGGGCCTTGACTTAACTTTAAGCCCATAGTCCCATTGGACGATAAATCGCCCTGTAAAATGCCAAAATCATGAAAACCTTAACTTTCCATTATTCATTGAACCCAAAAGGTAAAATTTGGAACATTAAAATAATTTTTTTATTGTTCCTTATGGTCACCTTAACCAAAAAATTATTTCAATTTTTTCCAATATTATCTTCCTTGTGAAAAAAAAATAATGAAAAAGTACATTTTTAGTCTTTGTGGTCAAATTTAATATGCAAACTCACGAAGATTAGCAGCAGTAGAACAAAAAATATTGGTTCTTATATAAAGCCCAAAGAGAACACTTTCAAACGAAACCTGTTTTATTAAGCTAAGTTGAACCAATGCCGAAATATTAAGCCTCAAAAGTTGGCAAAAAAACTTAATGTTTGGGTGTCTTGGGAACTTAAAAGTGATTTTTGAAAATGAAGGAGGAAGTGGAAAAAATTGATACTTGGCGTTTTGGACTACCTATGGGTAGGACCAACACAGAAAAAAATTGCAATTTTTATTTTTTTCGAGCAACATCTCTGGATCACTTGAAATGGATAGACCCGTTGTTGATTCATAATCTAAGCTCAATGTAATTTATCTTGTAGAAGGTGGCACCAATATTATTTCTTCACTTTGAGGTCTTGCTTCATACATAGAAAATGTATACTATGTTTTTGACAAAATAAATAATACATATATATATAGGGGATTTTAATAAAACAGTATTTTTACAAAACATGGTATTTTTATTTTCAACTCTTGCAAGACTAGTTTAAATAATATTGTCTATTGAACAATCTCAGATATTAGTTAACTATTTTAATTACAAGTTTCAGTAATTGTCATGTTGTACATATGATGTGGCTTCAAGAGACACAAAACCATAGGGCATTTGACTATACAAAAGGCATCATTAGTGTCATAATATAAAGTTAATTTATTTGTAATTACTTCAAATCAATTACTTAAAGAATTAAGTAATTCAATTACTTCCTATTTTCTAGAAAGAAGATAGGAAAACATTATTTTCTTTTAATTAAATGAATTCATTTTGGAGAATATATCACAAATGAATGATTTAAGCCTTCGAAATCAAAATTATGTTCTACACAACGGTACTATGAAACCTGTTAAACTTAAGTCAATACAAAAACTCGCTTAAGGGTTTTTTCTATAAAGGAGGGAAGAAAAAACTAAATTAGAAACATCTTTAGAAAAAACACTACAAAATCTTAGTATTCTTCTAATTTTTATGTTGTAAATTTCAAGCCCCATTTCAACACAATAAAACTTGAATCATAAGTACAATTAACATTTGAAAACACGAATTTACAGACAATGTTAAAAATAATAAATGAGTTACAGCCATTGAAATTAAAGCATACAATCTAAAACAGAAAAGAAAACTTTTCTAGTTCTCCTAGAAAAGTTAATTACTTCAACTATCATTGTTAAATAGTAAACCTGACATTATTCTCTGGAATAGTATTTTATTTTAATAATAAAAGTCATCTAAAACTGTGTAAGAATATTTTTATTTATTTTTCCACTCGTTAGGATTTACATCATAGTCAATCATGTTTCTTTCCATATTCCACCACGTGTTAAAGAACCCTACATCCAATATCTTCTCATATAAACTTAAATATCTGCAAAGAAAAAAAAATCAATTTAATAATACATATAATATACAACTTATTATTTAGAAAATCTATGACATTGGTGTTGGGGGCACCCTCGCCGCCCCCCCTGTTGCCTCATAGTTTTTGTCTTATGTCAGTCCGTCTTATTACTATTTCAAGGAAGTGGCATATTACCATGGTAATTTGTGAATTTTTGCTGAGTCATGATTGTGGGTTAACATATAACACACGGCTAAAGTCGATTGACAACCCCTCAATTTCTTGTCTTTAGCTATCAAGTTCCTTACCATTATCTCTTTCCCTGAGATATACAGAAGTCAGAATAGGACAAACAATTGAACTTAAGACATACGATGTCTGATCAAAAAGTATCGAGACTGAGTTTGTTGCTACAGTGTATCGTTAAGTTTAAAAATCCCCAAGGTCATAAGCATTTTGGGGATCGACCAATCAGAGAAGCCGCTACCAACCCCTCTCTTGAAAGAGAAAAAAAAAATCCCTACTCCCATAACCCCTGTAGGGAAATAACCTCCTTCCCGGCATTCGTTCACTTTGTTTGTGGTTCTTCTTGTGTTTATTATTTCCCTTCACAATTCATTTTTTTCCACATTTGCATACTTCCTAAATAATAAAACTACACAAAAGAAATGTAGAAACATCGCCAAGAAAACACGGGTAACATAACCTGATTTGTTTACAAAGTTTTTTCCCCGCTGCCTTTTTGTAGGGATTTTTTTTTTAGAATCAGTGGTGCCTAAACTGAGCTGTCAAGATTTTTAAAGTTGTCGATACACTGTAGGCAGAGATATGGAGAGGGGGGATAAAACGGACTGTGCATTGACATAGGATTGTAGTGAAGCCATAGGCTAATGAAAGTGTTTGTAAGTACTCTGTAGCGGTGTGCCCAAGCTTTTGGCAAAACCTAATACAAACACATTGTTTAACATTTTCACACATGGCAAAATACGACGAGAGAAAAAAAACACATTCACTTATTCACTCACCACAACCAACTAATACAAGTTGAATAATTGAAACGAGAGATATGGCCCCACTACAGTCCTATGTCGATGCCCAGTCTGTCTTATCCCCCCTCTCCATCTCGTTGCCTAGCAACAAACTCAGTCTCGATAATTTTTGATCAGACCTCGTACATATAAGTTTAGTAGGTCAAATTTGAATGTTAAAGAGTTACTTCATACTGACATATCTTTTAAACCCTGATAAAATATGTAATGATTACAATAAAAAAACAACTATAAGAACTAAACATCCTACCTAGGTTGTAGATACTGACACTGGGACTTGTATAAACCAACAGTATCATGATATTCTTGAACATATATAAGTGAAAATAAACCTAAAGATATCCTCCTCACTGTATCTTGATTATAGTACCTCTCCATATTTCTAACGTATTCCACTGAGTTGACATTCTGGACCTGTTCTCCTATCATAGATAACTCATTACAATGCTTCAGAAAATTATCTCTGAATGATACCTAAAACAAATATAGGAAATGTGCATATATTATATTATTAAATCATTTTTATGGTAATACACCGCACTAAACACATGGGACATATGCAAGGAAGTGGTATTATAGTAAATATATGAACAATTTTTCATAAACTGTTTAATGATTCAGGTGAGGACATTCAGAGGCTCAAACAATACAATGAGATATTTTGTATTTGTCTCTGGTTATTGGTTTGACATTCTTGATTCAAAAGGTAGTTTTGATAATGTTTAAAACGATATTTTATTGTATTAGTTTCTTAATTTTAATATAATATTTAAAGAGTGATTTTGTAAGAATTCCTAAGTCATCAAAATATCACAGCCCTGCTTTTAGTAGATTTTGTTAAGTCTCCTAGTGACCCTTATTCGCAGTACCTGAGTGGCGACACTGTTTTTGTTTTGTTATTTGTTACCTGACATAGTGTCATGTTTAGCAAATTTCCGTCGCCCCGCCACAGAAGCCTGCTTCACTAGCTTGTAAGGCTTGCTATGGTCTCCTCAGACAATATAGACGTATGCATATAAACATTTCTTAATTCTCTTTTGAAAGAACTGAAGATGCATAAGGCAGGAGCTGACAGCACCATTAATTATTCAAAACAGAACAAATAATTAATAATCAGTTGACACCATAAGAAAATATTGTTGTGGAACCCTTTTGGTTGGCTAGATATGAAATAGTGGGCATCGTTTAACATCCAGGATTATCCTTATTGGCTCTCTCACAATATTTCCCCACACTATCAAATGATAATAACCATTTGTATAACTATAATAAGTAAAAAGGAATATTCTCACCTCATCAGGATTTGTAAGAAATAACCCAGTAACAAGCCCAGCAACCGATGTCAAAACAGCTGATCTCTTAGGATTATTTTTAAACCCCTTCACTGTATCTCTATATACTTCATAATAGTCATGTGATAAGTTTTTCCAATAATCTACCCATTTCTCAACTATAGTTCCCTTCAATCTATTTGGAAGTGAAACTGAACTAACTGTTCTATTAACCACAACAATCGGGTAGTTCATTTTATTAATCAAACTAATCACAAATTTACCTGGAAAATGGATAACCATTATACGCTCAATGCCAGTCCCTATCAAATATGGAACATACAATAACCCCTTGAACGAATAATTAGCTATTTTATCAGATAAAGTACCTAATTTAGGAGGAATGACAATTTTGGGTAACTTATTTTTATGTATTTTTACAGAAGGTAATGTGTCAATCCGTAATTTCGAAGCCCCTATAGGTAATTTAGGTAATCTAAACTTTTCAGTGGCATTAACGACGTTACTTTTTAACTTATTTATTGGAATTTCATTTTTATCAATTTTAGAATTTTTCAGCAATCGTAATATATCATTAACTCTATATTTGGTTTGAATAACAAATAATTTAAATGAAATTTGTCTTTTCTGTTGATATAGAGTTCTAAACATGCTGCTCCACCGAGCTTATTTCGAGCGACTTTCAAATAACAAACTTCTTCGCAATTATTAGAGACACCAAAATTCTTCTTATACTTATTGAATAGAGTAATAATAAATCACATTTTAAATAAACATAGAAAAATCAGTTTTACGTTATTATTTTTCAAAATAAACCTAATTTAAACCTTCCAGAAGATTAAATTCAGTGTTAACAAGACTTAAATCTGTATTCAGCTTAGAATTTAGTTGGTTAACCTGTAACCTGTAGATTAAAATAGCGCATGCGCAGTTGAGTCGTTTAAAAATTCATTTCAGTCTTGCAATTTCTCGTTATATGGGATTATAATTTAATTTAATGTGTTTTTATGATTCAATTTTAATGTTTTAATATCCGGATATCATATCCGGGGTGCGGTATTTAAATATTTTTTTTAATTTATTATTAATTAGTTGGGAGCCACTTTTTGTGGCTGTGTTTTGAGAAGAAGTTTAGACACACCCTTACAATTGTGCTTTCCGACACGGCTGTTATGGATATGATGGTCTCCAATCTGCAACAACAGCGGCAGATTACGGAGCAACTGCGACGTGAAGCTGCTATACGTCGCATTAACGTGTCACAAGCCGTTCAGGACATAGTGAAATATGTTACTGAGCACGAGCAAGAAGATTGCCTTCTGGTAGGATTCAGCAGTCAGAAAGCCAATCCTTTCAGAGAGAAGAGTAGCTGTTCCATCTTGTAACATTTTATTAGTTTATAATTTCCACTAAGTAACTAAACTTTCTTGTATCGAGTCCTTTTTAATGTTCCAAAAAACGTTAAAATTTGGTGTCATTGTTATGCCCGTAGATGAAAATGTTTAAAAGATAAATAACTCTATCCTATTTATTCTATTTCGATCTGGTACACTGCTATAATCACGCTGTAGTGATATCCCAGTGAAGTACTATTCACCTAGCTCTTCATCAGTTACGTCAAGGAAAGGTCTTGACGTATCTACTAAAACCATAAGAATATCTATGTTTTGTTGATAATCTTGCTTTAGGGTTAAGTGTTATCAACATTCTCTTTACTATTTTTCTTGACTTGTTCGGGACCATCTATGTAGCCTCTTAAAACTTACTGTTTGCTAACTTTACATATTAATAAATAATATTTCAGTAAAACTCAGCTACAAGAATAAATTCTGGCAGAATTATTTATCTTTATTGTAATTTATACTTTGTTCATTCAACTCACTCAATTGTTGTATTTTAGGACTCCTTATAGGTATATTCAGACAAAAGGAAGAAAAATTAAGTGATCAATTTGCAGTTATAGTTGTATAGAATCAACAAGTGAGTTTACTCATGTATTTGGGCTATCAAAATGTGTGCCGATATCAAGAAATGTCATTTTGCCGGTTATTGATAAAGATTATTTTGTGTGACATATTCTTGTAAAACAATAACAAAAAATATTTTTTCCGGCACAAATGAAACAACACACAGGATTTGTTTACAAAATATTTGAATAGTTGACATTCATATTTCATTCTTATCATCACGTGATGGCAGACATTTTTATAAAGCTTGTTTCATCTAAAAGTTTTGAAAGGAGTAGGTTTACTTTTTATTCTATTCCACTCTATTTGCAGTCTGAGTTAATAAAAAATGTTTACTTCTGGGTTTTAAAAGCAAATAAGAACTTGTTAAAGTTTGACATTACCTCTAGAGTAACATTTTTAAAAGTTTGATGCTTTTATTTATTAATAAATGTCAAATCTTGAACTAGCTACAATCTGATCTTTTTTTCCTAATTTATAAGAAAAGCATGCTAATTTTCTCCTTGAGGATTCTCATAAAAAATAAAAATATATGTTAAGAAGAAAACACCTACAATCTCTATTACAGGGATCCCACTATTGAACTTAACAGTATTTTCCTTTTATATCGTAATAGATTAGACTTAATGCCTGAAATGTGTTCTTAAAATTGTAGCCAGACATGTGCTTAAATTACCATTAAGAACTCGACAGCAATTACAATTAAAGACTAAAATATTAAACTGTTTGTAGATTCCTGGGTTTTATAACAAACTTATGTTTTATACTAAATATTTACTAATACATCTGAGTAAATATAATGAAAGATGATTTAATTTAATTTTTATTAAATTTGTTAGCTATAATCTTGCTGTGTCGAGCATTCATATATTTTGTGTAAAATAATTTATTAATCTTTATCTAAAAGGGATGATTGATAAAATTTTTAAAATTGAAAAGTGTATTTGCAAATGATATGTAATAATTCCAAAGCTACCATCTATTAGGTAAACCCTTGCTTGTGAGTGGTTCAAGTTTAAGAACACGTTTCAGAAATCAAAATATTAATAATTGTGAATGTTTGTGTTATCGGTGTGTAATGATATTTATCTCGATTTATTATTCTTGTTTTACAATTGTATTTTATGTTATTGTTCACTTTCATCATAAGAGTTATAAATTATGTTATTATATAATCAAGTCTATCTGTCAAAGGGGTTTTGTCTGTTGAGGTTCTGATCTACAATGCTTGCTATACAACTTCCCGATCTTAACCTAACTAGAAATTATAAAGGTTTATATGTGTTACATCTGTGTATTTTGTATAAATTTAATGTAATATTTATATTAATATTATTTAATATAATTATAACATTATTGGACATACTTATGAAATTTTTGTGAGCTTAGAATTTAAAGTTGGGTTGGAACCATTGTTGAGAGGTAGAGAGGCCCTAAACATAAAAGATACAATTTGTTGAACAATTTTCTTTAATCAGACAATTTTTCAGATTATGAAAACTGCTAACCCTTTTTCAGTTGACATTGTTTTGTTTACAAATGATAAGCTTTAAGTATTATGTTTGTAACAATTTGTTTATGAAAAGCTTCTAAGAATATGTGTTGATTTTTTCTTTAATGCATATCACAATGTGTCAAGAAACATGAAATTATGTTGTAATAATTTATTTCTTTATTTTTCTTATTTCTTTTAATAAATTATATGTCATTATAATAATAGCCTTGTTATTTATTCACATATCCTTTAAAAGTTAATCTTACCATCTGCTTTGTGATATACTTCCTAAATATAATTTTTAATTAATGAATAAGTACTCTTTTATGGCCTTTTGCCAGAGTATTCACCATATGGGTGAATGCAACCTCAAGTAAGTTGTATTCCCACATAATTAAACTATAATAATGTCACGAAATTAACTTTGTGACATCTCTTGTGAAATAAATATTCATAAATAGACCTCATGCATAGCTCAGACCTTCGGCACCAAGATTGAGTGTATGTAAATAAATGTCAGTGCTCTTATATTTCTTTGGCTCTAAAATTAGTATAATATTATTAACCATTTATGGGCTTTTGTTTTAATAGAAAATTTTGTTTATGAGGTTGTATGTATTTATAATGAATATATTGTTATAAACCAGTTTTGCAGCTGACTTTCGCTTTACAAAAAAAGGAAAAAGTAATCTAACCAAAACAAGATGCTCAAAATGTTTAATAGTAGGGGGCTGATATAATTATATGTTAATAATATAGGCACTTTAGTTCCTTGTTATTAGCACTCAATATAGAGGCATAGTAAAATAATAAAATTAACACACAACTTAGATCAAGAAAAAAGCAACGAACACAGACTAATTCCATCCAATTTTTTTTTAATAATGTATTTGCTACTGCTGTTTATATATTTTTTAACTTTGAAGTCACTTATCTTATTTTCCTATTTCTATTATTTTTATTTACTATATTATGTTGCTTATTTATTTTTGTATATTCCAATTTACATTATTTTGAATAAACCAACGATATAATTATTAAAATTATAAATCACACTTTTCAAACACTCTAGTTCCGATATTTTTTCTTTCATATTTTAGTCCATTTAATTTTAAAGTCATTTAGCTAACATCCTCATTAGCTAATAATTCTTTAATAAAAAATCTATAGAGTTGTTGGAAAAAATATATGTTTTCATTTTGAAGAGTATTATTACTTGGCCAAAAGCCAGGTATAAAAGTGTAATTTGTTTTTATTAAATTTGAAATAAGTTTATTGGATTTCATGATTCATACCTTGAAGGATGTAGTGGACACTTCATTTCTATATTTATTCAATGATGACTGTTGTGACTTTATGTTTTTTTAAAGCATTTCTACAACTATTTTTTCAAGAAAACAAGAATAATATGTTGTATTTAATTTGGTCGAGTTTGATTATTATTCAGGGGGTTTATTTTGCTTTAAAATCAATTCATTTTTCAATGGGAGAATTAAATTTATTACCATATCCACTAATTAAAGGCCAAATTTCAATTCATATCACAATAACCCACAATGAAAGCTAATTAAATAAAACCTACAAAAAATGTAGCGCTGCAGTCCGCATACCGGGTGAATTTCCTTTGGAATGCGTCTTTCCTTTCTTAAGGATGCATTCTTGCTTAAGGTTCCGAATTATGCTTTACAACTTGAACAGTTAATCAATTTATCAATTATCACTCTGCGTAATTTTGGTTGCCGGTAATTTATCATGGTTTTTTTCTACTTTTTGGTCACTAAGAGAGGTTATATTCACATCGGACCTTTTTTCGTAAAAAATAATATCAAAATATAAAATTTTGCTGTCTTAGCAAACCGGGTTGATATATACTAAAGTTTTGCAAAACGAATTTTTCAGGATCAGGGACCTATGGAACGAATTTTGGCTATATCCGAGATTCTATTATCCCATTAGCGATTTTTTTTTTAGCCTACCAATTTTTCCAATGGAAATTCGCTAAAATACTCTTTTTAAAGTGTAATAAATTAGCTAAAGACAAAATTAAGTTGGGATCATGAAGGCTGGAGGGGGGATGTGGATCTTTTGGAAGGGAGGGACTTACTTAAACGAAACTTAGTGTACTAAGTTTCGTACTAAGAGTACAATAATATACTCTTGTACTGAATTTCAACTCAATAATACCATTTCCCAATTTTTTAAAAAGTACACAAGTCATTCAATAAAATTGAACTGCTGATATTGAGACAAAATTTAGCACATATATTAGCCCTATACATAGCTACATGGGTGCCAAATCCCAATCAATCGCATGATTTTTCCGTTTTATGATTTTTCAAAATTTTAGCTGTGTCATTAGGTTAATGACGTCATAAATAGTATATTATGCTACTAGGCAGCAAAATGGAATTTTGCAGACGAGTTTTACAAATTGCCTCGAGGAGGACGGGCATGGAATTACCTGCAGGGCGTAGCGGAGGTATGACGAGGCGAGCGAGGCTGGCTATTCTGCAGAGGCGTAAGCCGAGGCAGGTAATTAATTGCACGAGTCTGCAATGTTTCCTTTGCTGCTAGTAGCATATACTATTTTATCTACTAAGGGCAGAAAAATACACAAGAGATTATTTTAAATACTTGCTGGCGAGATTTTACAGATAGTAAGACTGCTTTGAAGTAGATGCAACGCTGACAATATCAGGTGGAGTGTGGCCCAATAACTCGTCAATGTCTACAATGTTTGTATCTTTATTCACTTTACTGTTGTTCTCACTCATTATGTTTTAGTAACTTAACTTTAGTTTACAGATTTAGTTTTTAACGTTCTATTTTTGTAACTTTATATACTTAAACTAAATATATCATCATGAAATACAAAATCTGACGACTTAAACATTAAAAATCTGTCAATTCATAAACAGCTGGTAAATATTTAAATTAATGCCAAATTATCAGTGTTGCCAATTGTTTCCAAAACATTATATATATTATTAGATAAATAAATGTTAAATGTTAATCATTTAATAATAATATCGTAATTTTAAGTAACAATAAAGAAAGTTACATACTAGAAACAAGCTAGAATAAATCATGGTTTACAAAATAAAACAATACCGATATTCACGCAATAATTTGTAAAATAATAACCTCCGCTCATTCATTTTCCCGCCTAGGGAGTTTTGACTTGTTTCCCATGTTATTTAAATGACCCATAACTCCCTAGTACTTTTTTCGTTACCAAAACATTTTGCGTACTGTTTTGAAACATTTTGCGTACTCTTTGAAACATTTTGCGTACTGTTTTAAAATATTTCCCGTATTGTTTGACACTGTAGGTAAAATGACATTTTGCAGCTTAAAAACAGTCCAGTAATGGCTAATTTTGCTGCCGTGAGTAGATAAAAGTACTTTCCGAAAAGCACAACTACAGCGATAGACTACCTAACGATAGACTGTACTAATTTTTGTACAGCATTTCAACTCTCTAGCATTAATGCACTGAGCTCTACGATGATAACAGAAAGACAACTTTGAAAAAACCACTCAGGAGGCCTTTAAGACACCTGAAACGGACAATTCCGGTTTCATCCCGGTTTCGGATTTTTTTGCATACACAATAATTTTCTATATTCGGTATAAATGAGGAAAAGTAAAAAAAATATTTGGTACTTTGTTAATTTAATATTTCCAAGTAATATTGTTGCACCCAATATCTGGTAAAAAAAAATTAAGTACCCTTTACCCGTTTTTTACCTACCAATCTAAATCCTTTATTTAAACGGCATTTATTTTAATGAGAGATCTTTTTCTTTTGATAATTTTCTTTATTATTTTTTTTATTCTGAAAAATAATTTTCTGGTATATTCTATACTAACGGACAGAGAAAGGGGTTTGAGGGGGAGTAAATGTTTAATTTTAGACATTAATATCACGTGGGAGGGGGAGAAAATGATTTTTCTAAATTCTATAAATATTTGAAGTAAGAAATTTAGAGTTCTTAGTTCAAGTTCAGACGTTCATCCTCCTGTTTCATCTCTTCCTATCTCTATCTCCAACTTTCTTTGTTTACCTTTTCCGTAAAAGTAAGTTTTACTTATTTTATTTGTTGAAAAATCAGGCGCGCGGATCTGCAAACCGGACGAATTTCTTTTGGAATGCTAAATTTCTTGCTCAATAATGCATTTCTTGCTAAATTTTTTGCTTTAGTCTATTGTATACAGTTTAGGCGTAAGAGTCAATTTTTCTGTATTTGTCAAAGGAAATTCCTGTGAATATTCCGCACACTTTACAATTAATTCATCCAAAATAAGATCTTTTTGCATTTAGTAATAGCTCAGTTTATGATAATAATTAGTAAAATATTTTAGCGCATTTCCTTTGAAAATCCAGAATTATTTATAAAAAAAACCAAGATTTTAACGTGGGGCTCTAGCTTTAAATATTTACAGTGCGTGGTTGCATCTAAACAAAGAGAAAAACTATATATACTATATAGTTACCTCTCTTTGCATCTAAACTCTGGACTAGTTTTATTAAACTCAGTGCACAGTGCCTTCGGCCTGTAGCCGCTACGCGGCATTTACCTTGGGGCATAGCGATAGTATTACTAGAGGGGCCCTATTGGTTAAATTTTGAAACATCTAAAAAATAA
This sequence comes from Microvelia longipes, assembly GCA_018340805.1. NCBI lineage: Eukaryota > Metazoa > Arthropoda > Insecta > Hemiptera > Veliidae > Microvelia > Microvelia longipes. Next base: position 4,184,028 of record JACMZG010000008.1, read on the forward strand.
CCTGACCACATTCGATTATCATTGTCACCAAATAAACAGAACAAAAAAAACAGTAAATTATACAGTAGAATGTTTAAAATACAAATCACAACACAAACAATCTGTGGGAAGCCCAAAACAATTGATTAATTATAACTTCATCTTGGAGGAGGTTTCAATGAGGTTACACAGAGCCCCTGAGAGCCCCACTAAAAATGTTTCAGGCCTCTCAATGTATTAAGATAGGCTATGCTCCCTTTAGTATATATCTCTATGTAAAATTAGAATAATTGCGTATGAGCTTATTAAGATTTACGTTTTTTCTTAGCATTGGCAACCCCGGTAACATTAGGTGAGTTTTACATTTTATGTTTTCGTACTTTAATACATAGAGATATTATTACTAGAGGGGCTCTATTGGTTGAATTCTGAAACACTGACAAAATAACCTGACCACATTCGCTTATAATGTAATCAAATAATCAGTACAAAATTACAATAACTTATATAGTAGTACGTTAAAAATACAAATCAAAACACAAACAAGGTATAGGAAGCCGAAAACAATAGATTTATTATTGCCTTAACTCACTTTTGAAGGAGGTTTCAATGAGGTTACACAGAGCCCCTGAGGGCCCCCAATACGATGTTTCAGGCCTTTCAATGTATTGAGATAGGCTATGCCTCCTCTAGTATATATCTTTATGCTTTAATATGTACATGATAATTTAATGATTTTGAATTAAATTCTGTGAAATTATTGATACAGTAGTTTAGTTAAAGAAAAAGAGAAACTATAGTAAAGGTAAATCACATGTTTTTCTTAAGTTTTTGAAGAACATACAGACGACAGTGTATTGCCTTAAATATAACTTAATATTGCGATTGCATTTAATATATTCAATAATTGTTGGTTAAAGTTGTTAAAATTCTAATTACAATTAATATTTGAAGGGGAAAAACAAATATCGCAGTACAAAAATGTACTAAATTAAGTTGTGCACACGAAAAAAAAGTTTAGGATATACATTTCAATTCCATCAGTTTAAGTCGACTTATAAAAACGGTATCGACCCCCCTTCATCCGAACAACCTCATCATGAAAATTCGCTAAAAATAATTATTTTTACCACGATCTACAGGTCAGGTCTATATTATACCTAATAATAATAATGATAAGAAATCATTATATGTCATTAATGTACTATTTAAATGTGTTTACAATAACATAGTTAGTGATAATAAAAACAGGTTAAACTTTCGTAGAGTGTATGGGTGCCACATTTTTGAATTGTAAGTTTATAGGAGAAATTATTATATTTGACATAAATAAATCATCATATTATAGGGTTGTATAAACCCTACAGTTGGTACTTCCATTTTTCACACTGATCTATAAAGTCATATCACGTAAAGTCAAATTAGTTTACGTAGCAATTAGTTCGTTTTAGGCGTTTTAAAAGCGGTTGATATTGTGAACAGTTTAAAAACTACACAAAACAAACAAAATGTATAATATACTTTTCAGTCTTGTTTACCTTTATAAGTTAGCCAATTTACCCGTAATTATTTAGTTTAGTTTAGAACTTTCCAGTAATAATTATATACTCAATAAAATATACTCAGCACTAGTATTATTTTATTTATTTTCTATAAGGTTTCATCAAGTTTGTGATACTTTCCATTTATAATATTTGATAGCATTTATTGCAAGGTTAGCAATCAAGAAGGCGGTCGCTCAAAACGGGGATTTTCAAAACAGTTAACAGCTCTATTTCATTCTAGATGGGAATATACAACACTACCACGTTAAGGCAGAGTTTTGAATCCCACATTTTAATGGGGAGATACATCAATAAGTATAATGTTTACTCTACCAACATAATGTAAACAATGCTTACTATCCCCGTTATGATTGTTACTTAGCTGATCTTTCTAATCAAATCAGCATTAAACATCTCTGAGTTCATACGTTGTGAACGTAGAGATCACGATTTTCTTTACGTCGTGAACTGTGTGTATTTTTTATAGTATTCATAAGCCTATTGCTTAGGGAAAAAACATTTGTTATAGCTTAACAAAAAATTAAAAAATGCAAATGGAATATAAAAAATTTGCTTCGGGTATATAAATCGACCATATCAAATATAAATACGTCACGGAAGTTACGTTTTGTTGCAGAACGTTTCTTTGTTTACATAATAAAGCAATGCTATTGGTCACTTTAGGATCACAAAAAATAAATAATAGGATCCTTTTTTTCATTTTGTTTTGATATTAGCCAATATGTATTTTGTGACGTCACACTTTCGCGACGATTAACAGTGCTCATGAAGATTTCACACTGGTGCATTTCACCTGCATGGTGCATTTCACCCTGCACTGGTGCATTTCACCATACACACTTTAATTAACTCAGCTTCGTATGGAGCTATCGCGATAAAATTCGTTACAACCCACTAAGTTGACAACTGGAAGTTTGAATACCCAATTATTATGTTGTTAATCGTCTGGTATGTATGGTCATCATATTACCAATATGTGATTTTTTACAGTAACTTTAGATTATATTGGAGCAAACCTTTGCGTCATATTCTGAACATTTGATACTAATAAAATGAAATTCCGGTAATTTTTTTGTAATTTTCCGGGGTGGTACCCCCAAAATTTATAAGGGGACCCGTCCAAAATGTTTTACTGGCGCAAAATCCGTTTCAGGTCAAAAGAAGTTGTTTGGAGCAATAAAACAAATTTTTGATTTTTTTGGGGGCAACACCCCCAAAATTTATAAGGGAGAGCCAAAAAAAAAAATTTAATGGCTTAAAATCCGTTTCAGGTCAAAAGAAGTTGTTTGGAGCAATAAAACAAATTTGACTTTTGGGGTCAGCACCCCCAAAATTTATAAGGGGGTGACAACCAAAAAATTTTCGCCCTGAACCACTCTTGTTTACCCAAAACGGATTTTAAGCTCAAAAACAATTATTAAAATAGAACAAAAAATGACTAGAGACAATCTAGGGACGATTTAAGGTACCTCTCTACCTACCTTGGATCTTCCTAGGTTGTTCCTAGCTTTTTCCTAGCCTTTTCCTAGAATTTAAGGAGCTAAGTTAGGAAAAGGCTAGGAGAAGCCTAGGAGAGATCTCTTCCTAGCCCTAGGGACGGTTAAAAATGTTCTAAAATGGACACTAAAGCTAGGAAGAAGCTAGGAAAAAGCTAGGAAGAACCTAGGAGAGATTTTTTTTTAAACTTTTGATCATTCTGAATACGGGCCTGTTTCTACTATCTTAGGTAAGGGGGATGTTAGGAGAGTTGCCATGGTTACCTAGGATTGTTTATTATGATTTATAAATATGTTGAATTGTATTCATGTAATCTGATTAAAGTTATGTTGGAATATGTTTAATGTTATTATTAAGTATTAATAGCACTATTAAGATCTCTTACAGTGTGTCCCCGGACGAGGTGGCCTATACGTGTGAATGACAAAAAATTTCATTTTTTGAAAAAAAAAGACATTCTTGATAAAAGCTCCTGCATGTTTTTAAACTAACATTTTATCATTTTTTTATTTTTAGTGGTAGACTCAAAAACTGCAATATTTGAAAAATGGCCGAAGAGTGAAGTAGCCTTAATTTTGAATTTTCGAAAAAAAGTATTCTTCATAAAATTGTTTAATTGTCCCCCCTGAGACAATTTTTCCATAAAAAATTTAAAATATTTTTTTAATTCACTCATTTTGGAAAAAAAGTTGTTCAATCTGCATAAATGATACATCGTTTACCTTTAGTCATAATGATACCTTTAGTCTTGACGAGTTGAACAAAACGGTTAGTCTTGTAAACTTCGATTTAAGTAACACTAACTAAGTTAAGTAACACTTAACTGAAAAAAGCTGTCAAAAATAATAAAAACAAAAACACTTTCCCGTTTTATTAAAATATCTCAGATAGTGCAACTTAAATCGAAGTTTACAATACATTTTAATACATTTTTGCTCCACTAATCAAGACCTTTAAAACGAAGTATCATTTATCCAGATTGAACAACTTTTAATTTTTCTAAAATTTGGGTGATGGGGTAAAATATGTGAATTTTGAAAATGTTTATTTTAAATTTTTTTATGAAAAAATTGTCTTAGGGGGACATTAAACAATTTTATGAAGAATACTTTTTTTTTCGAAAAGTCAAAATTATGCCTACTTTACTCTTCGTCCATTTTTCAAAAATTGCAGTTTTTGAGTCTACCGTTAAAAATAAATAAAAATATGAAAAATCTTAGTTTGAAATCATGCTGGAGCTTTTATTAAGAATGACTTTTTTTCGAAAAATGATTTTTTTGTCATTTACACGTATAGGCTACCCTATCCGGGGACACACTGTATATTATGAATGGTATCTTATTATTTATCTGTTTAGAATGTCTATGGTACCATACCTTTGGGACGACATGGTAAGAGATATAAGAAGGCCACTATTCTCAGATGCTTACGATAGATTTGGATTTGATGATGATTTAAGATCATGGTACCCAAGATCTTCCTTACTCAGACAGTGGCGTAATCAACCTCCCTCAACATCACTGGCGGTAAATTCATTCATCTTTTTATAAATATTCTAATATGTGAGTCCATTTTAAATATATATATAAAGCAATTTTTTTAATTAGATATATATAAAAGTAATATGTTTATTTAGTAGTAATGCTACGACATAAACAATTGTAAACGTAAGCAATTCTACAACAATAGTTTCGTGTATGTGATGCATGCGCTTTATATTTATCTTTACGCTGTCGACATAGACATATCTTATTTGCTGCGATTATGTTAGCTTTTTGAAGGAACGTAAGAAGTTAAATGAAATTGAATCAACGTTATTCTATAATAACTGTCTAGAATGTTTGATGTTTGCTATCAAAAACGGAGCTATTTTTATTTTAGTGGATTTCATATGTTTTTAATAAAAAAGCCTAAACTCAAGGCTGTCTGTGGCCTCAATATGTTTTTTATGAATGACCGGCATTGTTAAATCATTAACTCACTAACTGATTATTTTATATAGGTTAAGAATGATAAGGAAGAATTCAGGGTAAACCTAGACGTTCAGCAGTTCAAACCAGAAGAGTTAAAAGTCAAGGTAGCAGATGGTTACCTAGTCGTCGAAGCTAAACACGAAGAAAGATCAGACGAACACGGTTTCATTTCAAGGCAGTTCACAAGACGGTATAAACTTCCTGCTGATATAGAACCAACTAGTGTTGTCTCTGCGTTATCTCCTGATGGTATATTGTCACTTCATGCTCCTAAGAAGGTTAGTATACATCATAAGTCCATTTTAATCTTAGAATAATTCTTGTGTAGAAGGCAGGCTTGGTCTTTTATCTTTTTCTTCTCGACGGGGTCACTTTGATTCATGGCAAATCGACGTAGTGTCTCATCCCCTTTATTCAAGATGCATGGTAGAAGGAGTCAGTTCCACTGATAACAGACAAGTTAAACTGGGAGACCAGTTCAACTGCTACCTCAAAGTGACCATACCATTATACGCAATATCACAATTTTTTGGTAAATTATGGCTTAAATTAGATTTATTATTCATATTAAATAATATCACTATTTCCTGATCAAATTATTGCTTAAATTAAATTTATAAAATTAATATTTTTTAATCAAAAATTCCAAACAAATGCTAAATAAAAATAGCTGTAATAAACTTGAATACTTGGATTTGTATGATACTTAGTTTTTAGTACAAAATAATACAGAGTATAATTATTTGTTTTTGATATTTCTTGCACATGAGGTCATGTTAAATTGAAGTAGTCTTTTGAAATGCATAAGACCTCATTCAAGCCTCTACAAGAAAAAGTTTGATATAACATAAAAACAACAGAAACGGTTACACTATGTTGATAAGGAACGCAATTGAATTGGTGTCCAAGATATTTGGATTTTAATGCTGCTTATGATACGCAATATTATTCTAAAATTGTAATTTAACAGAGATTAGGACTCTTAATAGCTTAGTAGCTTAATAAAATACATGTACATGCATAGAGATATATCCTATAGAAGGGGCATAGACTATCTCAGTACATTGAAAGGTCTGAAATATCTTTTTGGGGCTCTCAAGGGTGTAATCTCATTAAAACCTCCTCCAAGAGAGAGTTAAAGAAGAGTGAGATAAGGATATAAAAAATTATTTAAGCTTTTGAGGAATAGGTCCAAATTAATAAAAAAACTAATTTTGCTGAGCTTTCGATATAATTTTATATTTTTCAAGGCTTAACATAATAAATAATAACAAAAAACAGTTACATGGTTGCTAACAAATAGCCTTGAAAAAAAATTATATTGAAAGCTCGGAAAAATTAGTTTTTTTTATTAATTTGGACCTATTCCTCCTCAAAAGCTTAAATAATTTGAAATAGAGGTCCCTACAAAGTTTTGTGTCTTGTGATATAATAAATCAATTGTTTTCGGCATCCCGCAGAAAAACGTTCTCCTATATTAGTTACTGAATTTTTGTTCTGTTTATTTGACTATTTTAATAATCGAAAATGGTCAGGTAACTTTTCCGATGTTTCAAAATTTATCCAATAGTAATATTTATATAATATTACTACTCTATAATCTAGTAATATATCTGTATATGTATATTTATTTACTTATGGCTGCAAAGTTAGCCATTACTGCAAAATGTCATTTTACCAACACTGTCGACAACATATTTACGGGAAATTTGCTTGGTAATACTCTACCTCCTTGGGAGTTATGGTAAATTTAAATAAAATGTTTAAAAAGTCAAAACACCCAAGGAGGAGAAGTGAATGAGTTGAGGTTATTATGTTGCAGGTTATTCAGTTAATTCCGTCTGGTAAACATGATTATTGTTTATAATAATCTTTTCTATATATAAGGCGCGGTCGAATATCTAGAACGTTGGATCACCAACAAACTTTTTTTATAATTTTTTTTTCAAAATTTTCAGTAATTAGCCGGATTTGTGATAAATGAAGCCTATTTCCGTAATCTGCACGCTCTTTTGGTTAATCTTAAAGAGTATTTACATTCACTCAACGATTTATTTTTAATCTAACTTGGTACATACATAACTACTGTTAGACGTCAATATTTTGTGTTATATTTTGACATGTCATATTTGTTAACATTGACGTCTAACAGTAGTTATGTATGTACCAAGTTAGATTAAAAATAAATCGTTGAGTGAATGTAAAAAAAGTTTGTTGGTGATCCAACGTTCTAGATATTCGACCGCGCCTTATTATTACTTAAAATGCAATGTATTACTAAGTATTAAACATTTTTATACTGTAAGGCAGGCATAGCCTGCCTTCGCCATCGGCTCGGGGGCTAATTTATAAAACTCATTTGCAAAATTCCATTTCGCTGCCTAGTAGCATAATATACTATCGCTTCTCCCTTGTGTTTTAAAACCAGGAATGCTTAGTCTTACATTAGTGCACGTGTTGTTTTCTTGTTAAAGCTAAATACAGACTTGTGAAACTTCACGTCTCTTTTATGATTAGGCCAAAATGGCTGCACTTTGCACTGAGCTATTTTGTGATATGAACACAGAAGATAGATGAATATAATCTTCTGTCTTAAAGAGTTTGCAAAAGGGCCCAAAGGTCTGGCCCACTTGCTTTTCTAATTACTATTACTGACTCTGGTGATGAATCTAATGAGATTCGTATTTATTATACTTGATAAGGCATAGAACATTGGATCACCAACAAACTTTTTTTATAATTTTTTTTTCAAAATTTTCAGTAATTAGCCGGATTTGTGATAAATGAAGCCTATTTCCGTAATTTGAACGCCCTTTTGGTTAATCTCAAAGAGTATTTACATTCACTCAACGAGTTATTTTTAATCTAACTTGGTACATACATAACTACTGCTAGACGTCAATGTCAACAAATATGACTTGTCAAAATATAACACAAATCAGGTAGATAACATTGACGTCTAACAATAGTTATGTATGTACCAAGTTAGATTAAATAAATCGTTGAGTGAATGTAAATGCTCTTTGAGATTAAAAAGAGCGTGTAGATTACGGAAATAGGCTTCATTTATCACAAATCCGGCTAATTACTGAAAATTTTGAAAAAAAAATTATAAAAAAAGTTTGTTGGTGATCCGACGTTCTAGAAGGCCGTGGATATTCGACCGCGCCTTATATGAACACAGAAGGTAGGTGAATATAATCTTCAGTCTTAAAGAGTTTGCAAAAGGGCCCCAAGATCTGGCCCACTTGCTTCTCTAATTACTATTACTGACTCTGGTGATGAATCTAGTGATTCGTATTTATTATACTTGATTCAGCATTCTAATATTAGAATTATTATTATAAGAATAGAAAAATTGATTTTCCAATATTTTTAATATAGTAGGAGACTCCCCTGGTGGTAGGAGCAAAGAAAAGGGAATGAATGAAACATTTTTTTGCGGCAGCGTGTGCTTGTATAAATACAAAAACAGAAACGTTGCTTCTTACTGATTTCCCCAATGTATTCGAATTTTCTCAACCTCAATGTTTTGAAATTATTAAGAAAAATCCTTCTTGAAATTTCTATAAATATTAATACTAAATTAATTATAAAAGATTCATACAATATGCAATAATGAAGAAAATTCTTTAAAAGTATTTAAAAAAATCCATACTACAGTCTATCGTTTAGTTTAAAAATCTCCAAGGTCATAAGTATATTGGGGATTGACCAATCAGAGAAGACGCTGCCAACCTCTCACTTAAAAAGAGAAAAAAGTCCCCACCACAATAACCGCTGTAGGGAAAAAACCTTCTTCCTGACAATCGTTCACTTTGTTAGTGGTTCTTCTTTTGATTACATCGTTTTGAAAACTACTTTCAAATTAATCTTAAAAATGTTATTTAAAATAAAACTACACAAAAGAAATGTAAAAAAACATCGCCAAGAAAATACGGGTAAATAACCTGATTTGTTTACATAGTTTTTTCCCGCTCCCTTCTTGCAGGGATTTTTTTCTTAAGAATCAGTGGTGGACCTGTCAAGATTTTTAAACTAAACGATAGACTGTAAGGGGACGTTTCAGAGGCCACTAACCACGAAAAAATACGTTTCGCGATACTACACACACCACACTATATATATATTTATATATTATATATATATAATATATTATATATATATATATTATATATATATATATATATATTATATATATATATATATATATATATATATATATATATATATATATTATATATATATATATTTATATATTTGTGTGTGCGTGTATTTCTAGCGGAGTTTTGTTAACAAGTTATCATTTGAACGGATAAATAATTTTTCTCATCAAATTTAGTAGAAAAAGCAACCTTGAGGAGGACACGACCTTATTGAAAATCAGGATGTGTTGCTCAATTAACCTGGTTTGCTCAATCAAAAATCAAGTTTAAAAATTCAAGTTTATTTTTTAGCGAAAAGGCCCTTGTTAGTGTTTTTTGGGGCGCTGATTCCAATGAACTTATTCCGAAGTCAATCCGACCAATAAGTTACCAACAAGTCGAAAAAAACGTGGAAATAACAGAATAACGGTCGGTAAAAAATAATTTTTTAAGAAGGGTGTCGTTTTCTGTTTTTTGGGGTGCAAAATCTAATAAAACCGGTACGGGCCTGATTTTTTATCGTCATGTGTACAGTATTTAAGTGTCTAATTTAAATACAATATAATTCTGGCGCGGATGTCCAAAAGCAGGCGAATTTGCTTTTCAATCCAATGTTTGCTAAAGTTTTCGATATACATTAAATAACCTGAGCAGTATATGTTGCGTCACAACTTGTTCTTTTTTTCGAAAATTTCAATATTTTTTTTTAAGAAAATGCGCTAAATACTAAATTAAACTGAGCTTCAAATAAGTGGTATGGGATAAATATGCGCATTTTAGCATTCGACCTCCGCGTCAGAATTTTTTTGTTTGACATATATAATTTTACGTAAACAAATTACGGTTTCTGAGCAATACATATAGAAATTCGCTAATATTGTGGCAGTGTTGCAAACTTGCAAATACTATATAGTAAAATTAAATTCTAAAACTAATACAGGACATTATCGATGTGGCCGCAAAGTCTTATTGTTTTGTGTGACAGTAATAATTAATTGATAAAATAAAATATGCGATTGTATAGTAAAATGCTCCCTGCGTCATGACATGCAGTGTCGCTATTTCTTCATTTTCTTTTCTTTCTTTCTTATACTTAGAAAAAATAACACAATAATTAATGCTAGAATATGTGTTGGTGTTTTCAGCCAAATTTCTTTGACGTTATAATATGATAAATTTGGCGTAATGTTTGTGTTTCCTCCCACTCTAATACGTAATAGGGAGCTACCCACTTGAAATATAGAGTTTATTTTTGTTCCTCCGCAGTAAATCACTGAACTATATTGAGCTATTTTGTAATATGAAACAAGGAAAGAGAACGGACGAATGTAAAAAGTTTTTATAATGAATATAAACGTAACCGACGGGTATATAAGAGAGATATAGGATTAGATACGAATTCAATATACGCAGGGGTTCTTTATTGTTTATTCTAAAACGCATCTAAGGAACATTAATTAATTTGGCATTGAGAAGAGTAGATCTGTTCATGTTTAGTATCGCTCTAAAATACAGTATAACTATTTATGTGTTCAGTCTATATTGACCTTTCTTAAGAACCATATAGTTTTTATGAAAGGTATGATAATAAATTTTAATAAGTATTCAATTTAATTTTTAAAATATAAATTATAAATTTATCTATTTTTACTAGCTTATTTATTTATTCTTATAATTTTATCCAGTACGAAATTAAATAAATAAATATTTTTGCATTAAAGTAATTAATTATTACTTTGTTCAGACGCAGGGCTTTGCAGTGGGTGTGCCCTGTGTTCAGGGCACACCCACTGTGCCCTGAATACCATAAATTTGGTAAGATATGTTGGTATAATTCTAAACTATATGGTTTATTTCTACATGGCTAATTCCGACTAATTTTGGCCCTCTGATAAAGTATCTGGTGGTTCGCCATTTCAGATCTAGGAATTTTGGCCCCCGGGGCCTCTTCAAAGTCCGGAAAATGACCCTAAATTCATAGTTATACTATAGTTTTCCCCTATAGTAGTTTTCCTATTGGTTTTATAAAAAAATAAATAAAAAGGTTCTTTTTTTTAGTTTAGTAAATTTATTCTTAAAAGTTCAATTTAATTGATTTTTAATTTATGTGCTTAATTTAATTAACATTTTTTAATGAAGTTTAAGTTTATTATAATAGGGATGTATAATATTAACCCCCTCCCCCACACCACCACCCACCGCCCCCAACCCCTTTCCATCCCTCCCCACCCCTCTAATTGTAGCGGCAAATACCTACGGTATTCACCAAGGATATGCTATCGAACTACAGGTAATAAAGAGTTGTTCTAGAGAAAGAGAGTATTGAACAGCTCTCATATAGGATGACTTAAAGTTTGACTTATAATGCTAAAAATACGTAATTCTACGAAGTAAGTTTGTGCCCATTTTTAGCATTACATGTAAGAATTGTTGCGTTCTGGGCCTTTGACTAAAATGGTGAGTTCATTTATTAAGACAAGTTATTTATAACAAGGTTGACTTCAGTTCTACAATTATTTAGAAAGAAAGCTATATATTTCAACCCCTTTAGGTCATCTTCAGGGTTACAAAACATTGTTTTGTACTTATTTTTATTTGTTGTTTAGGCCTGAAGATGACCCAAAGGGGTTGTAATATATAGCTTTCTTTCTAAATAATTGTAGAACTAAAGTCAACCTTTTTTTTAAATAATTGTGGAGTTCTACAAAAAAGATGTTTCGCTAATTAACTTGTTAGAAAAGTTTTTATCTGTTTTATGAAAACCTTATGACTGAGTTTGATGTCGTTATCCTTTGTTCACTTATAGTGAAAACGGAATTCGATAAAACTTTACACTAACAATTTGTTTCTATTCTGTTACAGACATCACCGGAATCGAATGTGCGTGAGATTCCGATAACTACAACACACCTGCCTATGAGGCAAGTGTCTCATGTTTCAACAGAGAAGACTGCAGCTCCTCTTTCCCCTGCTGTTGAACAAGAGATCATTACTGAGCTCCCCAAGTAATGACTTGCCTCCAATACACTGACTTGCATCCAATACACTGCTTTGCTCGCTACGCTTCTCAATACTCTCCCGAGCATTACATGCTCCATAACATCATATTAACGTTTTAGGATGAGCTACGGACATTTTTTTCTTTTTTGTATTTTTTAAATAAATATTTTTTTAATTATTTTTTTCCTAATTCAGCTATAGTCATTATTTTTTGTTCGTCCATTCTACCATTTGGATCATTTATTCATCTATTTAAATGAGCTAAAACGCTTTAAAGTTACTACTCTAACAAAGAAAAACTATATTTTTTTATTATTAGGTTAAGTATTAGTGCACTAAATATATGTATGATTTTATTTCGTTTAATCAAAATAAAACTATTATTTATATTATTAATATATTTCTTTTTATTATTCATTTTAAGCATTATTTAGGTATCATTTTAGGTATAGGTATCATTATATATTATTAGGTATGGGTATCATTAATTAATAGTAGGTGTAAGTGTCATTATTTATTATTAGATGTAAGCATAATTATTTATTATTATAGGTATAAGTACTATTAATTATTATTAGAAGTATCATTATTTAATATTAGGCATAGGAATATTTCAATATAATTGTGCGAGGGACACCTTGGAAATGTAACAAGCAAAAAGCAATGCTACATCTGGGAACTGTTCCATCATTCGACATTCGTCATCATTGATGGCTCGACATAATGTCATGTACCACTCTGTTTCGTTACGTCTAACTCATCAGGGCGCCGACAGAGCCTGTACGAAACAGAGTGGGACATGACATTATGTCGAGCCTTCAATGATGACGAATGTCGAATGATGGAACAGTTCCCAGATGTAGCATTGCTTTTTGCTTGTTACATTTTTTAGGTGTCTCTCGCACAATTATATTGTGTTAACTATTCATGTTTTGAAAAACACGGTAGTATCAAATGATATAGGAATAATTATTTATACGATATAAGTATCATTATACTAAATAAATGAATAGTTTTTATTTAGCTTTAATCAAAGCCTCTAATTTAGCAAGTTTCTATAGACTGTATAATTTTGAATATTATCTTTTAATAGGGTGTAAACTTGAGATTATCATAAGGGCGATAATATGATTTACTTGCTATGTCCCTTGATCGATAGAACTAGTTATTAGTGGTTAATACCCTCCTTCATTTAGGGAAGGGATGGTATCCTTTCAAGAAATTTTCTTGAAACATGCTTCGTTATTGAAAGCCTGTCCTTTGCCTTATTGAAACTAAATAAGTTTTAAAAATTGAATTTAATCTCTGCTATCATTACAACAAAGCAAAGAGCAGATGTTACTCTATAGAGTAACATTTTACTCTATAGATTCAGACTAACGCTCGACTCTAACATATCCAGCCGTTTGATTTCCATCAATGCATATCCATGCTACCATATGGATTGTAGCATCTCTCTAAATCTCTGATACTATATGGATTGTAACGTCACTTTAAATCTTTGCTATCATAAGGATTATAGCATCTCTCTAAATCTCTGCTACCATATGGGTTATGGATCAGTATAATCTCTCTAATTCCCTGCTACTATATCTATTGTGACGTTACTTTTAATCTCTGTTACCATATGGATTGTCGTCACTTTAAATCTCTTGTCTTCTTATTATACACTTAAAATAAAATTTAAAAATATTATAGGAATTTTGGAAGTGTACCAAAGGTCTATGAGAGTATGCGGAGGAGGCTGGAATTTCTGGAACATTTCCATTTTTTATGGGTTCTGATTGTTTAAACAAATAGACGACTTTAATAATAATAAATTCTTTATTTACATCATTCAAACTTGTAAAAAATATTATTTATCATTCTACTTTTAACACAATTATATACCAAAAACAAAAAAAATCAGAAGTTTGATGTGAAGTTATTACCTTTACCTTTTAAGTTATTACATTTTTAGTAAAGTAATCATTAGTAACAAACTAACCATGTCTCACCACGAAACATTATTTTCGTCTCTTCACTAAACATTATGTATTATAAGTAAAGTAGCAGAGCGACTTTTAGTAAATAGCCATCAACAGTGCCTACAAAAAGCGATTAACCTAAACTTAAAATGAAAATATACAACTGAAAAAAATTCATTCAGGGTACGGGGTACCTCATCAGAGCATTTTCTTGTCACATTCGCTACCCTCATCCTTACTACTTCAAACTCGCTTCGCTCGTCGTTTGGCAGTAAAAACATCAGCTTTATTCACAGCAGTCACCCATCCAGGTACTGACCTCTTTCAATGCTGCTCAACAAAAACCGTAGATGTACTAACAGTATTGGAAACTTAGTATACTTATTTATTACAGGGATACTCTTGTACAAAATTTCAACCTAATTAGATTATTTTTAAATTTTAGTCTATTTAAAAAAAAGTGAACAAGTCATTCGATAAAAATTGAACTAATGCTGATCACAATATAATTGTGTGAGAGACACCTAAGAAATGTAACAAGCAAAATGCAATGCTACATCTGGAACTGTTCCATCATTCGACATTCGTCATCATTGATGGCTCGACATAATGTCATGTCCCACTCTGTTTCGTTACGTCTAACTCATCAGGGCGCCGACAGAGCCTGAACTCACTCTGACCTTCAATTAATTCCCAAGAATATAATGAGAAGTACTTACCAGAGATAAATGTCGAATGATGGAACAGTTCCCAGATGTAGCATTGCATTTTTTTTGTTACCTTGGTGTCTCTCGCACAATTATACTGTGTCCACTATTCATGTTTTGCAAAACTCGGTAGTATCAAATGATATAATGCTGATCAGTTTAATTTAGGCTGACTAAAGTTTTTTAAAATATGTAACGAGAAAAAAGCGTTTTAAGAAGTTTTAAAATCCTGTTGGATAGACCATGAATTTATGAAATTAAGGTCATGTGTTGTTATGAGTACTAACTCTACTGTTATTACTTCAAATATGAAATATCAATGTATGGTTTCTAGTAACGCTTAGTTTTTGTCCCTATACGGGCGAATTTCGGTACTCACTATTTCACCGAACTGCCGAATTTTTGCCGAACTTTTGCCGAACTATGTATAGCTATGTGTATATGTAAACGCTCAAAAATAAATAAAAATATCGTATAGATTGTCAATATAAATATTTGTGTAATAGACTATAAACTAATATACTGTATTGCGGAATTTAACATACCTGTCGTGAAAGAAACAATATTATTTAACACAATACTTTATTAAAAAAAAATTATTATTTAACTATTGCTAACTATATGGTCTAATATAAAACACAAAAAATAGAAAAGGTAAACGTATACAGAGTAACAGCAGTTGTAACATACTGCAAATTAATAATTCTGCGTTGCGGCTTTAGTATAGTTCGGCAACTTTGTATAGTTTCGGCAGTACTATATAAATTCTATAAAATCAGGGGATTGTTGAAATTTAAATAAACTTTGAAAACGTATTCAGAGTAACAAGCAGTATAACATAACTGCAAATTAATAATTCTGCGTTGCGGCTTTAGTATAGTTCGGGCAACTTTGTATAGTTCGGCCGTACTATATAAAATTCTATATAATCAGGGGATTGTTTAAAATTAAATAAAACTTTGTAAAACGTATACAGAGTAACAGCAGTAGTAACATACTGCAAATTAATAATTCTGCGTTGCGGCTTTAGTATAGTTCGGCTACTATATATAGTTCGGCCGAACTATATAAAATTCATATAAAATCATGAATGCTTGAACTGAAATAAAACTTTGTAAACGTATTCAGAGTAACAGCAGTAGAGTAACATACTGCAAATTATAATTCTGCGTTGCGGCTTAGTATAGGTTCGGCAACTATGTATAGTTCGGCCCGAACATTATAAAAATCTATATAAAATCATAGAATGGTTGAACTGAAATAAAACTTTGTGAACGTATACAGAGTAACAGCAGTAGTAACATACTGCAAATTAATAATTCTGCGTTGCGGCTTCAGTATATTTCGGCAACTATGTATAGTTCGGCCGAACTATATAAAATTCTATATAAAATCAGGAGATTGTTAAAATTAAAAAAAACTTTGTAAACGTATACAGCGTAACAGCAGTAGTAACATACTGCAAATTAATAATTCTGCGTTGCGGCTTTAGTATATTTCGGTAACTATGTATAGTTCGGCCGAAATATATAAAATTCTATATAAAATCATGGAATGTTTAAACTGAAATAAAACTTTGTAAACGTATTCAGAGATAACAGCAGTAGTAACATACTGCAAATTAATAATTCTGCGTTTGCGGCTTTGGTATAGTTCGGCAACTTTGTATAGGTTCGGCCGAACTATATAAAATTCTATATAAAATCATGGAATGTTTAAACTGAAATAAAACTTTGTAAACGTATTCAGAGTAACAGCAGTAGTAACATACTGCAAATTAATAATTCTGCGTTGCGGCTTTAGTATAGTTTGGCAACTTTGTATAGTTCGGCGAACTATATAAAATTCTATATAAAATCAGGGGATTGTTTGAAATTAATTAAACTTTGTAAACGATATCAGAGTACAGCAGTGTAACATACTGCAAATTAATTTTGCATTGCGGCTTTGGTATAGTTCGGCAACTTGTATAGTTCGGCCGAACTATATAAATTCTATAGAAAATCAGGGGATTGTTTGAAATTAAATAAAACTTGTAAACGTATACAGAGTACAGCAGTTGTAGTAACATACTGCAAATTAATATTTCTGCGTTGCGGCTTGGTATAGTTCGGCAACTTTGTATAGTTCGGCCGAACTATATAAAATTCTATATAATCAGAAGATCTTGAAATTAATTAAAACTTTGTAAACAATATACAGAGTAACAGCAGTAGTAACATACTGCAAATTAATAATTCTGCGTTGCGGCTTTAAGTAAGTTCGGCAACTATGTATAGTTCGGCCGAACTATTATAAAATTCTATATAAAATCATGGAATGGTTGAACTGAAATAAAACTTTGTAAACGTATACAGAAAAAGCAGTAGTAAGATACTGCAAATTAATATTCTGCGTTTGCGGCTTTAGTAAGTTCGGCAACTTTGTATAGGTTCGGCCGTACTATATAAAATTCTATATAAAATCAGGGGATTGTTGAAATTAAATAAAACTTTGTAAACGTATACAGTAACAGCAGAGTAAACATACTGCAAATTAATAATTCTGCGTTGCGGCTTTAGTATAGTCGGCTACTATATATGTTTCGGCCGAACTATATAAAATTCTATATAAAATCATGGAATGTTAAACTGAAATAAAACTTTGTAACGTATTCAGAGTAACAGCAGTAGTAACATACTGCAAATTAATAATTCTGCGTGCGGCTTTCAGTATAGTTCGGCAACTATGTATAGTTCGGCCGAACTATATAAAATTCTATATAAAATTCGGGGATTGTTGAAATTTAAATAAAAACCTTTGTAAACGTATACACAGTAACAGCAGTAGTAACATACTGCAAATTAATAATTCTGCGTTGCGGCTTTGGTATAGTTTCGGCAACTTTGTATTAGTTCGGCCGAACTATATAAAATTCTATATAAATCATGGAATGTTTAAACTGAAAATAAAACTTTGTAAACGTATTCAGGAGTAACAGCAGTAGTAACATACTGCAATTAATAATTCTTGCGTTGCGGCTTTTATAGTTATGGGCACTTTGTATAGTTCGGCCGACCGAACTATATAAAATTCTATATAAAATCAGGGGATTGTTTGAAATTAATTAAAACTTTGAAACGTATACAGAGTAACAGCAGTAGAACATACTGCAAATTAATAATTCTGCATTGCGGCTTTGAGTTATAGTTTCGGCAACTTGTATAGTTCGGCCGAACATATTAAATTCTATAATAAAATCATGGAATGGTTGAACTGAAATAAACTTTGTAAACGTATACAGAAAACAGCAGTAGTAACATACTGCAAATTAATAATTTCTGCGTTGCGGCTTTAGTATAGTTCGGCACTATATATAGTTCGGCCGAACTATATAAAATTCTATATAAAATCATGGAATGTTTAAACTGAAATAAAACTTTGTAAACGTATTCAGAGTAACAGCAGTAGTAACATACTGCAAATTAATAATTCTGCGTTGCGGCTTTAGTATAGTTTGGCAACTTTGTATAGTTCGGCCGAACTATATAAAATTCTATATAAAATCAGGGGATTGTTGAAATTAATAAAACTTGTAAACGTATACAGAGTAACAGCAGTAGTAACATACTGCAAATTAATAATTCTGCGTTGCGCTTTGGTATAGTTTCGGCCGAACTATATAAATTCTATAGAAAATCAGGGATTGTTGAAATTAAATAAAACTTTGTAAACGTATACAGAAGTAACAGCAGTAGTAACATACTGCAAATTATAATTCTGCGTTGCGGCTTTAGTATAGTTCGGCAACTTTGTATAGTTCGGCCGAACTATAAAAATCTATATAAACAGGGATTGTTTAAACTTAAAATAAAACTTTGTAAACGTATACAGAGTAACAGCAGTAGTAACATACTGCAAATTAATAATTTGCGTTGCGGCTTTAGTATAGTTCGGGCAATATTATAGTTCGGCCGAACTATATAAATTCTATATAAAATCAGGAATTGTTGAAATTAAATAAAACTTTGTAAACGTATACAGAAAACAGCAGTAGTAACATACTGCAAATTAATAATTCTGCGTTGCGGCTTTAGTATAGTTCGGCAACTTTGTATAGTTCGGCCGAACTATATAAATTCTATATAAAATGGAATTGGATGAACTTAAATAAATCTTTGTAAACGTATCAGAGTAACAGCAGTAGTAACATACTGCAAATTAATAATTCTGCAATGCGGCTTTAGTATAGTTCGGCAACTTGTATAGTTCGGCCGAACTATATAAATTCTATAAAAATCATGGAATGCTTGAATGAAATAAAACTTTGTAAAACGTATTCAGAGTAACAGCAGTAGTAACATACTGCAAATTAATAATTCTGCGTTGCGGCTTTTAGTATAGTTCGGCAACTTGTATAGTTCGGCCGAACTATATAAATTCTATATAAAATCATGGATTGTTGAATTAAATAAACTAATAAACAAATAGATAGTAACAGCAGTAGTAACATACTGCAAATTATTAATTCTGCGTTGCGGCTTAGTATAGTTGGCAACTTTGTATAGTTTCGGAAACTATTAAAATTATATTAAATCATGAGATTGTTGAAATTAAATAAAAATTTGTAACTATATAAATGTAACAGCCTAGTAACATCCTGCTAATTAATAATGTTAGTTGCGGGTTTAGTATAGTTCGGAAGCTTTGTATAGTTCGGCCGAACTATATAAAATTCTATATTAAATCAGGGGATTGTGAATTTAAATAAAACTTTAGTAAACATATAGAAAATAAGCAAAGTTATACATACTGAAAATTAATGATGCTATATTGCGGGTTTAGGTTTAGTTTGGCGAAAGTATATAAATTTCTATATAAAATCAGGGATTGTTGAAATTAAATGAATCTGCATCTGCTAGATGTAGATGCAGATTTAAGGGGCAAGACTGATGTCAAAATCTCTATTTTTCATAAATTGAAAACATCAATATAACAACAATAATAATAATTAAATCGCGTTTCCTTAGAGAGCGCGACATGAGGAATGACATTCCAAGAAGCTGCATTGTAGCAACCAAGGATTTAAAAATTTCACCTATTAGAAATTGGATCCAGGGATGCTACAGCAGCTATCTTGGAATGTAAGGTTAATGGCCAACTCTCAACATCTATTGGTGGTGAGTCTATGCTTACCGTATGACTCTGCCACCCCTCCCTTTCGGAAGAGATGTGTAGAGTGGTTGGATAAGCCGAGAAAATAACCTTAAGATTGATGATATCTTAGACAATTTAAAAGGAGCTGTATTTTTTTCTTCTCTAGATCTCGCTTCAGGTTATTGGCAGGTAGAAGTAAACGACCAAGACAAAGAAAAAACAGCTTTCGTGACGTGTGAAGGGCTTTACCAGTTCAAAGTCATGCCCTTTGGGCTATGTAATGCCCTGCCACGTTTTAGCGGTTAATGGATTCGGTTGCTGAGCGGATTAAAGTGGCGAGTAGCCATGGTTTTTTAGATGATGTTGTGATTTGGAGTCGGACCATTGAAGAGCACATAAAACGGTTAAGGGAAGTATTTATTCGGTTGCGTAAGGCTAACTTAAAACTCAAGCCAAATAAGTGTCATTTAATTAAGAACAAAATAAGCTACCTGGGGCATATTGTAAGTGCAGATGGCATAGCGACGGATCCTGATAAAACAAGAGCTGCTAGTGATTGGCCAATACCGTCATCTGTGAAGGAACTGCGCTCGTTTTTAGGGTTTGCAGCGTACTACAGAAGATTTATTCAAGGATTCGCTGAAATAGCAGCTCCATTGTATAAAGCTACTCAGCAGCGGGAGAAATTTGAGTTTGGGGATAAACTTCTAACGTCGTTTCAAGCTTTAAAAGCAGCACTAACAAAACACTGTACTAGCTCTGCCAGATAATGCCGGTAAATTTTATTTAGATTGTGATGCAAAGCGATATGGGACTAGGATCTGTGCTTTCGCAAATACAAGGAGGAGAAGAGAGAGTCATAGCGTACGCGAGTAGAGCACTTTCAAAGGCAGAACGGCACTATTGTACAACGAGGAAAGAAATGCTAGCACTGGTGTATGGAGTACAGCACTTCAAAGCATATTTTATATGGCCGTCAATTTACTGTTAGAACAGACCATAATGCTTTAAGATGGTTACAATCATTCAAAGAACCCGAAGGACAGTTAGCGAGGTGGATTGAATTCCTTTCCCAATATAATTTTGAAGTGATCCATAGACCTGGTAAGCTTCACGCTAACGCTGACGGATTGTCACGAATATGCAGACAGTGCAAAATTGTTGTGAAAGATCCAGAAGAAGACAATAATCTGACAGAAGATCGGACGATTTGGCTATAGCATTGACAGATGACACGATAGCTCAGGAGCAAAGATCTGATGTTGACTTAAAAGAAGTATTTAACTGGATAGAAGCAGGTGAACGACCTGAGTACCAGCAAGTACGAGGAAGCAATGCCACTCTTTTAAGCCTGTGGGCACAATGGCACCGTCTGAGTAAAAACAAAGATGGGGTTTTGCAACGTCGGTGGGAAGAAACCGAAAAAGTTGTAGGTACCAGGTTGTTCTACCTCGTAAGTTGATCCCAATAGTACTGCAGGAGTTGCATGGGGACTGTCGGGAGCACACTTAGGAATTAGCAGGACTAAGAAGAAGATAAGCTTACGGTTTTATTGGCCAAGGTATTTGCGGGAGATAGAAGATTGGGTTAGTTCATGCCAGGATTGCAACAAGCGAAAAGGTAGTAAAGCAAGAGCACCTATGCAAGTAGTAAAAACTGGGTTTCCATTCCAACGTGTTGCGTTAGACATTCTAGGCCCTTTACCTGAGACAACCCAGCAAAACAAGTATATTCTTGTCATAGCCGATTATTTCACTAAGTGGGTAGAAGGTTTTGCATTGCAGAATATAGAAGCAAAAACTGTTGCTGATGTATTTTTGAAAGAATTTATTGCCCGCTATGGTGTACCATATGAAGTTCATTCGGACCAAGGCCGTCAGTTTGAGTCACAGCTGTTTGTAGAACTAGCTGAGCAGTTGAACATGGTAAAGACAAGGACTAGCCCTTACCATCCACAATCCGACGGGTTAGTCGAGCGGTTCAATCGAACCTTGGCCGATATGCTATCACACTATGTAAACGATCACCATGATGATTGGGATAAACATATTCCTATGGTTATGATGGTCTATCGGTCAAGTGAACATGTTACTACTGGTGTTACGCCGCACTATGCATTGTTTGGAAGAGAGTTTCGACTGCCTTTAGATCTTATGTATGGAGTACCAGAACCAATGCAGGGTTTGACTCAGTACATAACAGAGCGCAGAGGAAGCATATAAGGTAATTCGGAAGAGACAAGATTTGAAACATCAAGCTCAAAAAAGTTATTACGACAGATCATGCAGCGGGATAAAAGCTTTAAAGGAAGGGGATCGTGTATGGATTTGGTTTCCACACATGCGAAAAGGAAGAAGTGCAAAGTTTCATCGCCCCTGGGATGGGCCTAGTGCGGAAAAAGTTATCTGATATTACTTTTAGGGTCCAGAAAATTGGAAGTCGGACCAAACGCCTGGTGGTAACAGCAATCGAATGAGCTGTTTAGAGAACAACCTGAGGACCTGACTGGAAATTAAGAGGGGAAGAGTGTCATATATTTTTATATATACATGAGTTTTTTTTAAATGAGAATTTAAGTTATTGTTGAGAGTTAATATAATTAGATTGCTTTGAGTGTTGAACGTTAATCCGTGTTGTTTATAGGCTACGCTACAGTATGATTTCTTTTGATATGCCTATGACGATGGGCCCCCACTTTTAGGCGCAACCCCAGGAAGACTGACTGGACGGCTTTCTTTGAGAAGCTGTCCTCTCTTCCTGAGTAAACGCCTGGGGATTATGGCAATGGCCAGATTTTTTGAAAGTGCCATAGCCCTCTCTAAAATCTAAGGAATACCTTTGAGGAAACCTGCCCCTTAGTTTCTAACCGATGCGTAAGGTTCGATGGTGGACTCGCCATCTTTCTCTTCTAAAGAGGAAGATGCGAAGGCTCTAAACCGTGCCGTGAGATCTATGGACCCACTGCACTGGGATAATTAATGAGGGGCTAGAAAGGAATTTAAAAAAAGAGGTCAGGAGAAGCAAATGAGCCAGCTGGCAGACCCATTGTGAGGAGATTTCATCCATGGCAGATGCTTTCAGGCTCTCTAAACTGCTTAGTGAGGAAGGGAGAAGAAATGTGCTTGGATCTCTTAAGAGATGATATGGCACATGGACAAAGAAAAATGGAACCTAGCTGATAAGGTTATCTCTTATGGTGCCATAAATTGGGCATTCAGTCAGTTTGAGCTATAAAAGCACCAGGCCCTGACAGGATTCCTCTTATTGTGCTGCAGCGTAGCATGGATGTCATTTACCCATCTTTGAGTAAATTATTTCGAGCTAGCGTGGCATGGGAGGGTTTCCCCGGAATGGAAGGCGGCTAGGGTGGTCTTATTCCTAAACCTGGGAAGACTGACTACACTCAGGCTAAGTCTTTCAGACCTATTTGCCTTACTTCTTTTATAGGTAAGGGCCAAGAAAGGATTATGAATAATTATATCCGTGAGGAATTTCTCTCCGTGGCCTCTTTTATCCAAACCAGATGCTTTTCAGTGGCATAAGTTGACTGAATCTGCCCTTCATGCGCTGGTCAGTGAGGTTGAGAATTTCTGGACTCTGGAGAATGCTGCCTTGCTCTCTTTTTTGATGTTGAGGGTGCCTTCGATCAGGCAAGAATTAAGGTCATATGCAAAGCTCTCAGTGAAAGAGGGTACCCAAAGGGCCCTTACGAACTGGGTTACCTCCTTATTGTAGGTGAAGGAGGGGCAGGGGTTCAAGTGACTATACTAATGCCAAACGCGCAACTATACTAAGCCGCAACGCAGAATTATTAATTTGCAGTATTGTTACTACTGCTGTTACTGTATACGTTTACAAAGTTTATTTCGTTCACCATTCCATGATTTTATATAGAATTTTATAATGTTCGGCCGAACTTTAGTTGCGAACTATACTAAAGCCGCAACGCAGAATTATTAATTTGCATATTTCTACTGCGTTACAACGTTTACAAAGTTTATTTCCGATTTTATATAGATATAGTTAACTAGTTTTAAGCCGAACGCCAGTAGTTGGTATACGTTTACAAAGTTTTATTTAATTCAACCATCCCTGATTTTATATAGAATTTATATAGTTTCGGCCGAACTATACAAGTGCCGAACTATACTAAAGCCGCAACGCAGAATTATAATTTGCAGTATGTTACACTGCTGTTTATTCTGTATACGTTTACAAAGTTTTATTTAATTCAACAATCCCCTGATTTTATAGAATTTTATATAGTTCGGCCGAACTATACAAGTTGCCGACATACTAAAGCCGCAACGCAGAATTATTAATTTTATGTTACTACTGCTGTTACTCTGTATACGTTTACAAAGTTTTATTCAGTTCAACCCCATGATTTTATATAGAATTTATATAGTTCGGCCGAACTATACAAAGTTGCCGAACTATACTAAAGCCGCAACGCAGAATTATTAATTTGCAGTATGTTACTACTGCTGTTACTTTGTATATTTTACAAGTTTTATTAGTTTAACAATCCCTGATTTTATATAGATTTTAAAAGTTCGGCCGAACTATACAAGTTGCCGAACTATACTAAAGCCGCAACGCAGAATTTTAATTTGCAGTATGTTTACCACTGCTGCTGTATACGTTATAAAGTTTTTTATTCTTTAACAATCCTTAAATTTTTATAGAATTTAAAAAGTTCGGCCGAACTATACTTAAAAGCAACGCAAAATTATTAATTTTGCAGATGTTACCACCGCTGTTACTCTGTAATTGTTCAAAGTTTTATTTAATTTTAACCCCTGATTTTTATAGAATTTATAGTTCGGGAACTATACATAGTTGCCGAACTATACTAAAGCCGCAACGCATAATTATTAATTTGCAGTATGTTACTACTGCTGTTACTCTGTATACGTTTACAAAGTTTTATTTAGTTAACATTCCATGATTTATATAGAATTTTATATAGTTCGGCCGAACTATACAAAGTTGCCGAACTATACTAAAGCCGCAACGCAGAATATTAATTTGCAGTATGTTACACTGCTGTTACTCTGTATACGTTTACAAGTTTTTTTAATTTAACCAATCCCTGATTTATATATAGAATTTTATATAGTTCGCCGAACTATACATAGTTGCCGAACTATACTAAAGCCGCAACGCAGAATTAATAATTTGCAGTATGTTACTACTGCTGTTACTCTGTATACGTTTACAAAGTTTATTTAATTTCCATTCCATGATTTATATAGAATTTATATAGTTCGGCCGAAACTATACATAGTGCCGAACTATACTAAAGCCACAACGCAGAAATAATTATTTGCAGTATGTTACTACTGCTGTTACTCTGTATACGTTTTACAAAGTTTTATTTAATTTCAACATTCCCTGATTTTATAGAATTTTATATAGTTCGGCCGAACTATACATAGTTGCCGAACTATACTAAAGCCGCAACGCAGAATTATTAATTTGCAGTTATTACTACTGCTGTTACTCTGTATACGTTTACAAAGTTTTATTTCAATTTCAACATTCGATTTTATATAGAATTTTATATAGTTCGGGAACTATATACAAGTTGCCGAACTATACTAAAGCCGCAACGCAGAATTATTAATTTGCAGTATGTTACTACTGCTGTTACTCTGTATACGTTTACAAAGTTTTATTTAATTTCAACAATCCCTGATTTTATATAGAATTTATATTTCGGCCGAACTATACAAAGTTGCCGAACTATACTAAAGCCGCAACGCAGAATTATTAATTTGCAGTATGTTACTACTGCTGTTACTCTGTATACGTTTACAAAGTTTTATTTAATTTCAACCATTCCTGATTTTATATAGAATTTTTATATAGTTCGGCCGAACTATACAAAGTTGCCGAACTATACTAAGCCGCAACGCAGAATTATTAATTTGCAGTATGTTACTACTGCTGTTTTCTCTGTATACGTTTACAAAGTTTTATTTAATTTTAACATTCCCTGATTTTTATATAAATTTTATATAGTTCGGCCGAACTATACATAGTTGCCGAACTATACTAAAGCCGCAACGCAGAATTATTAATTTGCAGTATGTTACTACTGCTGTTACTCTGTATACGTTTACAAAGTTTTATTTTAATTTCAACAATCCCCTGATTTTATATAGAATTTTATATAGTTCGGCCGAACTATACATAGTTGCCGAACTATACTAAAGCCGCAACGCAGAATTATTAATTTGCAGTATGTTACTACTGCTGTTACTCTGTATACGTTTACAAAGTTTTATTTCAGTTCAACCATTCCATGATTTTATATAGAATTTTATATAGTTCGGCCGAACTATACATAGTTGCCGAACTATACTAAAGCCCAACGCAGAATTATTATTTGCAGTATGTTACCACTGCTATTACCTGTATACGTTTACAAAGTTTTATTTCAGTTCAACAATCCCCTGATTTTATATAGAATTTTATATAGTTCGGCCGAACTATACAAAGTTGCCGAACTATACTAAAGCCGCAACGCAGAATTATTAATTTGCAGTATTTGTTACTACTGCTGTTTACTCTGTATACGTTTACAAAGTTTTATTTAATTTCAACATTCCCTGATTTATATAGAATTTTATATAGTTCGGCCGAACTATACAAGTTGCCGAACTATACTAAAGCCGCAACGCAGAATTATTAATTTGCAGTATGTTACTACTGCTTTACTCTGTATACGTTTACAAAGTTTTATTTAATTCAACAATCCCTGATTTTATATAGATTTTATATAGTTCGGCCGAACTATACAAAGTTGCCGAACTATACTAAAGCCGCAACGCAGAATTATTAATTTGCAGTATGTTACTACTGCTGTTACTCTGTATACGTTTACAAAGTTTTATTTAATTTCAACAATCCCCTGATTTTATATAGAATTTTATATAGTTCGGCCGAACTATACAAGTTGCCGAACTATACTAAAGCCAAAGCAGAATTATTAATTTGCAGTATGTTACTACTGCTTTACTCTGTATACGTTTACAAAGTTTTATTTTAATTTCAACCATCCCTGATTTTATATAGAACTATACATAGCGGCCGAACTATACATAGTTGCCGAACTATACTAAAGCCGCAACGCAGAATTATTAATTTGCAGTATGTTACTACTGCTGTTACTCTGTATACGTTTACAAAGTTTTATTTTTCAACAATCCCTGATTTTATATAGAATTTATATATAGTTCGGCCGAACTATACAAAGTTGCCGAACTATACTAAAGCCGCAACGCAGAATTATTAATTTGCAGTATGTTACTACTGCTGTTACTCTGTATACGTTTACAAAGTTTTATTTAATTTCACCATTCCTGATTTTATATAGAATTTTATATAGTTCGGCCGAACTATACATAGTTGCCGAACTATACTAAAGCCGCAACGCAGAATTATTAATTTGCAGTATGTTACCACTGCTGTTACTCTGTATACGTTTACAAAGTTTATTTAATTCAACCATCCCTGATTTATATAGAATTTTATATAGTTCGGCCGAACTATACAAGTTGCCGAACTATACTAAAGCCGCAACGCAGAATTATTAATTTGCAGTATGTTACTACTGCTGTTACTCTGTATACGTTTACAAAGTTTTATTTAGTTTCAACTATTCTGATTTTATATAGAATTTTATATAGTTCGGCCGAACTATACATAGGTTGCCAAACTATACTAAAGCCGCAACGCAGAATTATTAATTTGCAGTATGTTACTACTGCTGTTACTCTGTATACGTTACAAAGTTTTATTTAGTTCAACATTCCCTGATTTTATATAGAATTTTATATAGTTCGGCCGAACTATACATAGTTGCCGAACTATACTAAAGCCCCGCAACGCAGAATTATTAATTTGCAGTATGTTACCCTGCTGTTACTCTGTATACGTTTACAAAGTTTTATTTAATTTCAACAATCCTGATTTTATATAGGAATTTATATAGTTCGGCCGACTATACAAAGTTGCCGAACTATACTAAAGCCCGCAACGCAGAATTATTAATTTGCAGTATTGTTACTACTGCTGTTACTCTGTATACGTTTACAAAGTTTTATTTCAGTTTCAACCATTCCATGATTTTATATAGAAATTTTATAGTTCGGCCGAACTATACAAAGTTGCCGAACTATACTAAAGCCCGCAAACGCAGAATTATAATTTGCAGTATGTTACTAGCTGTGTTACTCTGTATATTTTACCAAGTTTTATTTAATTTCAACCCCCTGATTTTTATATAGAATTTTATATAGTCGGCCGAACTATACATAGTTGCCGAACTATACTAAAGCGCGCAACGCAGAATTATTAATTTGCAGTATGTTACTACTGCTGTTACTCTGTATACGTTTACAAAGTTTTATTTAATTTCAACAATCCCCTGATTTTATATAGAATTTTATATAGTTCGGCCGAACTATTACAAATTGGCGAACTAACTAAAGCCGCAACGCAGAATTATTAATTTGCAGTATTGTTACTACTGCTGTTTACTCTGTATACGTTTACAAAGTTTTATTTCAGTTCAACCATTCCCCTGATTTTATATAGAATTTTATAAGTTCGGCCGAACTATACAAAGTTGCCGAACGATCTAAAGCCGCAACGCAGAATTATTAATTTGCAGTATGTTACTATGCTTGTTACTCTGTATAACGTTTACCAAAGTTTTATTTAATTTCAACAATCCCCTGATTTTATATAGAAATTTATACTATGTTCGGCCGAACTATACATAGTGACCGAACTATACTAAAGCGCAACGCAGAATTATTTAATTTGCAGTATGTTACTACTGCTGTTACTCTGTTAACGTTTACAAAGTTTTTATTTAATTTCAACAATCCCTGATTTTATATAGATTTTATAAGTTCGGCCGAAACTATATAAAGTTGCCGAACTATACTAAAGCCGCAACGCAGAATTATTAATTTGCAGTATGTTACCACTGCTGTTACTCTGTATACGTTTACAAAGTTTTTATTTCAGTTCAACATCCATGATGTTTATATATAGAATTTAAAAGTTGCCGAACTATACTAAAGCCGCAACGCAGAATTATTAATTTGCAGTATGTTACTACTGCTGTTACTCTGTATACGTTTACAAAGTTTTATTTAATTTCAACAATCCTGATTTTTATATAGATTTTATATTTTCGGCCGAACTATACATAGTTGCGAAACTTATCTAAAGCCGCAACGCACGCAATTATTAATTTGCAGTATGTTACTACTGCTGTTACTCTGTATACGTTTACAAAGTTTTATTTAGTTTAACCAATCCATGATTTATATATAGAATTTTATATAGTTCGGCCGAACTTACATAAGTTGCCGAAACTATACTAAAAGCGCAACGCAGAGAATTATTAATTTGCAGTATGTTACTACTTGTTACTCTGTATACGTTTACAAAGTTTTTTATTAGTTCAATCATTCCATGATTTTATATAGAATTTATATAGTTCGGCCGAACTATACATAGTCCGAACTATACTAAAGCCAACGCAGAATTATATAATTTGCAGTATGTTTACTACTGCTGTTACTCTGTATACGTTACAAAGTTTTATTTAGTTTCAGCATTTCCCTGATTTTATATAGAATTTTATATAGTTCGGCCGAAACTATACATAGTTTTTGCCGAACTATACTAAAGCCGCAAACGCAGAATTATTATTTTGCAGTATGTTACTACTGCTGTTACTCTGTATACGTTTACAAAGTTTTATTTAATTTCAACACATCCCCTGATTTATATAGAATTTTATAATAGTTCGGCTGAACCTATACA
>JACMZG010000008.1:4216926-4242388 GCA_018340805.1 Microvelia longipes
GTAATAGCAATGTATATGAATTATCCATATTCAAAATACATTACATTTCTTTCTTCTTTTATTTTAAATAATAATTTATTTTAAAATTTTGTGCTGTATACTGTTTTTTAGCCTACATGTTTGGATAAAGATTTTTATTTTATTAAATAACATATTTTATTAATATATGGCAAGAGAACAGGGAAATGCGACCCAAAGTTTACTTAAGAAAATAACTCAAAGAAAACCCTAAAAAACATTAGAGGTTTTAATTTTAGATTTTTAAAATAACATAGAGGCGGGTCATGTTGGCTCCACTGCAGTTCTCTGTTTAGAGTTTACATCGTTTAAGAGTTTAATGGACCAGAAATAGTGCATAAATAATTATAAAGTAGCATTACAAGCGACAAATAATTTATATTTTTTTCAGAATTATAAAATTTAAAATTGAATACTCTTAATCCACTTTTAGACCATTTTTACAAAGTACTTGTAAAATTTGAAACTTTTAATGTCTTTAGAAAACGGGTAGCAAAAAAGGCCGAACAACGTGGCCTATTTTCCTGCCTTGCTAACCCATAATATTTCTAGAAAGGAGGTAAAGGAATCAACAATGGTTACAATGTATGCCATCGTTACCAAAGAAATATGTTTCAATTTACTTTTATATACACGCCCATTGAGTTAGATAAGATGATTTGGTAACACGGTAAGATTAATTACTAATAATATCGTAACTATAGGTTATAATATTATTAGTGAGGAACACTACCTGTAATCCTCACTAAAATGCACCTAGTAGGACTAGCACTAGGAAAAAAAAAAAGAAATATTACATTAATACATATTAAAGTATTTATTATTTACACTTTACAAAGCACACAACACTGGGAATATCCGCCATTTGATGTTCAACTTGACGTTATGAACAAATTAATCAGGTTTTGTTGATGATGAGTATTGCCACAATGTAACTGCAATATGTAGGTGACAGAAGCGTAAGAAAAATGAGGTAACAATTATTACTTCCATTTTGAAACTTCCTTTTCTTCTTTGTCTTCGAGGTCTAAAATGTTACTGAAATAAGATAAGTTGTTAGGTTAGGAGACCGTCTATATGTTGTCGCAAATACAACAAAATACAAACTTACAATATAAATTATTATTAACTACTTTTCTTTAGATGGGATTCAACGTTTCTACTTTACAGCCTCAAAAATGTCAGTAAAGAACAATTTTATTGCGAAGCGATAAAACATTTATTTTACGTCCGCTTACAATAAGAATTTACCTGACAGCCGTTACACTGTCAAGTAAATTAATTAGAAAGTAAAGTAAACTACATTTTGACTTTTAAAAGCGCCGTGGGCAGTACTTTACAATAAATAACACCACCAACACGTCTCTCCACTAAACATTATTCTATTAAATAAATGACGAGCCGGTTTCGGCAAATTAAGCCATCAACAGTTGCATAAACAAGCGAAACATTATAAACTTAAAAATATACAAAAATTTAAAAATAAAATAAAGTTTATGATTTTCGCTTGTTTTAGGCACTGTTGACGGCTATTTGCCGAAAGCCGGCTCTGTCAATTTATTTATTAGATAATGTTTAGTGGAGAGACGTGGTTGTTGGTGTAATTTATTAAAATACATTTCTTATTTATTTAAGAAATGTAAATGTGCCTCCCAAAAAATAGTAGATGCAACATGTCTATAAAGCGATGTTACATATAGCTTTGGAAATCAATAACTCACTTTGCTCCATATAACCTTATTTTACAGCCTAGTTATATAATCTATAATTCTATAGCTACTGCTTACTATTAAAACATCGATGAAAATCAACAAACTATCGTATTTACAATATATGATGACTTTGGCCCTCGGCCCATAACTGTGTATCGCGGGCATATATTGCGCTTCGGTCTGCTCAAATTCACCCTTGCGTATTGATTTGTATTATTTCCTGTCACAAGTAATTAGCGATTGTTACTTATCCTATAGTGTAAAACACGGCTAAAATCAGTCGACACCGAGGATAAATAGTGCCATGGAGCCAATGAGGTTTTTCCTAGATGTTAAACCACGCCCACCATTTTAAATCGGACCAACCTTATTGGTTCCTCAACACTATTAACCCTCGCTGTCGACTGATTTTAGCCATGTGTTAAACTATAGATTTAGATGTATAATAATATGAAAGTTTAAAACCTTGTTAATAAAAGCAAATTAGCAATAATTGCAATGCCCATTAAGCTCATGGGCATATTTAGGTATACATGGAGCACCAATAGGTAAAAAGGTAAGGGTTCAGAAATGTTAATAAAACTATTCCAAAGACTTCAAAATCATTATACTGATTAAAAGTATAGAGATGTTATTACTAGAGGGGCCCTATAAGTTAAATTTTGAAACATCGAAAAAGTAACCTGACCACCATCGCTATAAATGTAATCAAATAATCATTACCATAACTTATATAGCAGAACGTTAAAAATACAATTTAAACACAGATAATGTCCGGGAAGCAGAAATCAATTAATTTATTATAATCTTTACTTACTCTTAAAGGAAGTTTCATTGAGGTTACTCAGAGCCCCTGAGAGCCCCAAACTAATGTTTCAGGCTAATGTATTGAGATAGGCTATGCTCCCTCTAGTATATATCTCTAGGATTAAAATAAAATATAAAAGTAGATAAAGCAGTGCATTACCTTAAAGAAACCAACAAACCTCTACAATCATAGTAATTATATCCTTATCGTTCATATTTCTTAGTAACTTGAAGTATAATAACCGCAATTAGCAAAAGATAACAACAATAATATTTTAATATTGGCACAGTATAAAGTTTAATCCGAACTGGTTTACTAAACTAACGCGAAGTGTGACCTTAAGCAGTTGTTTATATAACTTACGATAAAACCGGAAATCAAAGTATCGTCGCAAAGGTTTGTAGTGACCTTAACCTAGAGTAGAGGACGATGCCGAAATATACTTCCTTTGAATAAGTACAATAAAATTAGCGATACTCTCTTTGTTTTAATCGCTCTAATTAAATTAATCGCTCTAATTAAATTAATTAAGACGCGTATTTTAGATTTTGTGGTTATTTACCAAGACTTTTAGGTTACCTAGAGTAGTCGTATCGATTTGGCCACGTTTTATTCAACTCAGTGTCCCCAAATGTAGAAAATTATTTTTTTTCTAGGTTAATTAATGAAGACTTCAGTCCTATAGAATTATTTTTTTTATTTATTATTTTTTATTATAATTATTAATTATTTTTTTTCCCCGGCGAAAAGTTAACTCACGATTTATCAATTTTGTGGGTTACACATCATTTCGTTCAAAATATACGCTATATTTGAAACGTGGTAGCTTTGACCCCCCCCCCCCTGGAAAAAATCCTGCGTACACCCATGGTAGGAACCCTCCAAGGATGATTTTCGTACTGAGTTTGCATAATATTTTTTAAAGATTCGGATGACAGCAAGTCTATTTAAAATACATATATATGTAGGTATTTTAAATTGACTTGCTGTCATCTGAATCTTAAATATTATTTAATCAAATAATATTTGATAAAAATCACCCTTGGGGGGTTCCTGCCATGGGCGTACGCAGGATATTTTTCCCAGAGGGGGGGGGGGGTCAAAACCGCCAAGTTCAGTAATCAATAATGTGCTGCGGGTTTAGTTTTTAGCACTTTTTCACAAAAGTCAGAGATAGGAGTCTAGTAAACCACAGCAGTGGTGATTTGCTAAACTATATGTTAATTAGTAAATTTCTTGGACAGGTATTTTGTATAATATATATAATTGAAATTGACGAAGACTGCAGTTCTAAGCGAAGTGAGTTCCTTCCAACATTTTAAATAAGACTACATTGTAATTTGGGCACTAATGAGACCAACAGAAGAAATAATATATTTTAAGCTAGGATTTTATTAACCTAGCGAGCGAAGCAAGCTTCTATTACTATACATAATTTTTGCAAACATGATACTTTTCCTATGAACCTACGGTAAAAATGAAAAGTAAAAATTAAATTTTTTGCTTTCCGTTTCTGAAATCCTTACAAAATAAAAATAAATTCGTACCTTACTTTTAGCGAATTCCTTTGGAATTCGTAATGCGATAGGCTCCATTGCGGAATTCGGAACCTCGGACCACGACCACAAATCCGTTTCAGAGGTCCTTATGCGAAAAAAACATTTTCGAGAGCTTTTTTTTATTTATATATATTATATTTATATATATATTAATATATTATATATATATAATATATTTATATATATATATATATATAGATATATATACATATATATATTATATATATATTATATATTATATATATATATATTAAATATATGTATTTCTTAGACACTTTTCCTTGGTAACACGCTATCCTTTCGAACGGTAATATTTTTAATCAAACTTGGTCAAAAACAAAAATTCAACCTTTGGGAGGCACAAACCCTCATGAAAACCAGGTTATGTGAAGTCATTAACCGGTTATGCTGGTCAGCGAAATTTTCAAAATTCGGCAAAATTCTAGGGTTATATTTTTTGCGCGAAAAAGGGTCGTATTTATGTTTTTTGAGACGCTTGATCGAATGAAACGGTCCCCGAAAGTCGATACGGCACTCTAAGTGACCAAAAAGTTCGAAAAAACCATGTAAATTACCAAAAATCAAAAATTTAGGTCGATAAAAATTAAATTTTCAAGTAGGGTGTCGTTTTTTATGTTTTTTTGGGCGCTGAATCGAATGAAACCGGTCCGAAGTCGATACGACCATCTAAGTTACCAAAAAGTCGCAAAAAACCACAAAAAATTTAAGAAACCCAAAATTACGGTCTTTTGAAAATTAAATTTCGAGTAGGAGGTGTCGTTTTCAATGTTTTTTGGGGCCTCTGGTTGAATGCCAGTGGTCCGGGTCATACGACCACTCAACTCAAGGTACTGGGTTCACAATCCTGGAAGGGACCGCATTATTTATTTATCGTTTTTTTTTTTAATATAAGTTTACAACTAGAAAATAATTTTCTGGCGCAGGTGGTCCGCATGTCGGGCGAATTTCCTTTGGATTGCGAGCACTCAACCCAGAGTACCTGGGTTCAATCCTAGTAGGAACAATAATTTTTTGTTCGTTTTTTTTTTACCTAATAGTTAATTTACCAACTAGAAAAATAAATTCTGGCGCGGTGGTCCGCATGTCGGGCGAATTTCTTGGATGCTTGTATTCCGTGCTTTTTACATAAATATAAGTTTACGACTACTTAATAAATAATTGGGCGGTGTCTCCGCTGTCGGGGAATTTCATTTAGAAATGCGTGTTTCCGTGCTAAACAACTTTCTTGTTATGCAAGTATCATGCCCATAGAGGTTCCGGTTCATGCTTTAGAACCTAAGCAGTTACTTAATTGTCTAGCACTGCTCGTAACTCATTTTGTCTGTATTTTCCAAAAGGAAATGCGCATAATCATCCAGTTGTTGTTCAAAACTATGCCTCTAAAATTAGAAGTACGCACTATTATTTGCACTAGTCTAAAGCTTAGTTACTTTAAAGTAAGTTTTTAGTTATCTTTAAAAGTTTTAGCGCATTTCCTTTGGAAAATACAGACAAAATGAGTTACGAGCAGTGCTAGACAATTAAGTAACAGCTTAGGTTCTACAAGCATGAACCGGAACCCACTCTATGGGCACTGATTCTTGCATAAGCAAGAAATGGGTGTTTAGCACGGAAACACGCATTCTAAATGAAATTCGCCCGACAGCGGACCACCCCGCGCCGGATTATTTATTTAGTAGTTGTAAACTTATATTATGTAAAAAGCACGGAAACCACGCATCCAAGAGGATTCGCCCGACCATTGCGGACCACCGCGCCAGAATTTTAATTTTCCTCATTTATAGGAAGGTAGGTATATAGGAAAAGTATCATGTTTGCAAAAATTACGTATAGTAACAGAAGCTTGCTTTGCTCGCTAGGTTAATAAAACCCTTATTTAAAATAAATTTATTCTTCTGTTGGTCTCATAAATAGTGCCCAAATTATAATGTTTGATGTTATTTCAAATGATTGAAAGAACTCACTTCGCTTAGGTCTGCAGTCTTCGTAAATTTTAATTACATAAAAAGTAAAAAGTATTGTGTTTGCAAAAACAATCCGAAACCAGGATGTCACCGAAACTATCCGCTGCAAGTGTTTTTAAGGCCTCCTGAGAGGATTTCACTAAGTTGTCAATCTATAAGTGTGTGTGTGTCTTCTACCATCGTAGCTTTCAGTGTATTTATGCTAGAGAGTTTAAACTTTGTACAAAAATCATTCTATAGGTGTTGTTGAGCTATTCGGAAAATATTTTTTTATGACATCCGCTATAATGACTTAGCAAAAATATAAAACGCGGAAACATTTTGCGATCAAACCTTCCTGTAACTATAATTCTTTTAATTACTTTATAAAACCCCTCACACAGACTTTATAAGGATTTATAGTGGGATTGCCTAAGTAATTTTATATTTTTAAAAATTGTTTTTACTAAATTGTATTCTCCTCTATTCTTGTTCATTCATAAATATAGTTTCATCGTGTATTTTGTACTATGTTACATTATATTATGGCAATAAAGTTATTTCTTGATTTGATTTGATTAGATCAATTTGAGATTTGGCACGCATGTAGCTATGAATAAGACTAACATATGCGCCAAGTTTCATCTTATTATCAGCATTATGAAATAGATTGGTACAAGTGTATGCATTTACTTAATAAATAAGTAACACTAAGTTAATCGAATATTCAATAAGACAAGTAAATATCCAATAATTTACACGAACCGAACAAGTAACCTGAGAATAGGGTAGACCGATGGAAATGAACGGAATTTATTAAATTTACCTAATACTGACGAACGAACACGAAGCAGAATACATGAATTACAGAGATTAATTATCCAAATTTAAGTTGAACTTAGTATAGTTCTCAAGGACGAAGACGAGACAAGAAGATCCAGAATAGCAGAGAATGGGATAGTAAGACGAATCCAGATGAATGAATAGAAGGCAAAATTTCCGAAAAGTTACCCGAAACACTAGTTATTTATTCTGAAAAGATAAATTTTTGGTGGACCAACTAGGTATGGGTGATTCGAATTTGCAAACAAACACAATACAATTTATTCAATATATACCTACGTACATAGAGATATAATACATAAAGAGAGGAGCAATAAGACCTATCTATAATACATTTGAGAAGGCCTACATGAAAAACATATTTTAGTGGGGCTTCAGAGGGACTCTGTGATAACCTCATTGAAAACCTCCTCCAAAGAGGATAAGTTGGGTTATAATAATCAAATTGTTTATGGGAAGCTTCCCACAGGTTGTTTGTTTGTGTTTGTGAATATTTAAAATATATACAATATATAATTTACTGTTTTTTGTCTTGTTTATTTAATGTAATGAATAATCACAGAATGTAGGTCAGGTTACTTTTTCGAATGTTTCAAAATACAACCAAATAGGGCCCCTCTATAATATATCTCTATGCCTACGTATAAATGAGAAAAAACTTAAAATATATAAAAGGGATGACGCCTACGATACCTCAAATGCTCGATAATTCATTGTTGTTTAAACGCAAAAAACCTAATCGCGAAACACTTGTTGCTTTTTGACCATGCGCAGAACATCCATTTCAATTTAAAATTTTTATCATATAATTTTTTTATTTTTTCAGAAATCTGTAAAAGTGTTCTTTAAAATAATGAAAATATTTAAATTAATAAAACACATTTCTTCTAAATCTTCTTTGTATTCCTCTCATGTAAGTTCATTGATTTATGTGTTCGTATTTATTCAAAATTTATTTTTTTAACCGAGTATTATCATGTAAACTTTTGATAATAAAAAACATGACCTTGCTTCTGTGACAAAACCAATGGTTCCTTTGACATCAATTCTACATTTATGTTTTGGGGTGCATTTACCAATAAACTGATCTTCTTTATGATTATCTCACTATTGATAAGTTAAATTATATTGTGTTTATCATATTACGACTAAATTGACCATACTTAGATTTAAAATTGATGCAAGATTTTACCATAGTGGGTTTAGTATATTTGGGTGTATGGATTGCGGGATATCCATAAGCTCTCTTTTGTTCTCGAGTTCACTCAAATAAATCAGTCCATCTCACTG
The DNA here is from genome assembly GCA_018340805.1 of Microvelia longipes. Lineage (NCBI taxonomy): Eukaryota > Metazoa > Arthropoda > Insecta > Hemiptera > Veliidae > Microvelia > Microvelia longipes. The sequence continues at coordinate 4,225,121 of JACMZG010000008.1, forward strand.
CTACCAAGTGGGCCTGAATTAAAGGATGTGTGAATGAGCTGACATTATAGACACTCCGTCTAGATGCTTCATGAGATTCCCTAAAACCTGGAATAGAACTGGAATCTAATTTGTCGGAGCTGAGTTGTAAACGAAACACAATATTTAACAAATAGACCTTAAATCAATTTATGCTAATTTATCAACTGTAATCCGTCAATATATAAATAAGATTGAGGAATCATAATGTCTCATTCCATCAGATATATATAAATTTGCTCAACAGAATCATATTACATATGGTTTGTCACATACTGGTTCCACTTCTACAGTTCAGTTCCGTAAATTCTTATGTTTGCTGTAATGGTGGATTATGGTTCCTCAGTTTTGTAATATTGATAAGGATTGTGTATAATATATATTTATTAATTATAATATTTTCCGATTTTTTTTCTAATATGTGGAACAACTCTGTTGGATAAATTCGTGTGTCTGACAGTATGAGGCATGAAGTTTTTATATCGATGGATTATTGTTTATAAATGTGTGCCTTTATTTATTTTTGGTCTGTGTTAGATATGTTAAATCTAGTGCTTTGTTAATGTATAACTTGGTTCTGGTAAATTTGAATGAGTTTTCCTTCTGGGTAGCCTGTAGGAGAATGCTCTACAGTCTATCGTTTAGTTTAAAAATCTTGACTGGTCAGATTAGACACCACTAATTCTTAAGAAAAAAATCCCTGCAAGAAGGGAGTGGGAAAAAACTATGTAAAAAAATCAGGTTATTTTACCCGTATTTTCTTACGTTTCTTTTTGTGTAGTATCTTATTTAAATTATCATTTTAAGATTAATTGAAGTAGTTTTACATTAATGATTGTTAATCAAAAGAAGGAATACAAACAAGCGAACCAATTGCGGGGAAGAAGGTTTTTCCACCTACGCGGGTTATTGGTGGTAGGGATTATTTTTCCTTTTTAAGTGAGAGGTTGGCAGCGGCTTCTCTGATTGGTCAAGCCCCAAAATACTTATGACTTGGGGGATTTTTTAAACTTAAACGATAGACCTGTAAGTATGACTGATAAGAATAAAATTGATAAGAGAGAAGTTTGTCTGGAGACAAGTTGTTAGCTCTGCTTGTAAACTAAACTGCTTAGAATTGGGGTTTTGCAAATTTATGTATCAATTATTCAATTAAAGAATCAGGTACTGTCAATACATACTGTTGGATATGAATATCTAATAGCTAGTAACGACGGTAGCTAATTCTTCAATTGCTTCTTTAACTTGCGGTAAATATAACCTCATTAATTTTTAATTATTCTTTAAAACAAAAATTTAAATACAATTTAATGCAAAAATAAAACTTTATAAAGATATGTAACACATATTTATTATCATAAATTGAAGAGTGTGAAAGGTATAGTAAAATGTATAGACCAAGAGCCCAGGGGTGTTTTGTTAGTAAAAAGTGTAATGGTGGAACCGGTCTCAATTTTTTGTAAATACCTTCCTGAACAAGGATCTGCAATTCTGCCTACTCGTATCGGCTGGGCGTCCCAGGCAGAACGCACTTTACAGGTCAAATTTACCACCCAAGTTAACAAACAGTGTAATCTTTGACCCCTAAAGTGCGTTCTGCCTGGGACACCCATCCGATACGAGTCGGCAGAATTGCAGATCCTTGTTCAGGAAGGTATTTATGAAAAATTGAGACCGGTTCCAGCTATTACACTTTTATTAACAAAACACCCCGTTTAGTTACGTGCTAAATAAGTTTTAAGAGAAAATAATACAAGAAATATATGTGTATAATTTACATTTGTAACTTTAGCAGTGATCATTCTCCAGTCTAACGTCTGTTATATGTGGATTACACCTATTTGTATCATTCTAAGACTCACATCATAGAGGTGCCTCAGTTATGATTAGTTACCTTCCACTTATAAAGTTAGGGATTGCTAATGATTTTTCTTTATTAAACAATTTTTACTTTACAAAGCAAATCGACCAGTGTTTCTAATTTAAGAACGAGGAAAAGTTTGTTTCAAATGTATGTGCAATTTTACTAAATTCTAATAAAACAACAAATAATGCAAAGCAAATACATTGTGGCTGTGAAAAAGCCACAGGAAGGCCTCCAGGCCGCGAAGTGCCCCCAGGGGCCAACACAGTGGCCTGTAGTGGCTACAACCCTAAGGCGTGTAGTTATTTTTTACTCTACCATTCTGGGTCACCTGAAAAGCCATTAACATAGGCCTAAAAGCCATTTGCTCTTGGAGCATAATTCTTTGGATTATTATTTTTGATATTACCTCTTTTCCTGTATTTAGGCTACTAACTTTTTAGTAAGTGTCAAGATGTCTTACTTATTATGTGCTTTGCCATAATTTTTTTATCAATAAATCTAAATTATTATGTGTATATGATTAGCAGATAAAGTACAGTAGTGCTGCTACCTCACAGTGGACTTATGATCTTAATATTACGTCTCCAGATACTCAACATGAAAGAATACCGGCATTTAGGGTTTTAGATACAAATGGTGACGTTGTTAATCCCCAGCATGATCCAAAGGTATCCATGCATTCATCTTTTAACTTGCTATTTAAGGTTTTAAAGATTTTATATAAAGCTTAAGTACTAACACTATGATCAAATTAACAAATAACAATTTTTTTTTGATAATTTGATATGTTCTACTCAGTTAATCTGGTTTAAAGTGTCAATAGGAACAATTTTTCATGTTAAGCTGTTTTTGTTGGTTATTGACCAAAATTGGTTTTTCTAATGAATTTAGATATTTTTTCTTGCTGAATATTGCTAACAAAGACAGCTAAGTACAACTCAATTCAAGCTGGACTTAAATTATACAATGTACTGCCTACAAATATTAGAATTTTAAATGAAAATGAATTTAAAAATAATATTAAAGTAATATTGCTTCAAAATCCCTTGTACTCTATTTCAGAATTTAAAGAAATAAAATTTGATTAGGAGCGCAGATTTGATTTAAGACATTAAACCTATGCCACATCTATTTGATCAGGGCTTTTTATTTTAAATAGTATTAAGTGACGATGTAACTTTTGTGTATTTATTGTATTTTATGTTAATAAAGATTTATTTATTTATTATTGACTGTCTACGATAGTATCTACTGAGTTGATCCAGTCCGGAGGTTTCAAAATGAATTCTGCCTAGAAGAAAGCCCGAGAATAACCCTAATAAACTTGTTGAGTAAATAGAAAGAGAAGAAATTACTTTGGGACCAAATTTTGATTTAATATTCTTAGTTAATCTCTAAGTAGAGGATTTGGATCTAATGTAGCAGATTATATTTTATCTGCTTGTGATTTTTTATAAAATATATATTATTTTAATTGAGTCCTTCATTGGCCAAAGAATACATTTATTTTGTGTAAACTAGAGTCATATTATATTAAATTATATTTAATAGTTTGGGGTTATGTGTTCCCCTTTTTCTTTGAGGGGGGGGGGTTGAATTTTGTTAAGTTATTTTTTGGGTAGAGGGGCTTATGAGGGGAGTTTCTTTGGTTTGAGGATAGTTTTAAGTTTTTTAGTTTTGGGACTTTAATTTTATTTATTTATGGCTGTATTATTGAAAGATGATGTATTTGACAATAATATGACATACATATTTCATTATATTGTGTATCATATATATATAATATATATATATATAATATATATATATATATATATATATATATATATATATATATGATACATTATACGTACATATATAATTTATTATGTATGATAATACATTATATTATTTACAATATTATGATATATTTGGTAATATCTTTTTTAATAATCAAATATTGTTTCTAGTTGGAAAAGTCAACCCTGGTGGACATGTATAAGTGTATGATACAGTTAAACAACATGGATAAGATATTATATGAATCTCAGAGGCAAGGTAGAATATCATTCTACATGACTAGTTTTGGTGAGGAAGGTACTCACATAGGATCTGCTTCCGCTCTGGATCCAAGAGACCTTGTCTACGGACAGTACAGGGAAACTGGTAAACAATTTATCTAACTTGTTATTTAGCCTCTACCTCTGTCTTATTTTAATCACAGAATATTCTCCCATATTTTAACTCATGGATAAGCTCTGACAATAATTCACTCACTCTCATTTAAAAAGAGAAAAAAATCCCTACCACAATAACCGCTGTAGGGAAAAAACCTTCTTCCTGGCAATCGTTCACTTTGTTTGTGGTTCTTCTTTTGATTACATCGTTTTGAAAACTACTTTCAAATTAAACTTTAAAATGATATTTTAAAATAAAACTACACAAAATAAATGTAAGTAACATCGCCAAGAAAATACGGGTAAAATAACCTCATTTGTTACTTTTTCCTGCTCTCTTCTTGCAGGGATTTTTTCTTAAGAATCACTGGTGTCTAAACTAACCTGTCAAGATTTTTAAACTAAATGATAGACTGTATGTTATAGGAGTATTAATGTGGAGAGGTTACAGCCTTGATGACTTTATGAACCAATGTTATGGTAACTCTCAGGATAAAGGTAAAGGTAAACAAATGCCTGTTCACTACGGATCTAAGAAGTTAAACTTCATCACCATATCTTCTCCTCTATCTACTCAGATGCCCCAGGGTAAGTTCCATTCGTCTCCTCATTTCATTTATTATCAGCCCACGCATCATCCTCAATAAGGAAGATGCATAAATTTAAACCTATGGTTCTAGGTTAAAAATTGATATAGTTTCATTGGTTTGATAAGTTTGGTAAGAGAAACAATCCAGCAATTGTACTCTGTCGAAGTTTAACTCGCATATTTGATATACTGCTTTTTGAAAATATGAAGGACTTCCTCTTAAAAATATGACTATGGTTCTTTTGCTTTGTTAGGTTAATCGAGGTAAGAAAAAATGTATTTTAAAGAAAAAAATGAATATATTAATTGTACAAATTTTTATAAACAATTAAAAAAAATAATATTTAAAAAAGTAAGAATCGTGGCTAAAAACTATTACGTCACTTGGGTTGTTGAGTTGATTGTTTCATTTCAAATCTCAAGGTCAATGCTGAAAGTAACAAATGTTCAAAAACCCTTTTTTAGTTATACCAGTTTTCATTGCGAGTTATTTTTAAGCCTGCTCTGCTCAAAATTATCATACAAACCTGAATTTAAAATGTTTTAGGCAAAGCCGTTCGGATATCTGTGAAAAAAATAAAGATTTACATTGTTGTTTACCTTATGTTTCGTTCAAATTATGACATTATTGCTTGGAATTGGGGTAAATAATTATTATTTTATTAGTCTGCACTCTCTTTTGTAAAAAATCACGTGAATAATTGCTAGTTTTAAATTATTTTTGTTCAAATTAGATGCATACATTTATCATCTTATAGTTGGGACAAGTGAATCTGATTTTAAGCAGTATTCCGCGTTGAAATTACTAAAACAAAAGCTCTATTGATGCCTTTTTTATTAAAGTTAATAACTATTTCCTCAAATTCAATGTAATAATTTCATAAACTAACGAAAAGTAGAGTGAACAACAAGCACTTAAAAATTTATCACTGATAGTTTCTTATGTGCACAAAACATTTTAAAACACAAAATTACCACTAATATTTCCTTTGAATTATTTAAAATAGCATAAATATAATTATAATATTGTTAAAATATAATAATTAAAAAGTGTAAATACATCGATAACACATGAATTATTGTTATCACATGTGATAAGATGATTTCTGCCCAAAACTAAGAGTTGACTAAAAGAAACTGTGAAGCGGTTTTGCAATTGAATAAAGCAGCTAGGAGTCTGAAAATAAAAGGTATGTTAATCAACTAACGATAACCCTGAAAAGTTTCTAAATAAATCCACTGTGGTGCGATACGGTCTTGCAATGAACAACACGCCCCAATAACAACAGTAAATTTTAAAAATTAATTAAAAATAATTGGAACACTCAAAAAAATTGTTGCAAATGCTATTAATTAAATTTAGAATACTTTTAAATAAAAATATATTTGGTAAACATGCATCTTCCTCATTGTTCTCTATTTTTTTGCAATCTTAAAACATAATTTCCTTTAACAATAAGATGAATTATTAAAAATAAGCTATTTTACTATGATAAATCATAGTAAAAGTTTTTGTTTGTATTACATTATTAATTGTATGTATCTGGAGCGACTGTCTGTTTGTTGGTAGGGGTTGACTCTGTGTTGCTCACGAGCCTGTGCTCATGCAACCAATATGGTTTGTTTAAAATTGTTTTATGATTTTTCTGTTAAAAATGTAACATTTAATCTTGTATTTGTAAATTATTAAATTAAGTAATTGTAAATATTAAATTAGTTCTGATTTTATCATTAACATTTACAAATATATGTAAACAAATCACCCTTTTTGACTAATACATTTAGAAATTGGCTTATACCATGGCAGTATGCCACTAACATTAACTAGAAATATGATGAACTAATATAGGTTAATAACAATTTGCCAAAGCAACCACACTTCATATTTTTTGTTATTTTTATTTAATTAAATTTTACACTTTAAAATAACAAATAAATTAAATACATGTTGTGAAATAAATAAAAACTAGCTGTGTTTTCTGTTTAGCTGTTGGTTCAGCGTATGCTTACAAGTTAGCAAAGAATGGTCTCTGTGTTATTTGCTATTTCGGTGATGGAGCAGCTAGTGAGGGAGATGCTCATGCTGCTTTCAATTTTGCTGCAACCCTGGAATGCCCTGTTATATTTTTCTGGTATGTAGTGTAAGAATTAATCTTAGCCATAGAACAATAGGTTCAACAATAGAACAATTAGTGGTTGGATAATTATTTGCACTGGTTTTATTGCTGTCTAATGGAGTGAAGGGGAAAGATAAACTTTATAGACCTTACAATTTTTTGAGGTGCATGCACTCAAAATTTTTTGAGGTGCAAAATGTGCATGCACATTTAATGCTTTGAATAGTGATGCATATTTTCAACATTTGAGCAAGTAGTTTTTCCTAGGATATGCTTGTATTGCCTGGGAAACTAACACATGTGAAAATATGTGAATGAAAAGCTTCTCATTCAGTTAAGATAACAGCTGGGAAATGAGCTGACCAGCAATCAAACTTGCTGTCTACTTGGGTTTTCCATATATTTACATATTGGAAAATGTTGTAAAGGGTTTAAGTTTTCATTTTAATCTCATATCTAAATTTCATGAGATGAATATATTTTCCATATATTGTTTGAACCAGTTAAAAAGGTTTGAGATTATTTTACCAGCCCAACTGCAGGTTAGCATAACAATGACTTATTAACTTTTAAAAATGTATTAAACTTCAGGATCGATAGAAAATTACTTAAATTGGGAATGAATCAAGCAAAGTAAAATATCCATTTCTAATAATTAGTAATTTTTTATTGTATATTCTGAAGTTTTCCCCTAACCTACTACATTAGTTTTATAGGAAAAACACTCTATTTGCAGTTGAAATATGATTTGATCTAAATTAGAAAATATTTTATTTGCTGTGAGATCTCCCATGTGTTTGTACCACCCTATCATCATCTGTACATCATTCTAGCTCCCATTCTTGAGAGTTAAAACTTTTTACATTCATTAACCTTCTGACCTAGTTGTGTCATGGGAAAATGAAATATTAATGATATCAATAACTCCCATTTAATATCAGAAAATCCCTTAAAGGTGATTAAAACATAGCCCCCTGTGGGATTGGTCCCCTCCCACTGTACAAGTTTTCTCTGGCCGTGGCCCAGGGTTGACGATAAATTAGTAGTTTCCAAATTATCGAATAGATATCTGACCTATTTAATTTGTTAAAAAAAATATACAAAAGTATTGGGCCCTCAAAAAAACCTTTCACTAAGAAACATTGCTTTGAAGTAATTATGGAATTTATTAAATATGTTTTAATTTATTTGGTTTGTTGTATTAATTCCATCTTTGATTTATGACATTGATGATGGTTTCATGCTAGGCTAAATGTCCTTTGGCAATAAAAAAGAGTTTTGGAGACCCTTTTCTTTCAATAAATAACTCCACTGATGCTCAATTTCATTGTAAACATTTCATAGGTATATTATGAAACTTAAAACGAAAGATGGTTAAAAGGGTACTTTAGGCTTTGTTTTTGTCTTAATATACAGGAGTGAGTAGAATAGCCTCCCTTTTGTAAGTTTATGTGAAAATCACTCAAATTTATCAAAATGGTCATAATTAAAGTGATGTGGAAATTCATACTGTAGGGGTCGGGGGGGGACACAGTGGTCTAACTCCCTGGTTTTAGGTGGTTCCGAAAAAAACAGGGATTAGTTGCATCAACTACCGCACCGAGCGCTAGTTTTCACCTTGTGCCCTTATCACTATTGTTATCAGTTTTAAATCGATACTTCTATTTATGTTTATAAAAAATGTAAACAAGACAATTTTTATATTATTCATTGACTTTTTTTCTTTTCTTAGTAGGAACATTTCTACCCTCAGGATTTTTTTGGATTGCTATTTTGCATTTTTCCATTAAAAAACCAATCAAAAAAACAACGAAGACGTAAATTAAATTTATAATTTCCCAGTTTGATGTTAGTTTATTTTTACAAATCATGGTTATCATTTTACTTAAAATTAACACAACGTTTATATTTTTATAACATTTTATGAAAATTATACCTTTAAAATAATGAATACAATTTTTAACATTGTTAAAGACCCTTTTAAATAATTTTAATCTTGGAATTGAAGAAATAATTATTTTATATATGGGGTACAAGGTGAACCGACCTGCCACTAGTGGAGAAAGGGTGAACTTTTGGTAGGTCCATCTAAAGCAGCTTATTTCGGGGGAGTTAGACCACTGTGTCGCGCGCCCCCTCCCCTACTGTATGAATTTCTACATCACTTTAGTCATAATATTTGTACAGTATGCTTGTTAGCACCTACGATGGTATGTTGATGCTTGACTCTATTCATTAAAAAGTCAAGGCTGTGTGTTCTGTGCGTCTTTTCGTCATGCAGCTCCCCCCCATGGCATTATCTTTTCTTTATGTTAAAGTTTATGAAAGTAGTGTTATTGTATTATGATGTGTAAGTCTGAGGACTTAATAATAAAAGACATTGTTTTTCAAATGTGTGCTTTATTCTAAATAAGTAAGGCTACAACAAAAATGAAATGAAATATATTCAACAAAAGTAAAGTAGATGATTTACACATTACGAAGACAGCGAAGTGAGTCCCATGAAGAGTTCAGCGAATTAGATAAGGTGCCCAATTTATTTGTTCTAATTGACCTCAATATTAATTGTTTTTAGTCGTAACAATGGTTATGCTATCAGTACTCCAGTTAAGGAACAGTACAGAGGGGATGGTATCGTAAGCAGAGGTACAGGGTACGGCATGGCAGCTATAAGAGTTGATGGTAACGATACATTAGCCATGCATACTGCTACTAAGCAAGCTAGGAAATATGCTGTACAGAATAACAAACCTATTATACTGGAGGCTATGACATACAGGTAACTATTTCCCTTCATTTGCTTCTTTATTAATTTTGATTCCTTGTCTCTTAAAATTAGGGGGGGGGGCACTGTTATAACAAAAACTGTGACGCACTTATGACACACATCAAATGTCAATGTTTCAATCCCAGTTACAAAACAAGTTGGTGTCTATATGGATGTATGTTCATCTTTATAGAGAAGACTATATAGATTAAACAGATATAAAAATTCATTAGCTTTGCATACTGTGTGGGAAAACAGTCTCGAAGTTAATACTGATAAATCTAAATCTGTTATCTTATCTAGATTTAATTAATTTATAACACTTCAGCTTTGTGACAAAGTACATCTGTTGTGAAGATTTGTTGTAAATTTTGATTCCAATCTAGTTTGTTGCATTTTCTGATACCCAATCAATGGTTTATCTTGTTGTTTTTGATACCCCGCACCATATTTGAGTAAAAAATGGTTGTGTTGCCAACACCTTTTTACAGACGAAATGTTCTAAACTTATAATAACTTATAATAATTACTAAATTATTAGTAATTTTAGTTACTTAACTTAAATACCGAATATCATAGTCATTCTTAAAATAAAACAAAAAAGGGTACGGGGTACCTCGGAACTTTTCCTTACTCTTCCGACTCGCTTTGCTTGTCCCCAGAAAAGCATACAAGAACGTTAAACTTCGCATAATCTTAAATGAAAAAAAGTTCCGATTTTTACTTGGTTTTATTAAATTATTTGAATTTTTGGGCGGAAATTTGTAACCTTGACAAATGTAAACAAACTTTTACGTTTAACAAAAGTGTCGCACTAATTAATAATTAAGTTCGCTTATAACTTTTTAACTAATTAGTAGAATTTGATCTGAGTTTTTTATATTTGTTCTTATTTTTTTTGCGGTTCCAACGACGTGTTATATGTCAAAAACACGTGTATACTTTTGGTAATATTAAGCGTCAAATTTTAAATTTTAAAAGTAAATAATTTTAAAATGGCGGCCAATATCAAAACGAAATTCGAAAGATTTGTTTGCCATATTGAGAGGTATATTCCTGTTAAATTTCAAGTTCATCGGGTCATTTTTCGATTTTTTAAAATTTTTGCTCACTAAGCAAATAGGGTTAATGGTGACATAAAATGTAGATATTCCGGGCAGCACAACTAGACCCAAAGACTGATTTTTGTACCAAGTTTCTAGCATCTAGAATACACACAGTGGGAGTTATGCGTGACACACACACAGACAGACATCAAGCTGAAATCGATTCAGATGGTCCTAAAAACACCTAAAATGGATAATTCACGAGAAATATCGGGTTAAAATTTTTTGAGTGAAACCAATACTTTTCCTCTATATACCTTCTGTATCAGAAGGTGAGGAAGAGTAAAAATGAGTTTAAAATGAATATTTCTTTAAAAAAGTGATATTAATCTCTAAACCGTTAGCAATGCTTAACTTCATCAGTAAATGGTAATGCCTTGTAATGTTTATACCTCTATGACATCACCTCAACTAGGACAATGATTTTAACATAGTTGGTAGCAGTGGGTTACCACCATTAATTTATTAGCAAGAAAATTACCATAGTTTGTTGTAAATCTAACTCTAGTGTTGTTTACTTTAAGGAAAAAATACATTACCTTGTATTCCCTTGGAATAATATAATTTCTTGATATTGGAATATATGTATTCTAGAGTTGGACACCATAGTACCTCTGACGATAGTTCAGCCTATAGAGATCAGAAGGAAGTAGATCATTGGAAACAGAATGACAACCCTATCTCTAGGTTTAGACATTACTTGGAAAAACAAGGCTACTGGAGTGAAAACGATGAAAAACAATGCCAACAGGACGCAAAGAAAAAAGTATGTTAATCTCGTACAATGAATATAAACTTCATTTGTGTTAAAAGTACAATGGCAGATTGTCATATCTTATACAAAATATCCATTATTTTAAATTTTCTTAAATTGCAAGATAAATATATATTTTACTCAAATGTTGGAAAAAAGCAGTCACTCAAACTGGGGGTTTGAAGGAGAAAATCAAGTCCAAAGACTGACTGCAATATGAATTTAGTGCTCTCTATTTTCTGAAAATGTGCGAAAAGAGTTTGAAGTGTGATCTCAGTAAATTCGATATGGAGAAGAATAGATCCAAGGTACCCATAGCTGTTAATAAGATGCTCTATTGTTCAGTTAAAAAAACACAATCTTATTACGGGTGTTTTATAGTCAGTTGACTGGCTAAAATATACTAGAAAAAGAATTCTATTTATCAATGCTGACTCCTTTAAGGGGTGAGGCTAGGATAGAATTACTGAAGTAAGCCAATATAATTTTTCCCTTAACCATTTTTAGTGGGCTAAAAATGTTGATAGTAGTGACCTGATCTAAATGAAAATTTTGTTTTATTTCATTTATTAAATCCATATGAAAATTTAAATTTTGCGGTATTATAAAAAGCTGCCTTAGGACACTGGTGCTCCTTGAAGCTAACCCATATGGCTTAGAAAAATATTCTTATAGTTTTACAAAACAATGCAGAAATTCAAAGTTGAATGATAAAAAAACCAGCATAGTTGAGTTTTTTCTATAAGAAAGGTTCCATAGTAATTATTAAATATGTAAATATAAAAAATATTTTATTCTAATAATTTTTTAAATATATATATATATATATATATATATATATATAATATATATATATATATATATATATATATATATATATATAATATGTGTGTGTATGGGTTGTATACTCTAGGTTGATTATAAAGCCCACATTATAAAAGTTCACTAAATTAATGGCAAATGTCATGTAATAAAGAATACTGATAAAACAACAAAAAACTAAACAACAGCCAACACTCAGGGACTTCTTCTGAGTGAGCCAAAACATCAGGGCTAGGAAGTGGGTGGTGCTGAAGGTCCCTGTATTTTGGTATTATTATCCCTAAGAGAACTTATTTATTTGAATCAGTTTTTCAGTCATTAATAGTTACTATGGAACCTTACCTAATAGAGACAACCAAAGAGACTAAACATAGAGGCAGGATACACCAGCTCTTATCATTCTTGGGTAGCTAGTGCCATAACGGCACATTGGTGACGTCATTTTTTTTTATTTTTTCTAATCATTACAATTTCACGTAAATATACATTATTTTTGACATTGTTTTAAATCAAGTAAAATGAATTTAAAATAAGTTTTAATTATTACTATTGCATGTATTCTTAATTGTTGTTTGAATAAAGGTTTAATGTGGCATCACTGAAATGTCCGCCGTTAGTAATGCATGCTACAATAGAAGTTGTAGAGGGTGGGGAGTATCTAGTCTCTCTAGGGAGACTATAGTAAGGGTAAGTCAAGGATCTGAATAAAGGGATGACGCATTAAGGAACTTTTCTGCCCATGGAAGTTGTAGAGATAGAGAATTAGAAGCAAACTTACCCTTCCCCTGATTATAAATGAAAAAAGCGCCAAACGCAGTTGTAGCAAGGTTTCGAGTTGCTTCTTAACTTCTTCTGTGCTTCGTGATTGTTCATTTGTGCTTGTTAAGTCATTTGTGCAATATAATTCTAAATTTTGAATATATTTTGCCTCTTCAGTAGTGAAAATTAAGCGTGTGTTAAAACCAAGTGGTTTAAGTGGCATCACTGAAAAAATGTCCGCCGTTAGTAGAGTGCAAGCTAAAAGGAGTTGTAGAGGGTGGGGATATCTAGTCTCTCTCTAGGAGACTATAGTAGGGTAAGCAGAGTTACGGCACCTATGGAAACTGTCTCACTTCCAGCCCTATACTGTGTTTCGGGTTCTGTACTCCCCTCTAAAGTTTTAGTCTCTTTGGAGACAACTCATCCATGCAGGTTTTGTTTCTATTCAACTCTGACTTCTGTATTGTTTTGTAAAGCTGTGAAAATATTTTCCGATTTGTATGGGTTAGCCTCTAGGGCAAGGTTCTCAGGAAGCTTTTTATAATACCTCAAATTTAAATTTCTTAACTGTTCCATCATTACACTTTGAATAATGAGAAGAAATAATAGTTGTGTACCTGTATCTTGTCTAGGTACTCCATGCTTTCAATGAAGCTGAGAAAAGGCCCAAACCAAGCTGAAGGAAGTATTTTCTGATGTCTATGACATCCCACCCTCTCAACTTATTAAGTTAGTCTTTAAGTAAAGAAACACCAAACTTCTAGTGGAAGATAGTGTTCCTTATGTTCTTTAAATCTAAATCTTAATCTTATCTTCTTAAATCTTTAAATCTTCTTTAAATCTGTAAATCTTATGTTCTATTCTTATTATTATTGATGATTAGGTTGGAGTCGAGGATAGACCCTATTTGCACTGCGACTGGAAGTCTATTGTACAATCCCCTCAATGGTCCCAGGTCAGAATAACCTTTTCCCCGGACTAGGTCTAGACCTTTTTGACCAGTGATCATTGTAGAGTCAAACTTAGGGAGGCTGCTACCGAAGTTGGAGAACTTGAAAGGCTAGGGCTTCACACTCAGAAGTATGTGAGAGGCAGTTTCGATTTCCGATTCACAAAGCCTACACACTGGATATCTTTAAAGATACCAATGGTAGGAGTTTTTTGGAGGTGACAGTGACCAGTCAGTAGTCCAGTTTACTGTTCAAGGTCTCTTCTGCTTAGACTGAGTCCTCAGTTACTTTGAGCTGGGTCCTTTTAACAAAGTTACTGTACCATGCAGAGGATTTTTCCATGGTGTAGGTGATTGGTTAAGAGCCAATCTTTAACTACACCTTTGGCTATAGTTTTGGGTATGGCTACTATGGGTTCAGGGCCCACAGGAGTGGTCTCTGACCCCTTGATTATTTACTATTGTAAATAATCTTTAAGTTGATAAAGCGTGATAAATAACTGGAAAAACTGTTAGTAAACAACATAATCTATAATATAACACACGGCTAAAGTCAATTGACAGCCCGCCAAATATCAATGCTTTCAACCCTCTTTTTTAACAAAAAAATCCCTTCTTTTAGTAACAAAAAAAATTCCCTACCTGTCAACACTGTAAGTCAGGTTATATTTTGAATATTATATTTTTTATTTAAATATGTATTTTTTATTGTAGGAAATTGTATCTTATAAAAAACCAACTAAGTGTTGCTTTAATTTTTCGGGAAGTATGAATTAAGTGGAGTTAAAGTTGTTATTACGTAATGCAATGGATCATAATAGTTCTATGTTAAATAAATCGTCAGCTATAATTACTTTTTTCCAAAACAAACTGTTTTTTTTTGTGTCAAGTTTGTATAATTGAATGCGTATTGTTTCATATTATAAATAGTATGACACAATATCATTCATAACTTAAAAAAGTCAAGACTGTCTATGAAAGACATGGCATTTAAAAAAATGCGTCTTTTGGTTGACAGACCACTTGACTGTACTCAAATAGCAAGAAATGCTTAAAGAATACGTCAATGTCCCATGCGTCAAATACACTCAGATCATATGAAGAACAGATGCGAATGAAAAAAAAAAAAACACGAACTCAAACAGATCAATGTGCACAATGAGGAAATAAAAGCAATACGAGGTTCAAATGTTTATAACCAGTGTTGCCTTTTTATGATTTTATTTACGAAAAAGGTATTTTTTCATACCGAGGTTGGCATGAGGGGGAGGGGGAAGGAGCCTAGTTGGCCTGAACCAATAGAATTCTTTCCCTCACAGATTTTTGGCGCGCTGTCAATTGATTTTAGCCATGTGTCGTATTATAGTAGGATGTCCTATTCAATATTTTTGGGGCTCTGAGTTGAATATAACCAGAATTATACTATGTTCTCAGCGAAAATATGTATAAAATAAAAATATGTTTTCCTCCAAAAAAGGGACATCTAATATAAAAAAAAAACATAATTACAGTAATTTGTATCCTTTTGCAGGGACCAGATTGAATACATGGAAAAGCATATCAACAAATAAAAAACCCACTATCCATTATCGCTACAAATCTTAAATAGTTTATTTATTCTACATTCATGCATTTATACTCCACTAAGTAGAAACAGTCATGTTAGCCAACCTAAATCAAACTAAGTGCAAACAAAATCTTCCTTAGGTTCGAATAGGAAGACCTCAACCTTCATGATATTTTATTTTATTTACTTGGCAACAGGTTCTTATAATTCTTTGTCTCACTTTTGTATCTGCCTAGAATAATACTAATATAGAAGGAGCACAGGACGTTAACACAATGTAATTTCACGAAAACGAAAGCCGGTTGACTGTGGTTCTTAAATAAATTTAACAAAAAAAATACTTTAAAGTCATTTTGTATATATATTTAATGTATTTTGTTATAGGTGTATTTGGACCACCTCTTGGCAAGAAGTTTGTAGTGTTTGTAGATGATGTTAATATGCCTATGAAAGAGATTTATGGTGCGCAGCCTCCCATAGAGATACTGAGACAGTGGTTGGATCACTGGATGTGGTATGATAGAAAAGAAATTGTTCCTGTTAAACTAATTGACCTACAGGTCTTTCTTACATGTTACTTGTTTTATGGCATAACTGTTATGTGTTCAATAGCATAGCGATATTATTACAAGAAGGACCTATAGTTAAATTGTGAAACATGAAAAAGTAACCTGACCACCTTCGATATAAATACCATCAATAATCAGTACAAATTACAATAACTTTTTAGGAGAATGTTAAAAATAGAAATCAAACAATGTGTGGGAAGCCATAATCAATGAAAATAATAACCTAAACTCAGTCTTGAAGAAGGTTCAATAAGGTTAGACAGAGCCCCTGAGAGCCATAAAAAGATGTCTCAGGCCTCTCACTGTATCAAGATAGGTATACCCCTAGTATATACTCTACCTCTTTGATTAGACATTGTTAATTAATAAACAAATATAAAATTTAATTGATTTTACAGAAAATTAATTTAAAAAATTAATGTAGCTTAATGTGGGTAAATTTAAATAATTAATAAATGTTTAGAATACTTTTAATTATAAAATTTATCTTCTAAGTATTTTATAGAATCGTAAAATTCTTTTGGCATTTTTTTTTTTTATTTCTTGCTTAAATTGTTTATAATAAATTATTGTATTGTATGTAAATTATTTATATTGTTTATAAATTATTTAAATAGTTTATCATTCCATATCTCATATGGAATAATTGCTTAAAACTTTTATTTACAAGGATGTTTTTGTTTAGATGATGTGTGCGTGTGATCCACCTGCAGGAGGCAAGACTGTAACTCCAAGATTCTGGAGACATTTCAATATTTATGTTATTAATGAATTCAATGAAAACCATGACAACTATATTCAGCAAGATAATGCTTTGGCATCTCGACACCAGGTAACAAAAGAAAGTAATAAGAATCATAGCTGGAGGAAATAGATATGAGCATTGTAAACCACTTTTTAGGAAACTTAAAATACTAACCATTTTCAATTTGTACAAAAAAATGTATGAAATATATTGCCTTAAATATATGAAGAGTAATGTTAATCAATTTAACACATATGAAGGAAGTGCACAGGCACAACCACAAGGAATAGAAAAGATTTAAAAAAGTAGCCAAGGCTAATAAATCTAAGATTGGCTTGGCCATTGGGTATCCAAATGTATAACAGTTACATGATATATCAAAAAGCCCTAGAGTTCAATAAGTTTTGAAAAAAGTAAAGGACGCTTACTTGAGAATCCCTACTATAGCAATTAATGAGTTTTTCGAAGACTGTAGTAAAGATT
>JACMZG010000008.1:4243342-4283567 GCA_018340805.1 Microvelia longipes
GCTAAAATATACTAGAAAAAGAATTCTATTTATCAATGCTGACTCCTTTAAGGGGTGAGGCTAGGATAGAATTACTGAAGTAAGCCAATATAATTTTTCCCTTAACCATTTTTAGTGGGCTAAAAATGGTTGATTAGTAGTGACCTGATCTAAATGAAAATTTTGTTTTATTTCATTTATTAAATCCATATGAAAATTTAAATTTTGCGGTATTATAAAAAGCTGCCTTAGGACACTGGTGCTCCTTGAAGCTAACCCATATGGCTTAGAAAAATATTCTTATAGTTTTACAAAACAATGCAGAAATTCAAAGTTGAATGATAAAAAAACCAGCATAGTTGAGTTTTTTCTATAAGATAAGGTTCCATAGTAATTATTAAATATGTAAATATAAAAAAATATTTTATTCTAATATTTTTTATTATATATATATATTATATATATATATATATATATATATATATATATATATATATATATATATATATATAATAATTGTGTGTATGTGTGTTGTATACCTCTAGGTTGATTATAAAGCCCACATTATAAAAGTTCACTAAATTAATGGCAAATGTCATGTAATAAAGAATACTGATAAAACAACAAATAATACTAAACAACAGCCAACACTCAGGGGACTTCTTCTGAGTGAGCCAAAACATCAGGGCTAGGAAGTGGGTGGTGGCTGAAGGTCCCTGTATTTTGGTATTATTATCCCTAAGAGAACTTATTTATTTGAATCAGTTTTTCAGTCATTTAATAGTTACTATGGAACCTTACCTAATTAGAGACAACCAAAGAGACTAAAACTATTAGAGGCAGGATACACCAGCTCTTATCATTCCTTGGGTAGCTAGGTGCCATAACGGCACATTGGTGACGTCATTTTTTTATTTTTTCTAATCATTACAATTTCACGTAAATATTACATTATTTTGACTATTTTGTTTTAAATCAAGTAAAATGAATTTAAAATAATTTTAATTATTATCTATTGCATGTATTCTTAATTGTTGTTTGAATAAAGTGGTTTAATGTGGCATCACTGAAAAAATGTCCGCCGTTAGTAGATTGCATGCTACAATAGAAGTTGTAGAGGGGTGGGGAGTATCTAGTCTCTCTCTAGGGAGACTATAGTAAGGGTAAGTCAAGGATCTTGAATAAAGGGATGACGCATTAAGGAACTTTTCTGCCCATGGAAGTTGTATGAGATAGAGAATTAGAAGCAAACTTACCCCTTCCCCTGATTATAATGAAAAAAGCGCCAAACGCAGGTTATTAGCAAGGTTTCGAGTTTGCTTCTTAACTTTCTTCTGTGCTTCTCGTGATTGTTCATTTGTGGTGCTTGTTAAGTCATTTGTGCCAATATAATTCTAAATTTTGGAATATATTTTGCCTCTTCAGTGAGTGATAATTTAAGCGTGTTTTGTTATAACCAAAGTGGTTTAATGTGGCATCACTGAAAAATGTCCGCCGTTAGTAGAGTGCAAGCTATAATAGGAGTTGTAGAGGGGTGGGGAGTATCTAGTCTCTCTCTAGGGAGACTATAGTAGGGGTAAGCAGAGTTACGGCACCTATGGAAACTGTCTCACTTCCAGACCCTTATCACTGTGTTAATCGGGTTCTGTACTCCCTCTAATAGTTTTAGTCTCTTTGGAGACAACTCATCCATGCAGGTTTTGTTTCTATTCAACTCTGACTTCTGTATTGTTTTGTAAAGCTGTGAAAATATTTTCCGATTTGTATGGGTTAGCCTCTAGGGCAAGGTTCTCAGGAAGCTTTTTTATAATACCTTCAAATTTAAATTTCTTAACTGTTCCATCATTACACTTTGAATAATGAGAAGAAATAATAGTTGTGTACCTGTATCTTGTCTAGGTACTCCATGCTTTCAATGAAGCTGAGAAAAGGCCCAAACCAAGCTGGAAGGAAGTATTTTCTGATGTCTATGACATCCCACCCTCTCAACTTATGTAAGTTAGTCTTTAAGTAAAGAAACACCAAACTTCTAGTGGAAGATAGTGTTCCTTATGTTCTTTAAATCTAAATCTTAATCTTATCTTCTTAAATCTTTAAATCTTCTTTAAATCTGTAAATCTTATGTTCTATTCTTATTATTATTGATGATTAGGTTTGGAGTCGAGGATAGACCCTATTTGCACTGCGACTGGAAGTCTATTGTACAATCCCCTCAATTGGTCCAGGTCAGAATAACCTTTTCCCCGGACTAGGTCTAGGATCTTTTTGACCAGTGATTCATTTGTAGAGTCAAACTTAGGGAGAGTGCTGCTACCGAAGTTGGAGAACCTTTGAAAGGCTAGGGCTTCACATCTCAGAAGTATGTGAGAGGCAGTTTCGATTTCCGATTCACAAAGCCTACACACTGGGATATCTTTAAAGATACCAATGGTATGGAGGTGTTTTTGGAGGTGACAGTGACCAGTCAGTAGTCCAGTTACTGTTCTAAGGTCTCTTCTGCTTAGACTGAGGAGGTCCTCAGTTACTTTGAGACTGGGTCCTTTTAACATAAGTTTACTGTACCTCATGCCAGAGGATTTGTTCCAGTGGTGTAGGTGATTGGTTAAGAGCCAATCTTTAACTACACCTTTGGCTATAGTTTTGGGTATGGCTACTATGGGTTCAGGGCCCACAGGAGTGGTCTCTGACCCCTTGATTATTTACTATTGTAAATAATCTTTAAGTTGATAAAGCGTGATAAATAACTGGAAAAACTGTTAGTAAACATAATCTATAATATAAACACGGCTAAAGTCAATTGACAGCCGCCAAAATATCAATGCTTTCAACCCTCTTTTTTAACAAAAAATCCCTTCTTTTAGTAACAAAAAAATTCCCTACCCTGTCAACACTGTAAGTCAGGTTATATTTTGAATATTATTATTTGTTTTTATTTAATATTGTATTTTTTTATTGTAGGAATATTGTTGTATCTTATAAATTAACCAACTAAGTGTTGCTTTAAATTTGTTCGGGAAGTATGAATTAAGTGGAGTTAAAGTTGTTAATTACGTAATGCAATGGATCATAATAGTTCTATGTTAAATAAATCGTCAGCTATAATTACTTTTTTCCAAAACAAACTGTTTTTTTTTGTGTCAAGTTTGTATAATTGAATGCGTATTGTTTCATATTATAAAAATAGTATGACACAATATGCATTCATAACTTAAAAAAGTCAAGACTGTCTATTGAAAGACATGGCATTTAAAAAAAATGCTGTCTTTTGGTTGACAGACCACTTGACTGTACTCAAATAGCAAGAAATGCTTAAAGAATACGTCAATGTCCATGCGTCAAATATAGTCACTCAGATCATATGAATTGAACAGATGCGAATGAAAAAAAAAAAAAAAACGAACTCAAACAGATCAATGTGCACAATGAGGGAAATAAAAGCAATACGAGGTTACAAATGTTTATAACCAGTGTTGCCTTTTTATGATTTTATTTACGAAAAAGGTATTTTTTCATACCGAGGTTGGCATGAGGGGGAGGGGGAAGGAGCCTAGTTGGCCTGAACCAATAGAATTCTTTCCCTCACAGATTTTTGGCGCGCTGTCAATTGATTTTAGCCATGTGTCGTATTATAGTAGGATGTCCTATTCAATATTTTTGGGGCTCTGAGTTGAATATAACCAGAATTATACTATGTTCTCAGCGAAAATATGTATAAAATAAAAATATGTTTTCCTCCAAAAAAGGGACATCTAATATAAAAAATTAAACATAATTACAGTAATTTGTATCTTTTTGCAGGGACCAGATTGAATACATGGAAAAGCATATCAACAAATATAAAACCCACTATCCATTATCGTCTTACAAATCTTAAATAGTTTTATTTATTCTACTATTCATGCATTTATACTCCCACTAAGTAGAAACAGTCATGTTAGCCAACCTAAATTCAAACTAAGTGCAAACAAAATCTCTTCCTTAGGTTCGAATAGGAAGACCTCAACCTTCATGATATTTTATTTTATTTACTCTGAGCAACAGGTTTCTTATAATTCTTTGTCTCACTTTTGTATCTGCCTTAGAATAATACTAATATAGAAGGAGCACAGGATCGTTAACACAATGTAATTCTACTGATAACACGAAAGCCGGTTGACTGGTGGTCTTAAGTAGGGGTACCATCCTAACAACAAAACACTATTTTAAATATGTGTCATAAAAATCCATTAATGAAGAAAGATCGTAAAGAACAAATATAATAACTTAAAACACCTGCTGAGTATTTTTATAAAACGGGTCTTATATAGCAAAAAGATAGCGGAATACAAGAATCTACATTTAGTTGACAAGGACTACTTTTAATATAATTTTAATTAAAAACATTAAACTACAATTTAAAATGTTAAAAATATTGTAATGTATGAATATTTATATTAGTATTTTATTAATAATCAATAGAACATTAGAATAATAGAATTCAGAACATTAGAATAACAAAGAAAAATAATAGAACATTTAGCAACCGAAAGTATTGCCAACATTTTTAAAAAAAATTGTATATTGTTAGGGTGGCAGCATTACTTAAGTCCACCAGTGAACCGCCTTTCGTGTTATCAGTAGTGCTCCTTCTATGTATAGTATTATTCTAAGGTATCTGCACTTGAGCATGGCCAATTTTCAAAGAAAAATATGCCTCACCTTGCCATGGCCACATTTGTTGTCCAACCTTCTAATAACCAGTATTAAACAACAGGACACCTTACTGTCTTTAGCAAATATCATATACATATATATGGAGGTAAATGTTAATGTAATTAAAAGGACAAGATGAATCGTCCTTCTCCATATAACGTCTCCTTATAACTTTCATGATGACAACCTCATTAACATAATGTTCTTTGAAAATTTACTAAAAACACCATAAGATGAAATATAAATTGTTAAACTACAAAATAAGTTAAGTTCAACAATTTATATTGTTAAAACAAAAAAAAAGTTTTTAAAATTGTTATATATGTATAAATAAATAAGAGCAATATTCCATGGCAAGAATATGAAATAAATAATTATAAAATGAATAATAACTGAATGTATGTAAAGAATTAAAATCATTACGAGGCAGCTTAAAATAAGACTATCTAAAATATTTTGTCGTTTAACTACAAAATAATTTGTAGTTTATCCAAAAATATTTTGTAGTTTAACTACAAAATAATTTGTAGTCATATGAATAGTTTAATTAGTTATCAGTGAACTTATCATTAAATGAGAAAAAAAATAAAACTGATGTTTATTTTAGTTAAAGAATCTCATAATTTTATGTATAAAAAACATTTCCTTTGCCATATCACTATTTTTTAAACCTTATTTTAAGTTATGACTGAAATTATTCGCTTATGCAATTAAAAGTGTCATAAGTGTTAAAAAATTGTTTATAAAGTTATTTATGAATTTGAATTTTATCTGCTCAATTTGTTGTATATTAATTTTTGCTCAAAGTTTTATTTTTAGTACTGAAAAGTTTTTACATTAATTGTTATTAAATTGAAATTTTTATAAATAAAATAATTTGGTGTTTTATTTCTCTTTTGTCAAGTAATAGTGACAAGTTTCTTAAGTTTGAGATTTAACTGAGAGATGGAAAATAATGAGAAAGCCTGCTAGACAGGAATATTTACTGTGCAATGCCTTGATTTCTGGAAAACTATTTATGTCCTACATTTTTTGAAGTTCCTTCTATTTTTTTTTTGGGGGGGGGAGAGGGGTTCCATAGATATTTAATTAGAAATATACGTGTTCACCTTTCACAGCCTTCTCTCCAGACATTTTTGTGGCTTATAAGAGGTAAAATACGATCCTGGGTTTCAAAAAGGGCTATAGTTACTCGAAATAGTGTGAGCATGTTCGAGCAAACTACAGCCAGTTTTAGAAAACAACTTCAATTAATAAACAAAGTTGGATTGTCTCAACCATTTAAATTGTTTTATTTTTAATCAAGCCTATGAACAATTAAGACAGGCTTTTACCAGTTTTTTTGGTGCAAACTATTTTCATAATGGTGTTTCAAAAGATTATAAGATATAAATTAATAAAACAAAAAAAAAGAACTTTTATAAAACATTTACTAAAAATTATTTACATAATATTTATTTAACATACAAAATTTAAGTCAGCAGTTCTTTTGGAATGACTAGAAATTATAAAAAAATATTACTCAATAAATTAACACCAGCATTTCCAAAGGAAAACCTCGCATAATAATGAAATACAAATATTAAAATTAAAATGTTGTCTTTTAAATGCAAGTTACTTTAAATATATATATATATATATATATATATATATATATTATTATATATATATATATATATATATATATAATATATATAATACATATATATATTATAATATAGACACACACACACACACACACATAGATAGTAATATATATATATATATATATAATATATATATATATATATATATATATATATATATATATATACTATGTCACTGCCTTGGCGATGACGAGCCTTAGTTATTTTTCTATTTTATTATATTTTATTTATTTAATATATTTTGCAGGTTAATCTATCTCACTGACGTGACAATTATGTCACGTCAGCATATTTCATATATTTATAATATTTATTATTTTAGTATTCCTTTAGAGCTAACCAAAGCGCATAATTTTCTTGACGTGGGATTTCAATAAAATAAATCTCTCAGTCTTGAATAGTGTTTTACTTATTTGCGTCAACCGCAACAGTCAAGAAAATTTTAATTTGAACAAGTCTAGAAGATTATAGTTGCTGCTAATATGTCATCAAAGAGCCAGTTCTCCTTGGAATGTTAACACCAGAGCCAAGAAGGCAGCAGCTCTTAAAGAACTTGAAGGTATACAAAATATATTATCGGAAATTATTAATAGAAAATACGACATTATAAAATACAAAGAAAATCAAGTAAACGTCGGAATAATAAGTGCTGCTCTTAGCGAAATCAAATTATTAATTGATGAGGTTAATAAGAGATTTTCCTTATATAATATCACGTTCTTAGGCTGTGGAGAAAATGTAGAAACTAAGTTATGCCAAGACATAAATGAGATAAAACAATGGTATATGGTAGAAGCTACTGATCTAGAAAAATATTTCAGTGCAAATAATGATACTGCTTGCACTTTAAGATCAGTTGAAAAATCAGTAACATCAGCGAAGTCAAATCAAAGCAGCCTTACAAGAAGGTTAGCAGTACAATTACAAGTAGTAGCCAAAGAACAAGAACTTAACAAAAAGAGAGCACATCTGGAGGGAGAAGCAGGTAAAGTAAGAGCAATCTTAGAAGCTTTAGAAAATCCTGAATTAAAAGACAAGGATCTTGATGTCGTATTAGACAACATCAGACCATCGACATCGAATGGTCACTTTAGACCAGAGTCATCAATGCAGTTTCTCCCGACAGAGTTTTCTACAGAACAAGGACATTTAGGCACGACCAGTGTAGCTTCACATTTCGAAGATGGTGGCGTAGTGTCAATACGACAGGAACATTCCTTTTACCCAATACCAGCTCCAAGGTTATCTTTAGGCTCTCGACGGGAGTCACCGTCACCAAGTTACAATAAAATTTTAACATCAGAAAATAGTGTGATACAAATTAATAAACAACTTGAAGAGCAGCAAAACCCAGAACAGCCTATAGTTTATTCTATTCAAAACCCAGCGCAACCAACCACTTTCGGGGTCCACCATCAAACACATTCAGTAATGCAGCAACCAATTCAAACAATGACACAAACATTACCAGAAATAATACATCAACCAGTATCTACACCTCAAGTTCAATTGCCGACTCAGCAACCAGTACAAGCAGTTCTAGCACCACAGATGTACCAATCAGGAAAACCAGTACAGACGGCAGTGCAGTCACCATCACAACCCCATCCATATTTCGTAAATAATGATATATATAATCCATTTTACCAGGTACACTCTAATGGTCCACATGCGTCAACTATCTTACCCCATGACCCAAATCTAGTAGTAAGTACTAATATTAGTAAGTCTTTCCTCCTAATGTCTAAAATCCAAGTCTTAAATTCATTTAACCCATTTGTCTTTAAAGGGGACTTCGCGGATTTCCCTATTTTCAGAGACCAAATTAAAACTTATCTAGAGGATGATATTTTGTCAGAAAGTGACAGAAAAATATTTTTATCTAAATTTCTAGGGGGTGAGGCGTTAAAAGTGTTTCAGGACAACTTTGGGCTAAATTATTTGGATACAATTAAACTCTTAGAAACTAGATTTGGGAACGCAGCTGCTGTCACGGAAGCTTGGACTAAGAGGTTAGTTGAGGGCCCTGTCTTAGCTTTAAATGACGGTAAGAGCTTACTGGAGTTTGCCGAGGCTCTTACCACCGCTAGTAGGGTTCTATCGGCCGAAGCTAAACAAGAAATTAGCTCTAAAATATGCCTTAAAAAATTAGTGTCACGACTTCCTGTGAAATATTTACAAGGTTGGATAAAATTCATAGAAAACAAACAGGGTTTGGAAACTATAACGGATTTAGCAAGTTATGTGAGCGATATTGCTAAACACATGAATCACCCTATTTACACATTAACATCAGCTAATAAACCTTTTAATAAAGATAATAGTTATCAGCATAATCCAACACTTGTTGTCAAAGGACGTCGTAATGTTGTGACATCTAATATTGAAATTAGGCCAAGCCCTGTCGATAAAATAGCTCAAAATAATAAAACTTATAAGCCATCTTGTATTCATTGCAAAGGTGACCATTGGGTTGTCTCGTGCACTGAATTATCTAAACTTAGTCCTGAAAAAATAAAACAGTTTATATTTAATGAAAACCTCTGTTTCCATTGTTTAGTTAGGAATCATAAAGGTAGGGATTGCCGCAATAGAGCTAAATGCACATTTCCGGGTTGCAGTAGGTTGCATCCGACTAGTATACATAGCATATACGTATCATCAGGGGATAGCAAGAATAAACCAACATCTTCTAAAGAATCAGTAGTTACTCGTAAAATATCAAGCGAGATTAGGGGAACAACTTCGTTTATTATACCAGTTAGAGTTAGTAATTCGAGAGATTTTATAAATAGTAAAATAGTATACGCGCTACTCGATGATGGTAGTGATGCGTGTTTTTTGGTCGATAGTTTAAAAACAGAGTTAGGCATTAAAGGTCATGCAACTAAGCTTGAATTGAGCACAATCCATCAAAAGACATACGAAAGTACTGAAAGAGTCCCAGGGGTATATATAAGTAGCTATGACGGTTCAGTAAGCTTCAGTTTGCCAGCTAATACGTACACACGAGGCGTAATTCCAGGTTCGAGGGATGAGATACCAACACCAGATATTGCTCGGCAATTTGCTCATCTCGAGCAGATTAAAGATTATTTACACCCTCTTATGGCAGATTGCCAAATTAAGTTGCTTATTGGGAATAATTGCCCTCGAGCTTTGTGCCCAATAGAGGTGCTCAGAGGTCAAGGTAATGAACCCTATGGAATAAAAACAGCGTTAGGATGGGGCATTATTGGCCCACGGCCAATAGAATCAAAGAGTTTTATGCAGTATAAGGTTAGAAAGGTAACCGTAAAGGAGGTTATAAACATATTTAATTTAGATTTACCATCAGAGAAAAAAGATTTTGGCTTAGGACTGTCAGTTAATGATAAACGTTTTATAGAACAAATTGAAAAAGGGATTAAGCAAAGGGAAGAAGATAATCGATACGAAATGCCTTTACCGATAAAAGATCCGGAAATTAAGTTACCTCTTAACAGAGTTTTGGCGGAAAAGCGATTGGTGTCCCTTAAGAAAAAATTTAGCGATGAAAATTTTAAAAGAGATTATATAGCGTTCATGCACGATATGTTCGCAAAAGAGCACGCAGAAGAGGTAGTAGACAAAGACGCGGTAGAAGGCAAGGTTTGGTACTTACCACACCATGGTGTCTATCATCCAAAAAAAGGGAAACTGCGTGTGGTTTTTGATTGCTCGGCAGTATACAAAGGGGTCTCCCTTAATAATATTTTAATATCAAGCCCGGATTTGACGAACTCGGTAGTAGGTGTTCTAATAAGGTTCAGACAAGGTAAAATTGCTTTCGTCGGAGATTTGGAGGGCATGTTTATGCAAGTCATAGTTCCAAAAAGAGATAGAAATTTACTCAGATTTCTATGGTGGGAAGACGGAGATAGTTCCAAAGAGCCAAAGGAATATCGTATGACTCGACACCTTTTTGGCGCAGCATCGTCTCCTGGCTGCGCAAATTATGGACTGCGCAAAGCAGCCACCGACTATGGAAAGGTTATATCAGAAAAAGCGGCAAAATTTATACATAGGAATTTTTATATGGACGATGGCTGCGGTTCCGCAAATACTATCGAAGAAGCAGTAGAGATGATAAAGGAATTAAAAGATCTCTGCAGTAAAGGAGGTTTCAGATTTCACAAACTCCTGTCTTCCAGTGCGGAAGTTGTAAAAACAATTAACCCAGATGATAGAGCATCTGGTCTTAAAGATTTCGAGGAAAATGGGTTGTTGCCGATGGAAAGGGCGTTAGGGGTTTCGTGGTGCGTGGAAAAGGACGAATTTCAGTTCAGGGTAACAGTGGAAACCCGCCCATTTACACGAAGAGGAATTTTGTCCACAGTATGCTCCGCATATGATCCTTTGGGTTTTCTTGCACCGTTCATTATAGTAGGCAAGATAATTTTGCAGGAATTATGTAAGGACGATAAAGAACGTGGCATAAGTTGGGATTGGGACGACCCAGTTCCAACGAAAACAAAGGAAAAGTGGGAAAGATGGATTAGGGATTTGGCTATTCTGAGCGACAGAAAAGTCAGAGTACCTAGATGTTATCAGCCTAAAGATTGTTACTCTATAGAAAGTATCGAGATGCATCACTTTTCAGACGCCTCTTTCAAAGGTTACGGCCACGTGACATATCTTAGATTTCTTTATAATAAAAATAAGGTTCATTGCGAGTTCCTATTTGGAAAAGCAAGAGTACGTCCTTTAAAAGAGATAACAATACCTAGGCTCGAATTAACAGCAGCAGTCTCAGTAGCAAAATCCAGCGAATTGCTACTGAGAGAATTAGATCTTTCGGTTAAAAGATATTTCTGGACAGATAGTAAGGTCGTGCTTGGTTACATAAAAAACGAATACAAACGGTTCCATCTCTTCGTAGCTAATAGAATCCAAGTTATTAGAGATTGTTCGGAATCGGAAGATTGGCACTATGTAGAATCCAAGATAAATCCGGCAGACTATGCCTCCAGAGGGTTATCATCGGTAGAACTGATGGCTTCTAGATGGCTTAAGGGGCCAGAATTTTTATGGGAAAACGATATACTCGTCGAGAATAGTGATTTCACGATTTGTCCGGAGGATCCGGAAATAAAAAAGGTTGTTACGAGAGAGATTGTAATGAAGATAGAAGATCAGTTTTTAGACCGACTGAATTATTTTTCGTCCTGGACTCGATTGCAAAGAGCTTTAGTCCAAGCGAAAAGGTATATAAAAACATTACAAGAACGAATAAAAACAGAAAGTAAATTAAGTAAAGAAAGTCTGTTAGAAAAGTATAATAATATAAAAAGGACCAAACGTTTAAAGAAGGAAGTTATAAAAAAATACTGTGATTTATACCCAATTGAAATCGAGGAAATTAAAAATGTAGAGTTAAAAATTTTGCAAATTTGTCAAAACCAAGTTTTTCAGGAAGAAAAAAGAGTTCTCGAAACGCCAGGGTGTAAGAGGAGAAATGAGGGGAATAGAATATTTAGGTTAAATCCTATATTAGATAAAAATGGATTGATGAGAGTTGGAGGTAGAGTCAAACACTCGCCGTTCATGGAAAAGGAAGTACATCCCATATTATTACCTCAAAAATGCCACGTGACTTGGTTAATTATTAGGCACTACCACAATCAGGTGTACCACCAAGGCAGAGGTATAACGTTAGGAAAAATCAGAACCGAAGGATATTGGATAATTGGAGGTAGTGCCGAGGTAGCTAGATATATCCATAGGTGCGTGACATGTAAACGACTTAGGGGGCCGATGGAGTTTCAAAAAATGTGCGATTTACCACCAGAGAGGGTTACTCCAAGTCCTCCATTTACATATTCATCATCAGATGTGTTTGGGCCGTTTTACGTCAAACAAGGTAGGGCTCAGATTAAGAGATATGGCATCATATTTACATGTTTGACCAGTAGAGCAGTACATCTAGATACCCTAGACACCCTAGATACTGATTCATTAATAAATAGTATTCGACGGTTTATTTGTAGGAGGGGGGAGATTAAGCTTTTAAGGACAGATGCGGGAACAAATTTTGTTGGGGGGAAGGAGGAGCTGCGGAGGGCAGCGGCCAGCTCAATTGAACCAACCAAAATTCAAAAATTTGTTACTAGTTTAGATTGTAAATTCGAGTTTAAAATTGGGACCCCGAAGGCAAGCCACACCCAGGGTGCAGTAGAGAGGCAAATAGGGTCAGTCCGCCGAATCTTAGAATACCTTTTGGGGGTGTACAAAGGTCGCTTAAACGAGGACTGCCTTAGAACGCTGTTAGTGGAATATGAGGCCATTATTAATAGTCGTCCATTGACAAACCTCAGTGATGAAAACCTCGCCCCCCTCACCCCAAACCACCTTTTAAATCTTAAAGGGCCTACACCACCTCCCCAAGGGTATTTTCACGAGTCTATGTACGCCAGGAAAAGATGGCGCCAAGTCCAAAGTCTGGCAGAGTCCTTCTGGGGTCGTTGGAGAAAGGAATACCTCCAAACACTCCAGCCGAGAAAAAAATGGATTCTAGAGAAAAGAAACCTTAAGGTGGGGGATATAGTGATCTGCAAAGCTGATCACCTCCCTAGAAATGCTTGGCCACTGGCTAAGATAGTTGACGTTAAACCAGGAGAGGATGGCCTGGTAAGAAAGGTCAGGCTTCGATTCGCCCAAGGCGCTGATAAAGATCGACCGGCTAGCGCATTAGTGTTATTGGTAGAAGCACCAGAGGCGCTATCCTAGGCCGGGAATGTCACTGCCTTGGCGATGACGAGCCTTAGTTATTTTCTATTTCATTATATTTTATTTATTTAATATATTTTGCAGGTTAATCTATCTCACTGACGTGACAAATTATGTCACGTCAGCATATTTCATATATTTATATATTTATTATTTTAGTATTCCTTTAGAGCTCAACCAAAGCGCATAATTTTCTTGACGTGGGATTTCAATAAAATAAATCTCTCAGTCTTGAATAGTGTTTTACTTATTTGCGTCAACCGCAACAATATATATATATATATATATATTTGTGCGTGTATATGTGTAAATAAAATTTATATTAAACAAAGAACTATTAATCTTAGCTACTAAAATTTAATGAAATTAGTAATATATGTGTATAGCTAGGGTACTGTACATCTTTTTAACATCCATAAACATAAGAAGTCATAAATCAACTTGCATAATTATCAGCAGCTATAATAGAACTTAAAGGAATCAAACTTTAGAAAAAAATACTTTAAATTCACAACAGTTCTTTGAGAAAACTTGACTGAACTTGGTAACCTGACAGTGTTCTCCCTGTCTTCTCTAATTTATTTGATTTATTCTTACAATAGTCTTGAAATTTATTCAGTTAATTTAAGTATCCTATACACGATGACACATCATATTGCTTAAATAGCTTTAACTTTGTCGTCCAAAGCCTCTGTGGCTAATATATCATTACTGGCCTCGAATCAAAGTTTATTTGAATCCAAGTGTCACTATTTGAGTCATTTAGTAGAGGTGGAAGTAAGATACTTATAGATAGGTTTGAGAGACATAAATACAGGTATCATGATGGGAAGGAACAATGGAATATAGACAGCATATCTGTAACACGAAATATTCATTAAAACTATCAAATAGCTATGAGGACTCACCAACCTGGATATAAATACCTCAGGAAACATTTACAAAAATAAATTTAACCAATAAAATTATCTGATATCTACTTAAATTTTAGTTATGGTTTAAACCACTTTAAGTTATGGAAGACGAGTAAAATATTTGAGGTGATCATATCAACACCAACAACGTCTTTCCACTAAATTTAAACTTTATTTTGCAGAGCCGGCTTTCGGCAATAATGCCATCTACAGTGCCTAAACAAGTAATAACAAAACTTATCAAATATTAAGTAATAAGTTTCGTTATTACTTGTTTAGGCACTGTAGATGGCATTATTGCCAAAAGCCGGCTCTGCAAAATAACGTTTAAAATTAGTGGAAAGATGTTGTTGGTGTTGATATTATTGAAGAAAATTCCACTGCGCTTACTGAAGTTATGATTTGAGGTGATATTCTCACACAGAAAAGTACTAAGGGATTAAACATAAACATTTTGGATATGGAGTACCTCACCATATAGCATGGAAATCACCTATAGCATAATATCTATTAGTTTTCAATACACGGATTTACAATAAACTATATTGACATCATGACATACAACAAACTATGGTAATTTTCTTGCTATTAATTAATGGTGGGAACTCACCAACTATGTTAAAATAGTGATGTCACATTTTTTGTCAAGAAATATTCATTTTAAACTCATTTATTTTTATTTTACAGTGTTGCCAATTTTTTTGTCTGTAAAAGGTGTTGGCCATTCAAACATTTTTTACTCAAATATGATGTTGGGTATTGAAAACCACAAAATATTCCAAATTCATAATGCCATGTCTTCAGACTCCTTCATCCTCAGACAGTAAAAAATCCACTTAACCAGTGGTTAACCTATCCATAGGATGACGATGACATCCACTTAACCAGTGGTTAACCTATCCATAGGATGACGATGGCATCCACTTAACCAGTGGTTAACCTATCCATAGGATGACAATGGCATCCACTTAACCAGAGGTTAACCTATCCATAGGATGACGATGGCATCCACTTAACCATGCCATCATCAAGGATGATGATGACAAAAACTCAATTTACTAGCCATATTGAAATTAAAATTTATCTTCTTGTTTATTACTAGTGAATCAAATATTTCAGAAAATGTTTGAAAAATTTGAACTGGCTTTATAATCAGTTTTTCTAAACCAAGATCAAGAATGTTAGTTCTTGAATCAGTTAAGTAATAAATAGATATCCTGCCAACCTTATACCTGATATTTTCAAGAATAGTTATTAGAGTAAATATGACTTGAGACTATTTTTTTTATTTTTTGGTTCCATTTGCAACAGTCCTTGTAAAAGAAAATAGGAATAATAAGAACAAAGATACGGTCCTATATCAAACAGGGTTATTTTTCTTTGATGTATGTCTGTTTCTTTTAAAAGGTGTGTTTTCACATACAGATGATTTCAATCTGTCTTTACAGAGTTATGTACTCTGTATGTTATGTACTTATGTACTCTAGGTACAACTAAACTAATACTCACTTCTGATCGTCAGGAAAATACAGTAGAGCTAAGAGTGAAGGATCTGTAAAAGCTTTCTCAGCATGTATGAAGGCTTGCTTTGAGTATCTGAGAGATTTTATAAGATTGCCACTGCGCAGGGTATGGAAACCTTGTTCTACATTATAAACTGCTTTCTCAACACAACTTGCCACTTCCTCATTAATAACTATGTTACTTATCTCTCCAAGTAGCTTGGCCAGGGACTGTAACAAATTACCATAAAATAATAGCACATAAGTAAACCTTGCAAATCATTAAATAATTCTGGCGCGGTGGTCCGCATGTCGGGCGAATTTCCTTTGGATGCGAGCTCTCAAACCCAGAGTACCTGGGTTCAAATCCTAGTAGGGACAATAATTTTTTATCGTTTTTTTACCTAGTATAAGTTTACAACTAAAAATAATTCTGGCGCGGTGGTTCGCTGTCGGGCGAATTTCATTTAGAATGCGTGTTTCCGTGCTAAACAACCCATTTCTTGCTTATGCAAGAACCATGCCCATTGCGTGGTTCCGGTTCATGCTTTAGAACCTAAGCAGTTACTTAATTGTCAAGCACTGCTCGTAACTCATTTTGTCTGTATTTTCCAAAGGAAATGCGCATAATCATCCAGTTGTTGTACAAAACTATGCCTCTAAAATTAGAAGTACGCACTATTATTTGCACTAGTTTAAAGATTAGTTACTTATCTTTAAGCTTAGTCAGTTATCTTTGTAGGTTTTAGCGCATTTCCTTTGGAAAATACAGACAAAATGAGTTACGAGCAGTGCTTGACAATTAAGTAACTGCTTAGGTTCTAAAGCATGAACCGGAACCACGCAATGGGCATGGTTCTTGCATAAGCAAGAAATGGGTTGTTTAGCACGGAAACACGCATTCTAAATGAAATTCGCCCGACAGCGAACCACCGCGCCGGAATTATTTATTTACTAGTTGTAAACTTATATAATGTAAAAAGCACGGAAACACGCATCCAAAGGAAATTCGCCCGACATGCGGACCACCGTGCCAGAATTATTTTTAGTTGTAAACTTATACTAGGTAAAAAAACGATAAAAAATTATTGTCCCTTCTAGGATTTGAACCCAGGTACTCTGGGTTTGAGAGCTCGCATCCAAAGGAAATTCGCCCGACATGCGGACCACCGGGCCAGAATTATTTTCTAGTTGTAAACTTATATTTAGTAAAAAAAACGATAAAAAATTATCGACCCTTCCAGGATGTGAACCCAGGTACCCTGAGTTTGAGTGGTCGTATTGACTCCTGACCACTGCCATTCAACTCAGAGGCCCAATAAACATTGAAAACGACACCCTACTCGAAATTTAATTTTTAACGACCGTAATGTTGGTTTTCTATATTTTTTGTGGTTTTTTCGACTTTTTGGTAACTAAAAGTGGTCGTAGCGACTTCGGACCGGTTTCATTCGATTCAGCGCCCAAAATTACATAGAAAACGACACCCTACTCGAAATTTTTTTTATCGACCTAAATTTTGGTTTTTGGTAATTTACAATGGTTTTTTCGATTTTTAGGTCACTTAGAGTGGTCATATTGACTTCGGACCGGTTTCATTCGATTCAGCGCCTAAAATTACATAAAAAACGACACCCTAATCGAAATTTATTTTTTATCGATCAAAATTTTGGTTTTTGGTAATTTACCATGGTTTTTTTGATTTTTAGGTCACTTAGAGTAGTTGTATCGACTTCAGACCGGTTTCTTTCGATTCAGCGCCTAAAATTACATAAAAAACGACACCCTAATCGAAATTTATTTTTTTATCGATCAAAATTTTGGTTTTTGGTAATTTACCATGGTTTTTTTGATTTTTAGGTCACTTAGAGTAGTTGTATCGACTTCAGACCGGTTTCATTCGATTCAGCGTTTCAAAAAACATAAATATTGACCTTTTTCGCGGCACAAATATTAAACCTGAATTTTGCCCGATTTTTGAAAATTTCGCTGACTCAGCAAACCGGGTTAATGACGTCACAAAACCTGGTTTTCAAAAGGGTTCGTGTCCTCCGAAGGTTGATTTTTGTACTAAGTTTGGTTAAAAAATATTAATCCGTTCGAAAGATAGAGTGTTTACAGAAATACATATATATAATATATATATATATATACATATACATATATATATATATATATATATATATATATATATATTATATATATATATATATATATATATATATATATATATATATATATATATATATACATATATATATACATATATTATATATATATATATATATATATATATATATATATATATATATATATATATATATATATATATAATATATATACATATATATATACATATATATATATATATATAATAATATAATATATATATATATATAATATATATATATATATTATATATATATAATATATATATATATATATATATATATATATATATATATATACAGTCTCGCGAAATTTTTTTTTCTGTCATTAGGGACCTCTGAAACGGATTTGTGTCGTGGTCCGAGGTTCGAATTCCGCCATGATGCCTATCCCATTAGCAAATTTTTTCCCAAAGGAAATTCGCTAAAAAAGACATCAAGCGTGTTCAACCTTTTGGAGGAGTTTATTTGCTACAGGCACGAAACAAACCCAGCAGCTTTTAGTGCTGAGATCATAAGAAGATAATAACATCAAGACAGTTGAGTATGGATCAAGGGGTGAGTGTCTGACTCTCCTTTGATTTTCCCTTCCCCGGTATCTAATGACTTAAGTAAAATCAATTAACTGGTATCCGATAGGGATATTCATGGGTAAGTATGGAGTGCTTCAAGATTAAAGTAAATTATAGAATGATACACAGTTAAAATCAGTTGAGAGCATGGGAAAATAATGTTAGGTAGCCAAAGAGGTAATTCAGGAAGTTAAACCACGTCCTCAATTTCATATCAGGCCCAACTCAGTGGTTCCTCGACCATATTTTCCCAAGCTGTCAACTTGCGTCATACTATAATAAAACATAAAAGTATGTGAATCCCAGACCTCTGTGGTGTCCTAGGCCAGTTAAAATACTAAAATTTTAACAACCTCAACCATGGAGGTGGATGCTAGTACCTAAACCCAGACAGCTAAGTAGAGAAGTAATTTAATTACAATGAGAATGGATATAATTTATTTTTAATCATCCTAAATAAACAACTAGAAGTATTTTAAAACAGTCTTCTCAATTTCCACCCTTTAAATCACTTCTCAGTTTGTCAGAAAAATATTAACTTTTGTTGATACAATATAACAAAAGCTGGATTGTCGTTACCTTTAAAGTGAGAGAAGCTGAAACCAACTGTTGCATGGTCCTCATTCTGTATAATGAGTCCAGTTGCCAGTCTCTCAGTTCTGAGCCTATCTTTCTTATTAGTTTAACATTAGGTAAATCACTCTGAAATATTAACAAGAAACTTGTAATTAGCATCATAAGGACTGTATTATTTTTACGGTTTATTACTAATTTTATTACAATTAAATACTGATGGTCAATTTTGTAACTGAATGACTATCAAGAGATGATCGGTTTCCAAATGGTCCTGGAGAAAACTTAATACCAGCTGTGAAAAAATAGATAAGACTATAACACGAGCATTGGTTAAGCTTGTTATTAAGTTTGTTATTGAGTTTGAACACAACATATTTGAAGGATGAGATCATCCTGAGTTGGGACAATCTCAGGGTCGAGATAACATCCACAGATGTTTTTCATTACCATGTTCTTTTAGCCTTGAAAGCCTGTAAATGAATGCGTTGTTATGTCAGTGTGAATGAGTGTGTGTGAAACCCGTGACTTTAACATGTCTAAATAGATTATGCTTCTATGAGATAACATCGGCAGATGTTTTTAATTAACATGTTCTTTTAGCCTTGAAAGCCTGTAAATGAATGCGTTGTTATGTCAGTGTGAATGAGTGTGAGTAAAACCCGTGAATTTAACATGTCCAATTAGATTATGCTTCAATGAGCACACGTGCCGATAGGATTGGTCTTCTGGAAGGGGTTACCACCCTTGGCTATTTAAGCTAGCTCTGGAGACCAATCAAAAAAGAGTCGTCAGAGAGTAATCAAGAGAGAGTTGTCAAGAAGTGATAGAAGAGTTAATAGAGTAGTAACAATACAGTAATCAGATAGTCATTTAATAGTACAGTTTTAGTAACCAATTAGTATCAGCTTGAAAATCGAGTAAGAGATAAGATGCTCCTCACATTTATCGTCGCAGCGACCTGTAAGTAATTATTTGTCCTATAGTAGAGTTTACCGTTTGTATGTGCATAGTAATTGATTAACTTATAAACTGACTGATCTTACCTAGACCTGTTAAGCATACCCACTATTATACTAATTATTTTAATACAATATATGTCAACTTAGTTTTAGTCAATAAACGTGTAAACTCTGAATGCTGCTTATGTTTTCTGATTAACACCCTGATATCTTTCAGACTTAATTAGGCCAGGATTCCTAGTCAGAGGAATCCCCTTTTTCTGTGGGGTTCCGGATTGGCCATCCGGTGTGAGTTCACCCAAAGCCCCACGGTTAAAAAGACTTGAAAAAAAAATTGATCGTCTTATGTCCCTAAGACTCCAGTCAAAGATAATTAATGCGATTGTTAGTAACTTCAACCTCCTGGCAAGTTCTAAAGTTGTCTTGACTGTCCAACAATGCCTATTTTCTAGTTTTTTATGAGCTCATCACACTAGTTCACTAATCTATATTAGTGCTTATCAGAACATACCATAGTGTAATAATTGATAGAAATAACAGAAATAATTTATTGCTCAGAGTGGAAAAACATAGAACTTCACTGTATGAAAGTGGGAGATATTATAAATGTACTAAATTATATAACTTACTGCCAAATAAAATAAAAAATATAGAATTTGATCATTTCAAATAGTACATTAAAGAATATCTCATAGAAAATGAATTTTACAGCTTAAATGAAATATATCAAGATAGTTTTAAAAATATGAAATGAATTTTAAAATGTAAATATCTTCTTTATATTTCAATTTATTTTATTATAAAATTTAAGTAATTAATATGATTTTTCCTTTTATTATAAAATGTATGTAATTAATTTATTTCGATGAACCAAGTAATGTTTTAATTTAATTATCCATTGACTTTACACTCTAATTATGTACTAATATGTATTGTATGACTACTTGCATATTATTGTATGTATATTTGTGTATATTATAATAATATAATAATGCCCGTTTTAGGGCCTTTCGGCCCTTCAGGGTATTCACCCTGCGGGAACCACCTCGGGTGGGTCACATCTACTATGCTCAAAGTAAAGCTAAAGTTGGCGAAATCTTTTCGCATTAAATTCTATTCATAAAAACTGAAAGCATAGCCTGGGCTGTGAACCCCAGACCTCCAGTGCCGAAGTCCAGTACTATATGACCTCGGCTACGGAGGCAGATTTGCGTACATTAAAATAAATAAATAAACAAAGTGAATAAAACAAGAACAACAAAAATAATAAATAATAAAACAAGTGAAAAGTAAAGGAGTCATAAACTTATTAAGGAAAGGAAGGATCTCATATTGTATCTAATCAAATGAACTATGGTCGGTAACAAGTTTTAATGGAAAAGTAACCTCATATTGAAAGAAGACATTATACAAAATAAAAAAATAAGAACATTAAAATTGTAGCTTACAGGAGGATTTGTGAAGCCAAGAAGTGAGTGTATTTGAGATATAAATGTCGACATGATAGGCTGGGGTCTTGGAGAGTAGAAATATTTATTACTTGCATTACAGGTTTGTTTATCAGGGTTTAGTATCTGCACTGAACCCCAGGGAGGGGCTATCATTGACAGACTGCCTTCATTTCCAAACACCTGTAAGAGTAAACATTCATTAATTTTCAAACAGAAGGGTATTAACTGACAGAATGAGCAACATAACATTAAAATTGCACAAAAAGTTCCTCACAAAGAAATAACAATGATCACATAAGATAAAAGGGGAATTGTATAAATCGCATAATTTAACTTGCAAAAGCAGTTCTAAAAGGACAAGTAGTGACCCAACTTGTCAGATTGTAATCTCCTCATAAAAAAAAAATAAATATAAATGCCCGTTTTAGGGCCTTTCGGCCCATCAGGGTATTCACCCTGCGGGAACCACCTCAGGTGGGTTGCAGCTACTACACTCTAAGAATTAATTAAAGTTGGCGAAATCTTTTTAATACATATACTATCCATAAAACCTTAGAGCATAGCCCGGGCTGCGAACCCCGGACCTTCGGAGCCGAAATCGAACGCCTTTACGATCACGGCCACGGAGGCAGACAATCTCCTCATAAGGAATACCTAAATTTTTTAAAATTTAGCCACACTGACACCTCTATGTAAGAATATTGACTTACCAAATCAGGTGACTGGCAGGAAACAACATACAGAACCAGTTGTAAACATCCTGATACGCCACAAACACCCGACCCAATCCTCTTCTCTAGTGGTGTTATAATATGAGGTAATGATTCCATTTCTATTACTGCCATAGTTTTACTATCACTTGTTGCTGACTCACTTGCACCTGTTGCTTCCTCAGTGACACCAGAAGAGTCACTAGTCTTACCCACAATAGCCCATTGGTTAAGATTCAACAGGTGAATCCACTGTGACCGAGCACGATGGTCACCAACCTCTGATAGTTGGTTCAGTAAAGGATCTACATACCCTAGAAAATAATAATGAAGTAAACATGTATGTAATTTGTAATTAAATGTAATGTATTTAACTATTTATTTAAATAAACTAATACCTTCAAGATAAAGTAAACTAAATAACCCAAACAAATAACATCAAAAAACAAATTCTATCTTTTCCACAAGAATTAGCAGACTGTTCAGATTGGACTTGGAGTCTGCTCCAAGCCCTTAATGTAGATTTTAGACAACATATGGAGACTCACCTCTTCGGCACAGTTGATATTTGCTATTTAAATATAGATATTCTCAAGGAAAAAAACTGAATTTGTCGCTAGATGTTATAAGTAATCCAGAGCGTAGTAACATATCAACCAAACATGTAATTTTTATTTCAAAATCCTCTGACCATGTATATTCAGTACATAAAAATACACATGAATGGCTAATTATTAGCTAAACAAGAGGTCTTCAGACTCTTGGCCCCTCCACTATGTTGACACTGGGGCCAGATATTGTTGCCCAGTCAGAGCCACATTATTACCGAATTACAAAATGCAATAATTAAAACTGTGATGTGTTTATATAAAATTATATTTGTCAAACAATACAAACAAAATAATAATTGATAATATCAATTTTTTTGATTGCCATGTATGTATATTAACATACGCATTTCAAGATCCAGATCAATACAATAATTTCAAATTTTTGAAATTATTAATTTTGATTAGAAAATTATGCTTATGAGGTTGCTTGAAGGGGATTGATGCTGCTTGGCCTCCTGATTCCATATATATATATATATATATATATATATATATATATTATATATATATATATATATATATATATATATGTGTGTGTGTGTGTGTGTGTGTGTGTGTGACTCCTACATTCAATCTATTACATTAACTACCAAAGTGATAACTGAAACCTCTACACCAGCTACTACTAATATATGGAATAGAATATAAAAATCATTCTTACTTTTTATAAGATATTTGATATCTAAAGAAAGGTTCATGTAAGAAGGGTCTGATACAACAATTGAGAAAACAAAGTCATAGGAAGTAGCAGCTTTAAGCCTGGTTGTAGTGGCATGACTGTCTGTATTACTGTCGACACCACTGTCATTAGCCATAGCTGACTGTGGATCCAGCATGGTGGCCATCTTCAGGGAAATCTCGGATTCATCAAACATCCAACTCATTACACAGTCAACTAACTCATTCAGGTCTGAAAATAATTAATTTATAATAAACAATGTTGTACAATGAAGTAGTAATTAAGCACTAATTTATGATTAAGTTAAAAAATACTAATTTGTTAGTAAGTTAATAAGAGCAATGTTTGCTAATCATATCTATGGAAATATTTATATGTCTGGTTCAGTTCTTCCTCTCAAAGGCCTTACCAAGTTTTATTGGTTCGGCTGTAAGCCCAAAACACAGAGCACATACACCAAATCTTTTTTCAATTTCAGGAATAGATTTTTCCAAACATGGACATTTGATGAAAAAAAGTGGGTGACACATTTTGTTCTTCCACCTCTTACAGTAGGAATTAGGATTCATGTTTGTTTATTTATTTACATATGGTCCAATCTCAGAGGGTTCGATGTTGTCAAAGAGACTAAAACTATTAGAGGGAGGATACAACAGCTCTTATCATTCCTTGGGTAGCTAGGTGCCCTAACGGTAAATTAGTGACATTATAGTTTTAGTCTCTTTGGGTGTATAAATATGTGCTCCGATAGAAGTTGTAGGGGAGTGGGGAGTAGTTCGTCTCTCTCTAGGGAGACTATAGTGGGGGTAAGTACAGTTAGGGCACCTATGGAAACTGTCTCACTTCCAGACCCCTTATCACTGTGTTAAAAGGGTCCTGTACTCCCTTTAATAGTTTTAGTCTCTTTGGATGTTGTACACAACTTCAAAGAATTTTAATAAGACAAGTAATTCTGTAAATAATAACTCAAGTAAGTCTTTTTAAAATTTGTTTATTTATTTTTCAGTCAATATTTAAATTTTCTACAAAAAGATTGTTACTGTTATAGATAGTTCTCTGAATCACTTAGATAAGTTTTGTAACAATGCCAGACAGGTAAGCAAACATTTAAGACAGTAAATGTTAAACAACCCACAAGAACAAAATTAAATTTTTATCTAAAGTTGAATTTTTCATTTACTTCACAAAGTATGTCTCCATTCTAGGCCCAAAAAAATAATAATAAAACAGAGTTTGAAGTGCAGAATTCAAATGACAATATAAGTGCGATGGCACTTACATGGTGGATGATTTAGATATTTCTCCTAAGTGGGTATTGGTCCTCTTTTTAGTGGGAAGAAAACTAAACCTGCAACTTACCACTATTTTTAGAGAAATAGATAACTCTATGTTTAGATATATGAATGTAGCTATCAGATGAAGGTATCTCTACTAGCAAGAGACTGCCAGGTTCCTGAGTCTCAGGTATCTTGTTATTTGCGATCTCACTCTCTAAGTAATCTATAGATGCATTCTTGTTCACTAAACTATTCAGTTTGATACTTGATATATCTATTTGGAATATACCTACAAATATACAAAAAACATTTTTAGAAGAAAAAAAATCAAATCTATAACATAGGATAACATAACCTTTGTAATTTAAGATAATAACGTGTTTAAGAAAATAACAAAATAGTAAGCTCGAGTTATAATATCCAATCCTTTTCATTTTTCTTAATTATCTTCACCCATCACTGTAGGAGCAAAGGAAAAGCATCAAATTGGCCCGAAAATATAGGAACCATTTATGTGTTCTAAATCCCTTAAGTGGTTTTAACATGCTATCTGTCTATGTGTATGTTATCATTATAACTGGATAAGGATGGCTGGAAATATCACTTGAGTTTCTGAGAACAAGTGAAGGATTCCCACTGTAAAACCCGATTGCTAAGGGTCACAATTATATTCTCATTTGAACTAATAAACCCTTCATTAATAATATTTTAAAACTTTCATAAATTAAATAAAAAATTCACAAAAAGAAACTTACTAGGATTCATTTTAAAATGTTTTAGGAAGGCCGATCTGAGATTGTTGTATAGGGAAGGATACTCAGTGTAAATGTAGATATCCGTTGATATGACTAGTTTGTAGGGATCCAATAAAGCAATGTCATTGTAAGGCAAAGGAGACCTCTCTACTTCCGTTGTCTTCCACCAGAGGGGTACACCCACAACCAACAGCATTACTGCAAACGATACAGCAGCCCACATCCGGAACTTATCTGAGCAAATTATTAAAAATTAAATTTTATTTTAATTTTTAACTTTAATTTTAACTTTTTATTATTCAAAAAAGAGCACTTAGGGTTATGTTGAAGATTCCTCCAAGAGAATCTTGTAAGAAATATTTTTTAAATAATGAAATGTTAACTATCTATTCTCTCTATTGCTGTCAGATTCTTTTATTTATACATAAAGCTAGAACTTCCTTAACAACTATAGAAAATATTCATTGTTTTAGACAGTAAATTCCGTACTTAAAACCATCATAATTTCTAAGCTGTATATTAGAAATTATTATACACTGTGTACCAGAGTGTAATGTGTCAAGTCAACACAGAGATGTACAAAAAGTAGAAAAGGAATGTTCAAACTTGAATTTCCTCGCCATTACTTTATTATGTTGGCATGAATTATGTTTGTCGCTGAAACTAAAGTGATGTAGAAATTTATACAGTAGGGGTGGGGGCGCGGCACACACTGGTCTAACTCCCGCTTAGAGGTGATCCTTAAAAAACAGGGACTAGTTGCATCAACTACCGCACCGAGTGGTAGTTTTCACCTTGTACAATTGTTATCAATATTGTTATCAGTTTTAAATCAAGACGTCCATAGAGATATATTACTAGAGGGGCCCTATTGGTTGAATTTTGAAACATCGAAAAAGTAACCTGACCACATTCGATTATCATTATCATCAAATAAACAGAACAAAAAAGTAAATTATATAGTAGAATGTTTAAATACAAATCACAACACAAACAATCTGCAGGAAGCCGAAAACAATTGATTAATTATAACCTTAACTCCCTCTTAGAGGAGGTTTCAATGAGGTTACACAGAGCCCCACTAAAAATGTTTCAGGCCTCTCAATGAATTATGATAGGCTATGCCCCCTCTAGTATATATCTCTATGAAGTCGT
This sequence comes from Microvelia longipes, assembly GCA_018340805.1. NCBI lineage: Eukaryota > Metazoa > Arthropoda > Insecta > Hemiptera > Veliidae > Microvelia > Microvelia longipes. The sequence continues at coordinate 4,269,736 of JACMZG010000008.1, forward strand.
CTATAAGCTAGAATGTAAACAAGACAAATTTTCTGAACATTTTTAGTTGTTTATAAGATTATTTGCTTAGAAAATAAGATAAATTTAGCATTTATAACATTTTATGAAAATTACACATTAAAAATAATTAATAATATTTTTAACATTGTTAAAGATCCCTTTAAATAATTTAAATCCTGAATGAAGAACTAATTGTTTTATATATGACGTACAAGGTTAATCGACTTAGAATAATACTATATATAGAAGGAGCACAGGACCATAAACACAATGACCACTGTTGACTGGTGCCTTAGAACTATATATAGATAAGCACAGGACCAGATAACTTTGACAGAATGAAGGAGCACAGGACCATAAACACAATGTAATTCCACTGATAACACAAAAGCCGGTTGACTGGTGCCTTAGAATAATACTATATATAGAAGACACAGGACCGTAAACACAATGTAATTCACTGATAACACAAAGCCGGTTGACTGGTGCCTTAGAATAATACTATATATAGAAGGAGCACAGGACCGTAAACACAATGTAATTCCACTAACACAAAAAGCCGGTTGACTGGTGCCTTAGAATATACTATATATAGAAGGAGCACAGGACCATAAACACAATGTAATTCCACTGATAACACAAAAGCCGGTTGACTGGTGCCTTAGAATAATACTATATATAGAAGGAGCACAGGACCATATGAGGTTGAAGAATAATACCACAGGACCATTAATCCACTGACACAAAAGCCGGTGACTGACCTATTGATTATATGTACCAATTGACTGGTGCCTATAATAGAAGGAGCACAGGACCGTAAACACAATGTAATTCCACTGATAACACAAAAGCCGGTTGACTGGTGCCTTAGAATAATACTATATATAGAGGAGCACAGGACCATAAACACAATGTAATTCCACTGATATACACAAACCGGTTGACTGGTGCCTTAGAATAATACTATATATAAAGGAGCACAGGACCGTAAACACAATGTAATTCCACTGATAACACAAAAGCCGGTTGACTGGTGCCTTAGAATAATACTATATATAGAAGGAGCACAGGACCATAAACACAATGTAATTCCACTGATAACACAAAAGCCGGTTGACTGGTGCCTTAGAATAATACTATATATAGAAGGAGCACAGGACCGTAAACACAATGTAATTCACTGATAACACAAAAGCCGGTTGACTGGTGCTTTAGAATTAATATATAGAAGAAGGAGCACAGGACCGTAAACACATGTAATTCCACTGAATAACACAAAAGCCGGTTGACTGGTGCCTTAGAATAATACTATATACAAAGGAGCCACAGGACCATAACACAATGTAACTGATAACACAAAAAGCCGGTTGACTGGTTGCCTTAGAATAATACTATATATGAAGGACACAGACCATAAACAACCAATGTAATTCCACTGATAAACACAAAGCCGGTTGACTGGTGCCTTAGAATAATACTATATATAGAAGGAGCAAGGACCATAAACACAATGTGTAATTCCACTGATAACACAAAAGCCGGTTGACTGGTGCCTTAGAATAATACTATATATAGAAGGAGCACAGGACCATAAACACAATGTAATCCACTGATAACACAAAAGCCGTTGACTGGTGCCTTAGAATAATACTATATATAGAAGGAGCACAGGACCATAAACACAATGTAATTCCACTGATAACAAAAAGCAACTGGTGCCTTAGAATAAATAATATATAGAAGGGAGCACAGGACCATAAACAATGTAATTCCACTGATAACACAAAAAGCCGGTTGACTGGTGCCTTAGAATAATACTATATATAGAAGGAGCACAGGACCGTAAACACAATGTAATTCCACTGATAACACAAAAGCCGGTTGACTGGTGCCTTAGAATAATACTATATATAGAAGGAGCACAGGACCATAAACACAATGTAATTCCACTGATACACAAAAGCCGTTGACTGGTGCCTTAGAATAATACTATATATAGAAGGAGCACAGGACCGTAAACACAATGTAATTCCACTGAATAACACAAAAGCCGGTTGACTGGTGCCTTAGATAATACTATATATAGAAGGAGCACAGGACCATAAACACAATGTAATTCCACTGATAACACAAAAGCCGGTTGACTGGTGCCTTAGAATAATACTATATATAGAAGGAGCACAGGACCATAAACACAATGTAATTCCACTGATAACACAAAAGCCGGTTGACTGGTGCCTTAAATTAAACTAATATAGAAGGAGCCAGGACCATAACCACAATGTAATTCACTGATACACAAAAGCCGTTGACTGGTGCTTAGAATAATACTATATTAGAAGGAGCACAGGACCATAAAACACAATGTAATTCCACTGATAACACAAAAGCCGTTGACTGGTGCCTTAGAATAATACTATATATAGAAGGAGAACAGGACCCTAAACACAATGTATTCCACTGATAACACAAAAGCCGGTGACTGGTGCCTTAGAATAATACTATATATAGAAGGAGCACAGGACCATAAACACAATGTAATTCACTGATAACAAAAGCCGGTTGAGAATAATACTATATATAGAAGGAGCACAGGACCATAAACACAATGTATTCCACTGATAACACAAAGCCAGTTGACTGGTGCCTTAGATAATACTAATATAGAAGGAGCACAGGACCATAAACACAATGTAATTCCACTGATAACCATTGACTGGTGCCTTAAATAATACTATATATAGAAGTAAACACAATGTAATTCCACTGATAACACAAAAGCCGGTTGACTGGTGCAGAATAATACTATATATAGAAGGAGCACAGGACCATAAACAAATGTAATCCACTGATAACACAAAGCCGGTTGACTGGTGCCTTAGAATAATACTATATATAGAAGGAGCACAGGACCATAAACACAATGTAATTCCACTGATAACACAAAAGCCGGTTGACTGGTGCCTTAGAATAATACTATATATAGAAGGAGCACAGGACCGTAAACACAATGTAATTCCACTGATAACACAAAGCCGGTTGACTGGTGCCTTAGAATACTATATATAGAAGGAGCACAGGACCATAAACACAATGTAATTCCACTGATAAACACAAAAGCCGTTGACTGGTGCCTTAAGAATAATACTATATATAGAAGGAGCACAGGACCATAAACACAATGTAATTCCACTGATAACACAAAAGCCGGTTGACTGGTGCCTTAGAATAATATATATAGAAGGAGCACAGGACCGTAAACACAATGTAATTCCACTGATAACACAAAGCCGGTTGACTGGTGCCTTAGAATAATACTATATATAGAAGGAGCACAGGACCATAAACACAATGTAATTCCACTGATAACACAAAAGCCGGTTGACTGGTGCCTTAGAATAATACTATAATAGAAGGAGCAAAGACCTAAACACAATGTAATTCCACTGATAACACAAAAGCCGGTTGACTGGTGCCTTAGAATAATACTATATATAGAAGAGCACAGGCGTAAACACAATGTAATTCCTGATAACACAAAAGCCGTTGACTGGTGCCTAGAATAACTATATATATAAACACAATGTAATTCTACTGATAGTGCGAAAGCCAGTTGACTGGTGCAACTAAGTAATGCTGCCAACCTGACAACAACATATTTTTTTGCTTTTATGTTGCCATCCTTACATAGTCGGTGTGCTAGCCCGCCATTATTTAAATTTTTATTAGTTCCTGTTGTATTTAAATATTTTGACTCCCACTATTATAAATTTAAATATTGTATGATAGCAATACAGTAACAATGCAAGTATCCAGTTCTGACGTCATAAAATAGTCTCATATACTATTTTTTGAACACAATGATACACATTAATATTTATTTCGTAAACTAAATAAGTTTGTTTCATTTACATACGTGGGTAAACACGGATCTATTGGACAAATTTTGTTTAGTAAAAAACAAACTATATTTTTCATAAACACAAGAAAGAAATAGTCGTAAAATAATATGAAAAATATTCCCTCTGTAAATGACTTGCATTATTTTAAGTAAACACAAGACGCATCAAACTATCGGCCCTCTCGATTATGCATAATTAAAATTTTTCTTGTTACAAAAGTTCAATACATTTTCTTATACCTAAATATTATAATTAACCATTTTATACATTTAGAATTAATAAGTAATGAAGCATTAATAAATAATTTAATTAAATACTTCAACAACCGGAAATATTGCCAACTTTGTTAAAAAAACATTTTATTTTGTTAGGTTGGCAGCATTACTTAGTTGCACCAGTCAACCGGCTTTTGTGTTATCAGTAGTGCCCTTCTATATAAAGTATTATTCTAAGTTAATCGACCTGCCTCTAGAGGAGAAACAGTGAACTTAAGGCAGATCCATCTAAACCAGCTTTTTCCGGGGGAGTTAGACCACTGTGTCCCGCGCCCCCACTCCTACTGTATGAATTTCTACATCACTGTGTTCCAGAGTGTAATGTGTCAAGTCAACACCGAGATGTACTAAAAGTAGAAAAGGAATGTTCGAACTTGAATTTCCTAGCCAATGCTGTTTTATGTTGGCATGAATTATGTTTGGCGCTAAAACAATTACAACTTAAAGTAAAAAAAAAATAAAGATAGCAACCTGAGTCGGTATTTTCATCTGCTAGAGCAGGCGAAGTACCAACTGGCTTACTCTCATCAGGTTCCAGCTCTGATTCCACTTCTTTGTCCTCGTTGATTGTTTTCATTTTCTTATAATCAGCTAATTAACTTAAATACTCACACATTACTTAATTAGATATTACTTTAACAACAAATTTAGATTATATCAAAACACAATAACAGTCACAAAACCTTCAAGCTAAAAAGGTTATTAGTTTGTTTCTTATATTAATTGCTAAACAGCGACTGCTGTTTTGGTTTTACTGTAATCTAGGCCTGTAATTTATTTATGAAGTTAAAAATACACTTATTAATGAAAATTATTACTTTTAAATAAATCATTTGAAAACTTATAAATAAATTTTTACTCATACAATAAAGAAAAACTCAATTTATACACATTTCTGTTTCATCACAAAATATTTCGAATTCCACTCATCGTGACACTTGCAAAATCCGGGAAATTTAAAAGTATGTTTACATAATAAATAAAGGATATAATAGTATATTTAGTAGTAATAGGTAATACATTTTGGAGTTCGAGAAAATAAGTATGAGTGATGTAGATATTAATAAGTTGAGTTTAATTTACACTCGATGTTACTGTGAAGAGAATATTTGGAAACTTTGTCATCAAATACGATCACAGTGGAGTGAAATACTGGGTGAATTTTATGTTGTTTTTATTTCAAACCATCAGCAATTTATTCCTCTATGGTGTCAAAAAGCTAGCGACAAATCTGATGGGTTTATAGTTTGGGATTATCATGTTATTTTAGTACACAAAAAGAGTCCAGCAAGTTTAGTTTACGATTTCGATACCACTTTAAACTTCCCTTCTAATTTCGATTCTTATGTAAGCAGTTGTATCAAATACGAAGATAATATGCTAGAAAAATATCATCGATTATTTAGAGTGATCAAAGCTGAAGACTATTTAGACAATTTTGCGTCAGATCGTTCGCACATGAAGAACCCTGATGAAAGTTGGAAGATGCCCCCACCCCCCTACCCTCCTATAGCAACTGTTAAGTCGACAAATAATTTAAAATATTTTATATCAATGGACCAAGTTGAAGGGATCAGCTATGGTAGCGTTATGAAATTAAAAGAGTTTATAGAATTTATATCACCAAGTGATAACAAATCTGAGTTATCTGTTGGTATTATTCAACAGGTGTCTCAGTTTTAACTAGCAAATTTTATACTAAAACTGCAATATGCTTGTTCATTTTGTTTAGTTTTTCTAATAAAACATAAAATTACAAATAAGTTAATAAAGCTACATAATCTAATTTTATTTTTTATTAAAACAAAAGAATTTACTTTGATATTTTGGGCTGTTATTTATTTATAATTCACAAGCTTGCGCTTTTTTACAAAAATACAAAAAGTATACAATAATATAAATGCAAATTATTAGCACAAAAAAGGAATTTTAAAAATTTAAAGAGTAACTACAAAGTTATACAAGTCATAACATTCATTAATGTCAATAGCCGCCTAACTGATAAAAGTTTATGTCAGGTGATTCGATAGGAGGATTTTTATGAATGAAATCAATTTTTTGACATGTAAGGTTACATAGTACATAAGGTAACATACAGTCTATCGTTTAGTTTAAAAATCTTGACAGGTCAGTTTAGACACCACTGATTCTTAAGAAAAAAAATCCCTGCAAGAAGGGAGCGGGAAAAAACTATGTAAACAAATCAGGTTATTTTACTCGTATTTTCTTGGCGATGTTTTTTTTTACATTTCTTTTGTGTAGTTTTATTTTAAAATATCATTTTTAAGATTAATTTGAAAGTAGTTTTCAAAACGATGTAAACAAAAGAAGAACCACAAACAAAGTGAACGATTGCCGGGAAGAAGGTTTTTTCCCTACAGCGGTTATTGTGGTAGGGATTTTTTTTCTCTTTTTAAGTGAGAGGTTGGTAGCGGCTTTTCTGATTGGTCAATCCCCAAAATACTTATGACCTTGGGGATTTTTAAACTAAACGATAGACTGCAGTCTCTTGCAGGAATAAATAGTATATTCTTGCAATGTCATCACACGTCATCCATAAAAAATTCAGGTTATAACCTCTGAATGCATTTGGTTTGTATGTATGGAATTGAATCACCTTTTAAAATTCTAACATTTTGAATGGCCGCAAAGGCTTCATTAGCAAAATTATTTTGTCACTATTTTTCTTACCTTGTTTTCCTGTGTTAGATTAATAAACGACATTTGTTTTCGATAAATTCTGCCAACATATATTATATGATTGAGTTAAATATCTATCCAAGCCTAGTACACAATGACTTAGAATTTAATGAAACACAGATGAGCTTATATGACAAGATTGGCAACTTCCCTTGTCTTATATCTTTAACAGACTACTAGTGCTGGTCCTCCTAAATAGCAAAAAAATGGAAACACACGACACCCCCTTGCCTTTATAATATAAAATTGGTGCTCAGCTGTATTTAAAAATGTATTGTATAATTATATGGTATAAATAAGGAAAAATAAAAAAGGCAAATCATAATATTTTGTAAACAAACCCTCTGTAATGTTTTGTATGAGTTTTTGTCACACAAAGTTACCTTTATCAATGACAAGCTACATTACACTGACATAACCTCCTCTACAATTACAATAGTTGGTAAAAATGCCAAAATTTTCTTCTTTTGAAATTTGCAGTCAGAAATTGACAGGTTGAAGGTGAGTAAAGTCGCTTGTTGACTATTCCACTATAAGTAATAGTTTACTAAATTTTAATATCCTATTGTAAGGTGGAATATGAGTTTTATTAATATTTTGTTGTTAACTTCAATAATAATTGTATCGATAAAAATATTATTATGTTCCTATTAAGTAATTAATTCATTAAAATAGAATTTGTAAATAATTTGTTTTTTTTTATAAATGTGAGTTTTTATCCAATTTTTCCATAGTACTGATATTCTAACATCATCTTTTTTGTCGACCATGCCATTTTGATGAACAGCATTTACATGATGCAGTAACAGCATACATTACATGCATTGACTGTTGATTTTGTTTAAATGTCAAAATCTTGTTTAAATGTTTTCGTTCATCTAAAATAAATTTTTATTTATTTAAAAAAAAAAAAAAAAAGGAGATGTTGGAAGAGCAGGAGTAAAATCTCCTGAAAGTATCTCCTTTTTCCATAAAAAAATGTCATTTGTTTAAATGTTTCGTTCATCTATTTTATATGGAAATAAAGTTTTTATTTATTTATTTATTTTATTCTACAGCTTTAATTTCAGAGCAATACTAAAGTATAAATATACACTGCTCACTAAGAACTGCAAAGCCGGCTTTCTGATGGTCTTAGCTAAGGCTGTCATTTTAACAAAATACTATTTTCTTTTAACAAAGTTAGAAGAACTTCTAGTAGTTAGAATATTAAATGAAGTTATTAATTAATTACTTATTAGTCATTAATTATTACTGTTAATAATGGTTTGTCATAATTTTTTAAGTATGCTTACCAAAGAACCTACAGATAAATAAAGATGGCCCAAAAGGTTGGTTCTGAAGCTAGTTAACAGGACTGCTGGTGTGTAATTTGGTATGGGTGAAAGAAAAGTGTCTCTCCACAAAAATATTTAATTGGCAAAGTGCTTTCAACCTAACTAGAGGCCATCGGCAGTAAAGATGAAATTAATAAACTATGACACAAATAAAATTAAAAAACCACAAATAACTACTTCTTCTTCTTAGATGATAAAAGCTTGGTGAGCCGTGTAATTTGGTAGTTTCTCCATGCTAACTATGAGAATGTGCCACTGTCGTCTTATTTTTAGCAAACTATTTCTGGCACAAAATTGATTAATCTAAATATTTGCTTTATATAATAATGACTAACATCAAGTAGATACTCGTGTTGTTAAAATGGTAATAAAAAGAAATTATTTCATAATACTAGCTTAGAAAAGTGGGAAGAATGTTTCACAGCTGCTGCTAGATGGGAGCACTGAGTTCACCCCACCTATCTGACTCTCTTGTATACCATTTGACATTCTCTACCTACTCCTACTATATTCTTTGATGGTAACTTGTATGGTTGAATGAACCCACCCGGAAAATTAAAACAATTCAATTTATTTCTTAAATTGTTACAAAAATATATACATACAATTGAATTATACAAATTGCTTCCTAGCGTCAAAATTTTTTAAGAAAAGTAAGAAAAATAAAAAATTAAATGTTACATTTCAATTCAATTAATTTCCCCACAAAAATCTGTTTAATAAAAGGTGAGTTTCTTATTGTACTATATATCAGGGCATAAGATATTGACGGCAAACATTTCCCTCCTTTGGATGGGTGTGTTGCAATATTATTATAACTACGCACCCTGGGTTCATATTTTGGAAAATATGAATAAACCGGGGAAAGGTTTTGGGGCTTTGAGTAGGCATATATAAGTGAAAATACAGGATGGATGCATTACCTCACGGTTACGGACCCATCTGAATAAATATAAGTTATAGAGAAATTTATTAGTTTTGCTTTTGCAGGTGGGGGGGGGTCTATAATCATTACTCTAACCAATTGTATTTTATCATTTTTATAAAATTTGTTAAACTATTAATTGCTTACTAAGGCTGAACAAATGGATCATTTCAAAAAAGCTGTAAAAAAGCCTTGACAGAGCAGCCTTTTTATAGTATTAATGAGTACTTCTCTAATAAAATTATGTTTGAGTAATTTATATTACTTCTAATTTTTGTACTTTTATTAGTATTTATGCAAATAAAGATTTTTATTTATTTATTTAATGTTTAACTGTTTTATTCTTAACTTTTATTTAAAAAAAGTTTTATGTTTTGGTGGTCATATACTTCGTCTAAACTAGTATTATTCTAAAGCTTTTATTTTGAATATTTTTCTTCTATAAAATTAATTATATTTTTTTTAAAAAAAACTAAGCTCATTGGGACTTCAGAAGCTATTGTTCATGAAATGAGTGTGATGTGATCAAACGTTTAGAAAAATCAGTACAGCGTGGAATATTATGAGACTGTTTATTGTGATGTTCCTTTGGGTATGGCATGCTTTACTAAATTTTTTGGTGGTGGTTGTTTGTTTAACACTGAAGATGCCTGGCTTCGCCATGCGAAACGTCTGTTATTAATGTTTATGTAAATAAAAACTCTTAAGGACTGAAGTCTTCATTATTAACCTAGAATAAAATTATGAGGCTGGTTTTCACTCAATTAGTCCAAATGCCAAAAACAACTCATATAAACTTGCCTAAAGAACACATCAAAATGGCATGTCGAAGAGATACGGGCCTTGGTGCGCACGGCCAAAGGCCAGTAGTTTTGTATTTTGGTTTATCCAGTATTTTTTGGCACACTGAGACTTCTGGGATCTGATTTTAGTTCCCTCCAATAATTAGGAGCGGGAACGCCTTGCCCAACTATGCTAAAATTAATTAATTAATTTTCCTAGTTGAGGTAATGTCATAGAGAGATTATCTTCCACTAATAAAGTTAAGCATTGCTAATGAATTATAACTTTTAGAAGATTAACGTCACTTTAGCTCCCCTACCTCTTAAAAGGAGGAGGAAGCATTGTATTAGGAAAAACCCTATCACCCTTTCCTTCATCAAATGCCAATGCTTAAGCACCTGTAGATCCCAAAAAATTATGTCTGTATTAGTATGGCTGATATAATTTAAACGAATCTTGCCTAAAAAAATAATTCCAAGAGAGGGAATTGAGTAGATTTTGGGGCTAATCCTAAAATAGCGTGATGTCAAACTTTAAAAATATTAAGTACGGGGCTCCTCAGAATTTTTCCTCATCACATCAGATACGCCATGCTCATCCTCCCTACTATGGACTTGCTTCGCTAGTCCTCAGAATAACCAATTCGTCAAATAAATACTGCAATGCCTCTTCGGACTCGCTCGTCCTCAGTTAATACATTCGATTCAGCCTCAGCGGTTACCCAACCAGGGACTGATCATGCTCGATGTTGCATAACTTTTTGATAACAAAATATAATAGATATACTTGTCATATTGAAACCAAACTTGATGTGAATATTTATTAAACAATGGTATACACTTGTACCGATTTTCAACTTGATCAGATTATTTACCGATTTATTACAATTTTTTAAAAAACAAAAAGTTATTTGATAAAAATGGAACTAATGCTGATAAGATGAAAATTGGCACATATGTTAGTCTTATACTTAGCTACATGCTACCAGATTCTCTGATTGTTTATATAATATTTCAATGATTGTTCAAAATTTTTGCTGAGTCATTATTGCGGGTTAATGACATTATAAATAAATTATTTACCAAATAGCACAACTGAAGCAGGAGACTGATTTTTGTACAAAGTTTCAACTCTGTAGCATAAATAAACTGGGCGCTACGATGTTAACAGATAAAGATCTCGAACCGATAAAGATTGATTTTTGTGCCAAGTTGCAACTCTCTAGCATAAATACAATGGGAGACACAATGATAACAGACACACACACATACAGACAGACAACTTTGAGAAAACCACTCAGGAGGCATTCAAAACACCTGAAACGGATAATTCTGTTGGGATCCCAGTTTCAGATTTTTTGCAAACACAATACTTTTCCTGTTATCTCTGAAACACATTTGTGGCTAACATAACTGGCAAGACATTTATATAAATGATGCACATATTTTGTTCTCATTAGCTTATATGGCAATATTATAAGATATATATTATATTATTTTAACCAAAAAGTGTAAACTAATCTGTCATATATATATATATATACAGAGTAGTCAAGATTAGAACTAAGAACATGTATGTATTTAAAAAGGTGTTGACTCAAATGTGGTGCCAGATGCTGAAAATTGCTAGATATAGAAGAAACCAAGTATTATGTGAGCACTTGGGTGGACAGGACATTGTAGTCGGGTAAAAAAACAATAACAAACAAAAAAATATAAATCAATGGATAAATTTATTTTTAAAAATATATATAAATTAAGTTTTAAATGTATAATTATAAAAGATATATCTAGATTAAATCAACAAGCCTTTGTACATGACCAATCTCATGACTGCAGCTGTTATAGAATTAGATCATTGCATGGTGATTTAATGAAGAGATATAAAACGTAAGTCCCAAGTAAGAATTCACATCTTAAAAAAGCTAATTTTAAACTTACATTATAAAAATAGATACCTGTTCGATAATAAAAGATCTTGGTAATAGAAAAGCCATGTTTGAAAAATAGCTTTAACACACCTTTACAAGAAGTATTAAAAATAGACATACAATTATTTTCAACAAATGCTATTATAAACATAGGATTTTATGACGAATTATACAGTTTCAACGAAATCTAAAAGTACCAGCTTACTTAAATTTAATTGCGGATTCTTTACCCACAAAGTTTCCTATGAAACAGGCATCGTATTCTTACAAGAACCCAGATTAAAAAAAAACCTTCAAATAGAAGTGAATCCTCACAGAAACATAGAATTTATTCAAATTAATCATAGAAATGGATTTATATATCCTCAGCATTAGAATCAGAATCTTCATCCATTGCAGCCTTAGCAGCTGACTCAGCTGTTTCCTTGATGTCATCAGGCACCACCTGGTGAAGCCCATTAGTTTGCTCCCCAACCCAGCTTAATTCCAATTCAAACTGCTTATCTTTTAATTCATCATGGACTGTGTAGATGCTAAAAGAAAATATAGTTCACAAAAACCATCTTAATGATTATATTAATTAGTACTGTCAGGTACTGCACTTCATTGAGACAGTAGTATGTTAAATTTGCCAGACTAGACTGACATTATAAGGCGCGGTCGAATATCTAGAACGTTGGATCACCAACAAACTTTTTTTATAATTTTTTTTTCAAAATTTTCAGTAATTAGCCGGATTTGTGATAAATGAAGCCTATTTCCATAATCTGCACGCTCTTTTGGTTAATCTCAAAGAGTATTTATATTCACTCAACAATTTATTTTTAATCTAACTTGGTACATACATAACTACTGTTAGACGTCAATGTTATCTACCTGATTTGTGTTATATTTTGACATGTCATATTTGTTAACATTGACGTCTAACAGTAGTTATGTATGTACCAAGTTAGATTAAAAATAAATTGTTGAGTGAATATAAATACTCTTTGAGATTAACCAAAAGAGCGTGCAGATTATGGAAATAGGCTTCATTTATCACAAATCCGGCTAATTACTGAAAATTTAAAAAAAAAAATTATAAAAAAAGTTTGTTGGTGATCCAACGTTCTAGATATTCGACCGCGCCTTATAGGGATGTTATTTTTTATAACAACCCTATAATGTGAAAACATTATAGGGTACATGAGGTGTTCAAAGGAATACAATAAAAATACTTATCAGCAAAAGACACACATATAAAAATGAAGCCCGTTCACCAGGTATTAAAATTAAAATAGACATCAGGTTAAAAGCGTTGTTATAAAGTTCTCTTTCTATAGAATTAAAAACCTTTACACACATCCCATGAGCAGTAATCTTCACATACATTCACTATTACAGACAGAAATTCAACTATTTAATATAAAACCAAAAGTTAAGCTTACACTTTGAGCATAACGGTTGCCACTACGACACAATGTGGTTCCCGCAAGGGTTATCCCTGATGAACCCCAAGGCTCTAAACAGGCATTATAATAAATAAATAAATGCCCGTTTTAGGGCCTTTCGGCCCATCAGGGTATTCACCCTGCGGGAACCACCTCAGGTGGGTAGCATCTACTACACTCTAATAATTAATTAAAGTTGGCGAAATCTTTGTAATACTTAGAGCATAGCCCGGGCTGTGAACCCCGGACCTCCGGTGCCGAAATCGAACGCCTTTACGATCACGGCCACGGAGGCAGATAAACAGGCATTATCATTATATAAAATAAAGAGTTCACACACTCTGTACTGCATTAGATTTATATTTTAAACTATCCGCAAAAAAAATTAAGTATCAGCAAATGATACTTAATTGGGGAGCTGACGTTAACATCTCACTTCTCTATTATAGAGCTACTATTCGGTCCGTGATCGACTTTGGAGCTATTTTCTATGGCCAAGCAAGCTTTAGACTCCTAGAACCTCTGCAAAAAATTCAGAATACTTGCCTGC
>JACMZG010000008.1:4283577-4335639 GCA_018340805.1 Microvelia longipes
TGACCACTGTAAGGTCTAATATGACCCCTAATTTGACCACTGTAAGGTCTAATATGACCCCTAATTTGACAGTGGTCAAATTAGGGGTCATATAGCGCCCACCTTACAGTCAAAATAGCGCCCACCTTACAGTGGTAAGGTGGGCGCCTGTCTAATATGACCACTTTTTTAAAAGGTCCCTTGAGTGTTCACTATATCCAGGTTTTACGTCTTACAGCATCGTTCTAAAACGAGCTTTGCTAAATATTTCGTGTATTTTGGAAAAGGTTGAGTATAATACAGCGAAGTAGTAGAAACGAAAGACTTATGACAGAGTTGTATGGAAGTTAGGATTCTCTTATCTAAAAGTGAACACTCGTTGGTTTGGTTTCCCCTCCCCCAATGAGGGGTTTCTGTGCGAGAAATGAGTCTTTTTCTTCACGACAATAAGTCCTCCCTTCCTTGTACTATCAGCCTTCTTAACTTTCTTATACCGGGGGTCTACCGTCAGGTCCTATTCGACCCCTACACATTCTACTGTATATTGTTTACTTCACAGTACATAGTGTATGCTGTAGGCTACTACATGTTAGCCCAAATTAGTATCTAAGTATAATAATGTTTGCTCAGGAAATCTCAGTATTCTCTAACATTTTAACTCACTGAACTGAAAAGAGGGTTTATTGATAATCGCAATTAACCCAATTGCCATTGGGTTGCCAGATTTCAGCTAAGATCAAACGGGACAAATCAAACAAGCGTAGGGGAGGAAGTGTCCCATTTATAACATTATATTACAAATATACATGCTTGCATGTTTTGGATTTTATGAAAAATTTATTTAAAATAGGTAATATCGGGACATTTTTAGTTTTGGCGGAATTTTGAATCTGAGCGGGTCAAAGGTGTCAATATCGGGACTGTCCCGCCAAAGTCGGGACGCCTGGTAACCCTAATTGCCAACCTCGGTACAGGTGCTCCGTACCCGATTTTCTTGACTTCTCAAATTGTAAGTCCGACTAATTTTGCGAGCTTGATTTTCATAATATATAATTGCATTGTCATCGTTTCTGGCTTCATTTCCCTCTCACACTTCTAAAGTAAACCCTCAATTATCCCAAGTCGTCCGAGTTAAGTACCACAAAAAACTTTTGAAGTTACGTCTTAAAAAGTGTACAAATGTTTCTTTTGTTACTTTAATCATTTCTTTTGTTAGAAGTGTCAAGTAGGCGACCAATTTTACATTAAAAAATACATATTTTATGCTTAGGAAAAAATGTATGTCCGTGAATAGAATCAATACAAATATTTATCTATAAAATAAAAATAAAAATTATGATATTTTTTATATGTATATATTTCTTTTTAGACGTTTTCGTATAGTATTTAATCGATTTCCACTATATTAAAGTTTTCGCCATAATTATATTAAAATTGACGTTGAAATATTGAGCTAATGTAGAACTTCAAAAGGAATGTATACTTGAAAAGGTACGTTGCTTCCAGAAGGTTATAATCATGCTGTCTGTTCACAAAGACCTTAACATATTATGTCATTAAAGTGCAATCATATTATTAAGAGACGACATCCGATATGAAGTTGCTTCTACATTCTGGTTTCAGTTCTGTCGTGGAATAGAGCACCAACCTATAATATATTGTGCCGCAACCACACTCAAAAATATATAATTATATAATTATTGCATGGATCACAAACTTACCATTTGCCATTCGTCTAACAACAGATGACATTGATGCGTTATTGATAATGTTCCAATAGTTGTGGGTAGAGACGATGTCTTACTGCAAGGAGCTTAAATAAAGGGGATGACGCGCTAAGTCGATTTTCCATTCAACAAATTCACCCCGTTGAGGATTAAAAATAGAAAAGAAGCCATCACTAAACATATGTGAAAAACAAACGCATAGCAATAATAATATGTTTCTTTATTACATAATCTAACAAGATTAACACGTCCTTACAATTTTTAACAATAGTCTAAAGATTAAACATAAATAAATAAATGAAATACATGATATAATTGTGCGAGAGACACCTAGGAAATGTAACAAGCCAAATGCAATGCTACATCTGGAAACTGTTCCATCATTCGACATTCGTCATCATAGATGGCTCGACATAATGTCATGTCCCACTCTGTTTCGTTACGTCTAACTCATCAGGGCGCCGACAGAGCCTTTGGCTACTTAAGCAGAAAAATTCTTAAGCAGATTTGTCCTGCTTAAGAATTTAATGTATTTATCTTTATTTCTCAGGGTGTAGAGGTTCTTGTAATTTATTTTCGGAACTTTTAAGCTATTACTATAAGCAAACTTACATGCTTCCATAATATATATAGATGGCATTGTGAGGATTTTGTTTTTTAAAAATAATGGTTTAACTGAATTGGGCAATTTAACTTTGAATATTTCTCTGATCATTTTCTTTTGTACAAGGAACACTCTATCGCTGAACGAAGAGTGAACCCAGAGAAGAAAGTGATTTTTAATGTATTAATATGCCCAATAGAGCATAAGTAAAGTATCAGGGGAGTTGTATAAACTAAGCTTATTAGTTAAAAAGTAAAAGAATGATAATTTATTTTCTACTGAATCAATGTAGTATTGATAAGTGAATGTAGTGTCAATGAGCAGACCAAGAAATTTGGTCACTTTGACTGTAGAGATTGGAGGACTATTTAAACTAATTGTTAGAGGCAACGGATGCCTTGCTTTACTAAGAAAAACGTTGACACTTTTATTTACATTTATAATAATTAATTAATTTGACATAATTCAGCAAAAGCTGAACAGATCAAATTGATTCTTTCATATAGAATCTCTAAAGATATACCAAAGACCATATATACCAGTGGTATCATCTGCATATAACATCTTTTGCTGAAATTGCAAGCTTTTTAAAAACATTTGGGAGACCATTAATGAATAAGAGAAACAATAGAGGTCCCAAGATACTGACTTGAGGCACTTCACAGTCAACATTAAATTTAGTTGATTGCCCCCTGTTGAAGGAGACATTTAAAGTTCTTACAGTCAGAAAAGATCTGACTGGGACTGCATGTTTTCAGTAATTAGATTAACTGCGTACGTCTTAAATTTTGTAGCAAACTTACCTTCCGACGAATGGTTTTTCTACTCTAGGTTATAAACAAATAATGCGAAAAGTATATACTTTATTTTGCTCGTTACCGCCTGGTGTCATAATATTTTTATTAAAAATAATAAAGGTTGGTCATTTAAATGTTTCATTTACTCTGTAGTGTGTATATAGTGTGTAATATATGTTTAACTCGTTCAACCTGCGTTTCGCGCTTTGCAATGGAAGATAAGTTTGCTCCTATTTCTCTCTCTCATAAAACTTTAATGAGGTCAGCAAAGATCTCTTATAGCGTGTCATCCCCTTTGTAAAGATACTTGTCTTATTGCTCTACAAAGTATCTTGAATGAATGAATGACTTTAATGAATGAATCTGACCTCGCTGATAATTTCATAATTTTTTATTAATTAATAAGGAAGCGTTAGGAAATGACATATGGTTCATATAAATTTGGTCTTTATTACGACATACGAGTACGGTTGTGTGGTGTGGTTACAATTATGTTAAAAGATACCTGCCTTACCTGCTGGTATTTTGTTTAATATTCTTATAAGAGCCGTGAAACTGCAAATAACATCACTTGCTTTGACTATAAATAAATTATGCGAAATTGTAAAGCTACGCCTTACAATATCTATAGCTTATATCTAGAGCAGTAATATAGGTTATTATAAAACTTCTTCAGAGGGATTTTCCCGTATCACAGGTTCATATAGAGATAGACATTTTAAAAATATCGGTGGCTCGGAGCCACCGATATAACCCTTAGATATACTTCCTATTATTATTATTAGCCGCCTTGCTTTTAGCATAGCGAAAATCTGATGACGAATATTATGTGTTTTCAATTTAAAGTGTCACTTAAACTTAACTTAAAATCTATCTATTGAGAGCAAGGAGTATACAAATTTTTATTACTTGGTACTTATTTCTTTCCAGGGGGCATCGCCCCCCTGGAAATATTTTTTCCCCCTCTGACAAGGTAGATTTCAGTGGAAATTCCCTTATAGATGTGTGACTTTCGCCCCCCTCTGGGACTGGTTTCGCCCCCCTCTGGGATTGGTTTCGCCCCCCTCTGGGATTGGTTTCGCCCTCCTCAAGGATTGGTTTCGCCCCCCTCTGAGATTGGTTTCAACCCCCTCTGGGATTGGTTTCGCCCCCCCTCTGGGATTGGTTTCGACCCCCTCTGGGATTGGTTTCGCATCCCCTTTAAGTTTTGGCTGGCTACGGGCCTGATACATACCCCTTTTATATAACTAATTTATAGTAACCTGAAATATTATTTATTTTATTTAGTTATTTTCTGAAACAACTAGTTACTTTATAAAATAACGGATTTCATGATTTGACGGTAACTTATATAAAAAAGAAATCATGTCAAATAATAAACTGTGGGAAGCGCCGCTGTAACTGTTGTGTGACTGAATGACCATGTTGACAGGTATCAAGTGTTAAAAGGTGTTATAAGGTATAGAGAGTGCCTTTGAGTATCGAGTATCTAACCCATGGCAGCACTAAACACTTTATTTACTTAAACACTCAGAGCCAACCATTCCAACCATTGAAAAGTGTTAAAATTTAATAAAATAGATTGACATCTTTGAATCTATTATAATGTATTACGGGTGAAATATCTCAGATACAGCAACATGAAAAATGCTCTCTTATCTTTATCCCTAGCAAAGTGCCTCTTGGAAGTTTAAATTTACCAATATTATTTGGCTGTCTATTAGCCATCTGGATAAATTATGGGAATATGGTAATCGTGATATTTTATTACTTTAATACAGTTTAAAAATAGGAGATTACGGTCCAGGACCTTGTCTTTTCCGACCTTGACATCCGGAAGACCTAAATCTACATATCTGTTACCTAAAGTACTACATAAAGTTACCTAAAGTTGTAAAAATGGTTGGGGTAATAGTTACCAAAATAATAATGGTAAATTTGATTTAGCAAGAGTTAAATTGCTTGGGTAAAGGCCATTTAAAAAAATCCAGGACCTTCTCTTATTTTTAAAGGATCGTAAATTTGATTTAGCAAGAGTTAAATTGCTCGGGTAAAGGCCATTTTAAAAAGTTCTGGACCTTGTCTTCCCTTAAAATTTTGGACTGGTATCTTACAAATAATATTAATAAGTTTAGTGTCTTCTAATTTTCAGTCTGGTATCTTTAAAGTTAAATCCTCTTTTCACTTTAAGTCCTCGTAACAAAAATCTAACTACCTTTGTAAAATTTTACAGACCTCAATAATGTGCTCACAGATTTTGGTGCATTGTATGAAAAAGTCGGTCTCGAGACGTCAAAAAATATAACTTTAAGTTAAAAAGTTCTGGCGAGCCGGGCGAATTTCCTTTGGAATGCTTACTTTCTTGCGCATCATTCCAGTTCTTACTTATAGTCGTTATGCTTCATACAGGTATGAAGTACGAACAGGTATAGCACTTTTACTTGCCTATCATTTCGCGTTGGGTTTTACAAAGTAAATGAACGTTTTTAAATCATATGTTGTTTAAAACTGTGCTTGCCCTTGTATAATTAATACTGCTAGACATTTTAGACACTCACACAAAACTCAGTTTATGCTAATCTATAAAATATTATAGTGCATTTTCAAATAATATTGAAAACGACACCCTACTCGACACTCGACATTTGTTGTTCACCTATACCGTATTTTTAAATTCGGTTATTTACCAATGTTTTTTTTTCGACTTTTTGGTCACTTTGAGTGATCACATTGACTCTGGACTGTCTTTATTTGATATTACACCCCATAAAATATTGAAAACAAAACCCTACTCCGTTATTTTAGTTTTCTGTTATTTACTTCAGGTTTTTGTCTTTTTGGTCAATCAGAGTGACCAAAAAGACTATTTGACTAGTTTCGATCTTTTCGACTAGAGTCGAAAAGATCGACTCTGGACCAGTTTTGTTCTATTCAATGCTTTAAAGGCAAAGAAAAATTGTAACCTTAAATTTTCTGTTCGATTAAATTTCCAAACCGGGCTAATACTTCACAGCAACCTGGTTTTAAATAGGGTTTGTGTCCTCCTTAAGGTTGATTTTTTACATCTATCCCATAAGCGATTTTTTTTCTGAAGTGGGTTTAAAATGCGCTAAGCAATTATGTAGTCTTATAACTCAAATTTATCTACAGGTCGACGTGGGTTACTTTTTTGTTAAGTTTTCTTTCAATTGTTTCGTTACAAGCTGTTAAATTGTACCTTTTGTTGGGTCGAGTAGTTCCTTCAAGTAGTTTCTATGATTCCTTTTGATGTCAGGTACTTGAGATGCGGATGGCTAAGTCATCTTTGTCAGAAATAATTTGTTGAGTTTCTTAACCTTCATTAACGTGTCTATTACTTTTTAAGCTTTAAATCTTCACTCTCATGTACTAGCAAAGTATTTTGGATTAGAACTTGCACTGTAACAATTTTTATCTACCGTTACTTCTAGTTACATGGTTGTATACATGGGTCGAAAGTGAAGTTTTACATAAGAGCTTAGTATAGTGCATATTGCATCATACATCACGTGTTAAGTTGCAGGGGGACAAATCTAGGTCTCCACAAATGATAAAAATAGATCAAACCTTTCAGTTTAAAATGATAATTAACTATGAACTTGATGATAATAATAATAAATAATAGAATCTAATTTTTTTATAGCTAAATTTGTAAACGAAGGCAAAGTATGTTACGAAAAGTGTGAAAAATTAACTCAAACTCGCAAGCAAAGAGTTGTTTTTATTTATAATTGTGTGGTATAATTAATTAAAGGATAATACACATAAGTAATAAGTTACTGTTGTATTTTTTGATTGTATTATTTTTAATCTGACTCAGTAATTAGCAAGAGGGGATTTGATGTAGTGGAGTAAAGATTTATTACGAGTCTAATAAGAGTCAACAATAAGACTCTAAACCTAGCTTCCTAACATCTCACCGGCACTGATGATGACCTTTAATTGGTTGAAAGCAAGTTATGCTTTATTTTAAATAAATAATACATCAGTGAAGAGACTTACTTTATTACTCTGATTAAGATGAACTCCTCTAGCGCTCATTTTTTGAATTCTAATACATTGGTTAGTCAAACTAGTACCAGCGCACTAGACAAATCAAGCACTGATGATGACCTTTAGTTGGTTGAAAGCCGGTTATGCTTTATTTTAAATAATTTTGACACCAGTGGAGAGACATATTTTATTACTCTGATTGTTACTAGGATAAACTTTCTTGAGATTTGGAGTAAACTAAATACGAGTCGTAAAATTAGGTTTCAGGTTACTTTGAAACTATTGGTCACCATTTTAGATTCGCTCGCTCATCCTCTCTATTTCGGAAACGCTTAGCTCGTTCCTCCGAATATGGGAATCGCCTAACTAATATAGGTGTATGTCATCGTACTCTGATACTCCTTTGTCATCTAAGATGCAACAGGCTGTACCTGTCTGATATAAGAATCAGAATTATTACGTTTACAGGGCACCATCAGACTAAATAAATCGATGGTGAATATTGGATATTATTGGATAAATCCAGCCATAATGGCGAATACGGCACCTATTGATAATACATAATGAAAATGTGCTATTAAACAAATAAATCGTTTGTTGTATCATCAGCTACGATGAAAACAGAGAATCTCGCATACAGGCTGATAACTTAGTCTGTTTGTATGCGTGGTCATTAAACATCAGAAAAAGACAATTAAAGTGAAATCCCGGTTTCAGATTTTCTGTGCACACAATTCTTTTCCTACATACCTATAGAATAAATAAAGAAAAGTGAAAAAATATTAAATTTGGCTTAAATAATCTAAATTTTAAAAAGTAATCATTTAGCAAATTATCTATAAGACTATTTATTAATTTCTTTTACCTAAAATTGAAACGTAATATAGTATAGGCATTACATACCTATTGATCCACATGCACCGAAAATAAGTCTTTACATTATTTTAACAGATATCTTTTTATTATCGACACAAATGCCGAAAATAAAGTATTTTTAAATTTTCTCCTGTAGTGCCGAGAGTAAGGAGAATGTTTCTCTGTGACTTCTTATCAGTGAGTTTGTGATGTAATGTCAGTACAGATTGCCAGTATGGGTTCATGTGGTTTATCGAATTCGCTTACTTAATTATCTTTTTAATAGCTTTTAAAGTAGACATCTATTTAAAATAACTCTGCCGCGCTGGTCCGCAAGCTAGGCGGAATTCTCTTCTGCAGGTAAAATCTTAAGCTTACATTGAAAGAAACAAGTCGTTGCTCATAAACGGAAATTAACTTCCTTGGCTTCGCCTTGTGAGTTAACCCCTTATTATTAACTAGTTAACCTCGGGAACCAAGTAAATAAATCCCTCGGCAAGTTTTAAAATTTAAAGAACACGGTTCCATCGGCTTTGACCTTAGGATTTAACTTGACTGCCCATAGAACAAAATCTCGCTTTTATTCCATAAAAGCACCTAAAACAAATAATTCAGTCTAAACACCGGTTTCGGATTTTCAGTTAAAACATGCTACATTTCCTTCGTACCTTTGGTATATTTGAAGAAAAATGAAAATCATTAATAGCTGTTTACGAGAATAGCTAAGTATTTTTGGAGAATTAGCCATCGTCAATACTTGCTGTTGAATTTTTTTGTTGAATTTTTGTTTAATATCCCTGGACCGTTTTCGGCTTAAAGTCATCATCAGCAGGCGAAGCAACATTCACACTTTTTATATTTTTCAGTAATAACGTTGTAAGTCGAAGATGAAAAATGAAACTTTTTCTTTGCTTTAGAGCCACCCAATTAGTATTTGACTCTTTTTTAGGACGAATAAAGGACCCTAGACTCCTAAAGAAATATTGTCTTTTGCTGCTTCTATCTTGAAAAATTCAAACCTTCTTTTGCATACCTTATTTATAAGGGAACAAGGTTTTAAAAAATCTAGTATCTATAGAAATGAAAAACTGTTGCAAAAAAATCAGAAATCTAACACTACCAATTTAAATGAAAGGATTTTTTTTGAAAAATATATAAAATAGAACGAAACACTTTAAATTATTTGACTAATAATGTTCATTTTTTCCAGGAAAAAAAAAGGAAATTGCTTCGTTATAATTTCTATGAATTTTTATAAACTAATTCAGAGAAGGTTTACATTTTTTTATCTCTAGTCATTGAGGGATATGACATAAAAGAAATATCTTTTATACTTCTCAAGTTCAAAATTAGGAATTTTTTTTAAATTTAATACTCTATTGAAGTATTCTTTTGTAACTTTGCTTTAATAAAAGGTGGTGAAGTCCATTTGAACAGGGTTCCTTTCAGAGGTTATAACCCGGGGGGGGGGCGGTTTAAATGTGTACAGCCCACATCAAATCAAGTAAAACTTCATCCAAGGAATAATATTTTGATTTATAACTTTATTTAAATTAAAGAAATATTAAGGTAACGAAATACGTAGTTTTTTTTTTAATTTTTTAAAAATTGCACACAAGTAAAACAATAATAATTTTTGATTTGTAACACAATAAATATTCTCAATAATAAATTGGAGGTACCATTCATAGGTAAACAAAGGTTCTAACAAGTCCGATGCACCAACATTATTCTTTCAAAATAAGGGAAAACATGGTCCTAGACTTTCGAAATAAGGGAAAACATAGTCCTAGACTTTCAAAATAAGGAAAAACATGGTCCTAGACTTTCGAAAATGGGCTCTATCCCAGAAAATTGACTCTTTCGAGGTCAAATTTACCATCATTATTTCGGTAACTATTATCCAAATATGGTAACATTTTATTACTTCTGGAGACTTTTAAAAGTTAACTTAGAGGACACCGTAATATTACTTATTTTGAAAACAGTATTGAATCCTAAAAAATGTCACTAATACCACTATATTCCGGTAATTTTTTATTAAGTTATTGATTGACGTATATCACAGATTTTTGTTCAAAACAACAAGAAATAAATATTTTTTTAACAAAAAATCTCTGATATATGTCAAACAATAGCCTTATGAAAATAACAAGAATAGAGTGATATTAGTTTTAGAATTCTTAGGATTCAATGGGGTTACTTAAATAGGTAATATTATGGTATCCTGTAACTTAACTTTTCAAAGTTACATATAACTTTTAATTAGTTAACATATTTGGGCAATTGTTAATAGTAAATATCAATTTTGTTCTCGATAAGTTTTTTTAGGATGTGACACATTTTAATATTAGCGGGTTAGCTTTTCACCCCAGAAAGCATTTAATTTTTCCTGCCAGAGGCTATCCTGGTTGCTCCGAGGGGCAATACCCCCCCCCCCCCCGGAGATATAATTGAAACAAACCCTGCATTAGGAATATTTACTTATACTTGATAAACTCAGAGGCAAGTTTCAGATGTAGATTCCACCCAAAATAAACGGTTCCTCTCCGTTAAGATTCATAAAAACACCACTTTACTTCATTAGGTATATTCAAGCTTTTGAGGAGGAATAGGTCCAAATTAATAAAAAAAACACTAATTTTGCCGAGCTTTCGATATAATTTTATCTTTTTCAAGGCTTAACATAATAAATAATAACAAAAAACAGTTACATGGTTGCTAACAAATAGATGTTTGGACAACAACTAGCGTAACAGACAAATGATTCCGTTAAAAACAAAAAAAATTCTGGCGCGGTGGTCCGCATGTCGGGCGAATTTCCTTTGGATAAGAGCACTCAAACCCAGAGTACCTGGGTTCAAATCCTAGTAGGGACAATCATTTTTTGTCGCTTTTTTTTACCTAATATAAGTTTACAACTAGAAAATAATTCTGGCGCGGTGGTCCGCATGTCGGGCGAATTTCCTTTGGATGCTTCCGTGTTTCCGTGCTTTTTACATTATATAAGTTAACAACTACTAAATAAATAATTCCGGCGCGGTGGTCCGCTGTCGGGCGAATTTCATTTAGAATGCGTGTTTCCGTGCTAAACAACCCATTTCTTGCTTATGCAAGAACCATGCCCATTGCGTGGTTCCGGTTCATGCTTTAGAACCTAAGCAGTTGTTACTTAATTGTCTAGCACTCATCGTAACTCATTTTGTCTGTATTTTCCAAAGGAAATGCGCTAAAACCTTTAAAGATAACTGACTAAGCTTAAAAACTAATCTTTAAACTAGTGCAAATAATTGTGCGTACTTCTAATTTTAGAGGCATAGTTTTGTACAACCAACTGGATAATTATGCGCATTTCCTTTGGAAAATACAGACAAAATGAGTTACGAGCAGTGCTTGACAATTGAGTAACTGCTTAGGTTCTAAAGCATGAACCGGAACCACGCTATGGGCATGGTTCTTGCATAAGCAAGAAATGGGTTGTTTAGCACGGAAACACGCATTCTAAATGAAATTCGCCCGACAGCGGACCACCGCGCCGGAATTATTTATTTAGTAGTTGTAAACTTATATAATGTAAAAAGCACGGAAACACGCATCCATGGAAATTCGCCCGACATGCGGAACACCGCGCCAGAATTTTTATTAATTTGGACCTATTCCTCCACAAAAGCTTGAATATTTAAAATAGAAGTCCCCATAAAGTTTTTTGTTTTATTAGGTATATCATTTAATTTTTTAACCCACTACCGTATGTACATTATGCTCCTTAATAATAAACATAAGTCTTATTATATTAGGGATATAAGAGCAAAAATAGACTAAGTAAATACATTGCTTAGCGAAGCCACACATGTTCACTTTAACTTAAAATACATTAACAAAAATAAATATTTTTACGTGAAAGTAAAAACAGAAAGTGATAATAATAAATAAAGTACAATGAGCATTACGTGAAGCCATAGAAGTTCTCCCTGGAATAGAGGACAAAACATTTTACAACTAAACTTATATCAACACCCTTTAAGCAACAAACACTTTGGGGGGCTTCCAAACTTGGCCTCTAGGCAGGGAAAGCTTCCGTAAGATTATCTAATCGAAGACTCTTAGATAATCAGTCAAAATTAAATCGTTATTAGTAATAGTTTTAGCGAAGGCGTGAAACCGTTCAAGTATCCTGTGTTTACAGCTCTGAAACTTTTGTTGTAAAAATTTTTCAGTTACTGTTAATTCTATTCATCCATTTTTTATTTAATAGTTGGCCAACTTCAGTTCTGCATACATGCTTACATAAAGCAGTGTTATTTTTACTTTACCCCCTACACATAGGAAAAGTATTGTGTTTATCATAAAAATTAAATTCCAAGATTTCATCAGGTTCATCCTTTTCACTGCATTATCCTAACGATCTTTGTATCGTTCTGACGATCTCTGTAGCATTCTGACGATCTCTTTTGTATTTAGTTGCCGTGCATAGTTCTGACATTTCAAATGTGATTAATTATTCTGTCTCAAGTATTAGAAAACCCGAGGTCAGAGTATTAGCGAACTGTATAAAGAATTTATAGGGTTCTTAGACAGGGAGACCACTAAAGTAGGTATATAATATAATGGACAAAGGCAGTTTGAAGGTTTTTGCTACTGCGACTTCACGGTGAAGCAATAACTTGCATCAGCCAAAAAATAAAGTCGGTTGCACTCTCCACAACTGAAGCTGAATACGTAGTGGCAAGTGAGGCGGCGAAAGAGCTAATCTGACTGAAGCGATTCTCAAAAATAAAAGGTTAACCTATTTGACAGGAACTCATACTAGATAGTACGAGTGCGGTAAAACTTGCCAAGAACAATTAATTTCAGAGAGGGTCAAAATATATC
Organism: Microvelia longipes; assembly: GCA_018340805.1. Classification (NCBI taxonomy): domain Eukaryota; kingdom Metazoa; phylum Arthropoda; class Insecta; order Hemiptera; family Veliidae; genus Microvelia; species Microvelia longipes. The sequence goes on from JACMZG010000008.1 coordinate 4,296,423, forward strand.
GACTGGAGATACCATTTTCCTCCGGGATGGTAAGGTGTGTAATGGAAGAAGGTGCGTATAAAATATAACAGGGGCTTAAGGCCCCTGTTATATTTTACAGTGAGTTTAACTAAATAACTTGCTTAAATATTCTTTACATATTTTCTTTAAAGCAATAAATAATTAGTGCAAATACTATTTTATTATATATATGTAATTAAATTTAGTTTTGTAACAAAAGCCATTAGGGTTCCTCAGCTTAACAGCTGATTTGCATGAAACTATACTAAAATGCTTAACAACATGTAATGTAAAGTAATTTTATGCAATAAATGGAATTATAATTATAATTATACTCTTTTATATTTCGGGTACTTTGCACTTTTGGTGCAACAAAAAATAATAGTAGGTATGTTAGTGCTAAAATTCAATCAGCTAGATTTTCATCAGAATTCACTTGCTTCAGAATTCAAATGAAATTTGTGTCACCCTAACTAATACCTCTCCCCCAGAGTATCGAACCCCGGTACCTTTCCTTGTTACACGAATCTGATATATTGGCTGAGACGCAACATTTCTATTCAGTAGATTTTACTAAAGCTCTCTTTCAAAAACATAAAACTCTAAAAAACAATAAAAACTCATTTAAATACCTCCTCCACTTTGTCTTTTCATTTGACGTATCTTTTGATAGAAAGGAAAATTCAAAGAAATAAAAGAAAATTTATTCTTTTTTTTTACTTTTAAGGCCCTTTTTTGCTTTCTTTCATTTTGAATAATGTAAGTGTTTTTTGAAAAGAAACTTCACTTTGGGGGAAAGTTTTTTTTATTTTATTTTTTTTTTTAAGAAAATCCAATATCGTTTCTTTACAGTTCTATCCATTGGAAATTCGGAAGGGCCCTTTTCTGAAATTGGGGCATAAAACCACTAAAGAATAAAGATATCTCCAAAAAATTGTGCTATCAAAGATTTAGTAAAAAAAAAGTTTTTTTGGTTTTTGCTGTTTTTTTTTCTTAATTTGAAATTCAACTAGCGTCAGCATTTTTTAACATTATTTCGATTAAAAAGTTTTTTTTATAAAAAAATTACAGAAAAGTTAGATTTTTTCATCGGAAGGCGGTAGGAATTAATTAAAGGAAATAATTAATAGAATGACAGATCTGAGAGCGAAACTTTGGTTTTATTTCACCAAGTTTCTAATAAAGATAAGAATACTTTTAAATTATTTATAAGAATTCAATGAATATCCACAGATTTTTTCTGCATTTTTAAGCATATAGAGTAAGAAAAAGTTTCTAATCTAAAAAGTTTTATCCGTGCCTTATTAATTTCTTTAGCTCGAAGCTTTGCTTAGTTATTATGTATATATATATATTTTGTAATGTATTATTTTTTAAATAAAACTAAATTAGAATTATTTATAAATTAGATTACTTGAAAAATAGCTATCTTACATTTTAAAATAACCTTGTATTTTAGTCAGTCATAATTTAGAACATAGATTGAATAAATTATAAGTACTCGCAAATGAAATTGGTGGCATGGCGGTAGTCGAACCTAGAAATCAAATTCGAGGTTCAAGGAGTCCCTACTTGAAAAATACGAAAAAAATACTGAAAATACTTTGAAATTATATATATATATATATATATATTATATATATATATACACACACACACACACACACAAACACACACACATATATATATATATATATATATATATATATATATATATATATATATATACATATATACATTTAAAGTTGTTGAACTTTGTTCCATACTACAGATTCACTTGAAGTGTTCGTATCAACTTCGAACTAGTTTATTTCGACTCAGAGCTTTAAGCCTGAGCTATTGAAACAATAATCCATCGTATTGAATTGAACTAGTCTTTAGCCTAGGTTTTAAGCGCCATAAAAACATAGGTAAAGACTTTATTCTTCTGCAACTGAATTTTGCTGCCTCTGCAAACCGGGTTAATTTGAGTTAAAGGAAATAATTTGTTTAAGAGATTCTTGTTTACAAGATTTGTCTAAAAATGCACTTATACACATAGACACTGGCTCATTTATAAATACGTACATGCAAACATGTATATAATCTATATATAATATTATATATATATATATATATATATATATATATATATATATATATTATCATGTTTTAGGAAAAAGCATTTTGCCTTGGTTAGGGACATTTGAATCGAATTTGACCCCACCATAAGCCATAAGTGATTTTTTTTAAAGGAAGTTCGCTAACAGTCAAAGTACTCAAGAGAATGAGTTAAAACATTAAAAATGTATCTCAGAGTTATACCTAATACACGTTGAAAAGAAGAATCTCTTACGGTTCTCAAAAGTCTCAAAGAAAAACTGTTGTTTTCTCGCTTATAAATAAAATCGGGTCACATTTCCATTAGAGCTGATGTTACAGTAAAGAAGTCATTAAAATTTTATCAACACATTAAATTATGCCAGCGTTAAGCGCACATCTCTGAAACTCCATCTTCTCTTGAGTATCTCAAAGTATTCAAATGTAAGGTAATAACGAGTTAAGAGTTTATATAAATCTTAATAATAGAGATAAAGCAGAGAGATCTCTGTAATACTATCTCTATAAAGTTCTTACAAAGTTATCTCTTCATTGAAATTTTCACATTAAACCACACATTTAATTATCTTTCTCTAAGAGCATCTTAAAATTGATAATAAACAGGTTTAGTCTGTTATTTCGTAAATATCGAGTTCACTAGTTGACTTAACTACTAAAGTTTTTAAACTCTCAATATTAGAAAGTGTTTTTGACTTTCCTCTGCGACAGCTTTCAGTAAATATTTGGTGCCATATTTTGGTATATTCAAAATAGTAGTACGCAACAAGGAAGTAAATAATGGTATTATTTCCCTGTGCCATAATGGTATTGATTCCAAAGGGTAAAACCAAGATCTATTTAATTTACAATGCTGAAACATGTATGACAATTAAGAGGAAGCCGAGGAGTGTTGTGAGGAAAAAATAGTATTTTACTCCTGAGGGGCATACAAGATTTTGCCTCCAGATGTTAAAGTAATTTAATTATTTATATTCTTATTTTCACACTTTTGCTATAGTTTGTTTTTAATTTTTGTCGTGTGGTTCTTCTCATTAATTTTGGGAGTGCCGCACCCAAAAAAAAAAAAAAAATATTTCGCCAAACAAATTCTTTTGGCCCTAACGTGACACAGACAGCATGATGAAAACTTCTCTGAACTTCATGAAAATGCCTGTAACGGATTATTATGATGAAACTTGGTGTTCAAATTTTTAGGGTAGTAAACACAATATACTTTTCTTAAACCTGATGTAGTAGGTGAGATAAAGCTACAAATTAATCAAATTACAGTCTATTGTTTAGTTTAAAAATCCCCAAGGTCATAAGTATTTTGTGGATTGACCAATCAGAGAAGCCGCTGCCAACCTCTCACTTAAAAAGAGCAAAAAATCCCTACCACAATAACCGCTGTAGGGAAAAAACCTTCTTCCCGGCACTTTGTTTGTGGTACTTCTTTTGATTACATCGTTTTGAAAACTACTTTCAAATCAATCTTAAGAATATTATTTTAAAATAAAACTACACAAAAGAAATGTAAAAAAACATCGCCAAGAAAATACGGGTAAAATAACCTGATTTGTTTACATAGTTTTTTCCCGCTCCCTTCTTGCAGGGATTTTTTTTTCTTAAGAATCAGTGGTGCCTAAACTGACCTGTCAAGATTTTCAAACTAAACAATAAACTGTAGTAAACAATTTAGTAATTTTTATTTGAAAAATTTAGAAAAAATTAAAAAAAGGTTAAATTCTCTCAAAATTTAAAGGATTCCACTCGTAAAATAAAATGGAAAAATACCCGCTCTTATAAGATTTGGTGGCTCTAACACAATAATTTTGTGTAATTGTAATTTTGTAATTAATTTTTACTCCCTAAAAATAGTAATTAAACTTCACACTATTTACCTACGTCTGGATATAAAATTGATTTTAATTAGCGCGATCTTTGTCTTAAAAACCAATTTAAATATCGATTTTGAATATATTTTACTCTCAATTGATAAAAACTTCAAAATAAAGAAGAAATAGAATAATTAGAGTCAAAAGTTACTGATTAATTGGAATAAGAAAGAGGGTTAAAAGAATGAAATACTGGTTAAGAGTCTTGAGGGGGTAAGAATTAGAAAGTGGAGCTAAATTAATGAATTTGGATACTTTGTTACGCCGAGGGAGTTAAATGAATAAATTCAAATAAATTTTTATCTAAATATTTTAGATTCCAAGTTAGAAAAAAATTTAACTCAAGAGGATGCGGGGAAGCTTGACGAAGGTTTCATTTTCTTTAATACAAGTCAAAAAATATAAGATGAGATGAATGAATATTTAAGATGAATAAATCCGATTAGTTCCCCCCCCCCTCTCACCCCCTCCTCCAGCCAATTTCAAACACAATCCAATCAACGTTTCTTCAGAGGGGAGAAAAACTTGCTCAATAATTTACACATTCAATTTTTTAGATAGCAAACCCTCTTTGAATTTTTTCATTTTTTTCCATTATAATAGACTTTTTTTTGAAGAGTATAAAAATAGAAAACACAAGTCTTTGTTTTCTAAATTAATTTTGATTTCTGTTCTTATTTTTATTTTTATTTTTGCATAATAAAAGAATGTAGATGAAATGAATGGAGATAAAAGAAGAAAATAATTTATGTGCTTTTTTTGTTTTCCCAAAGAAAAAAAAAATGAGAAAAAACTTTACATTTTAATTTGAACTAGAACATCTTATTTATTTATTCATCACAATATCCTTAAACTGGGGTCGTAGTAGAGGGGGTAGCCCCCCTTCCGTGAAAGAAATATTCTATACTTTAGCTATACAACTCTAGGCGTTTGTATTTGCGATTCAAAGAGACAGTTGTCAGGTTGGAAATACCAATGGCAAAAAAAAACGAAATGGCAAATAATGATCAATTTTTATCATTATTGCACTATAGATTAGCATGGGAGCCGATCGAAATTATTCATTAATTTCTTTTTTTTACTTGATTAATGAGTTAAAAATTAATAGGAGAACAATCTGTGCTCTAAAAATTGTGAATAGTTCATATATAAATACTTCCTTTATTCCAGGATTTTAAATATAGAATCAGGCTCTTATCACTACAGACTTGGATTTGTCCGTTTTTTATGCTGATATTTACCGATATAAATATAAAACACGGTTTATATTATTAAAAGAAACGAAGTCTCTCCACAAAACAAAATTTTATTGGCAAAGTGCTTTCAAACCTAACTAGAGGCCATCATCAGTGCAAAACCGTTGAGATGTTAAAGAAGTAGAGAAGTGAGTCTATGTTTTCTTACTAGGTATTAGAGTCAGACTGAGGTACTAGGTATACTGAGGTATACTAGGTATTTGAGTCTGACTCTAATACCTAGTAAGGAAACATCTCAACGGTTTTGCACTGATGATGGCCTCTAGTTAAGTTGAAAGCGCTTTGCCAATAAAGTTTTGTTTTGTGGAGAGACTTCTTATCTTTTATTATTTATGATGAACTCCATTAACGCTCATTCTACTAGTACAGTTTATATTAAACTTTGATTAAAATATTTGTTTAACATTAAATCGTCAAAAATTAGGAATTAAGAAACCCTTATACATATTTATCGTTGATCAACCTTTCATTATGAATTTCTTATCAGCGACAGGGGCGTTGCTACGGACTTTGAATCGCGATATCTTAAGTATTTTTGTATTGGTTTAAGGTAATTTAATGCATTAGGCTATGAAGAATGTGATGGGTTCATAATGACCATAGAGATTTTCAATTGAATTCTGGCAAGTGCGTCAACTTACAATTTAAGTAAATTATAGATTAGGAAGGAGGTGAAGCCATCCCTGAGCTAATCTACAAACCGATAGTATACAGCAAACTTATTTTTTTACCCAACCAAAGAATGGAACTTTTTTTAAACTTTTTTAAACAAAAGATTTTCATTTTATCTTCAAGTATATAAATTATAAAGAAACTTGTTACATTTAATAGTAAAGGAAAACTTAGTCAATGTTATCAGTTCTTATCAGAATAAGTTTAAATATTTCTCTTTAAGAGTTCTGAGTATGCTTTGGCTCTGCTTCGCCCCTGGATTTTCTCCTTGATCGGACATAAAGAAAGCTCGGCCTCGGTTGCCTACAAGTCTCGCAATTACTTATAAAATTTTCTTTTGTTATCTCTTGTACTTATACACTTTTTGTTTTTTTTATTAACTTTTACTATATATTTCTTCTTCGTATAATTTTATAACATTTTAAATTATATTTAATACTTATCTTATAAAGTTCTTATTGTATTACAAAAATCTATCAGTGGAACAATAAATAGCTTTTCTACCTTCTAAATAAAAGGGAAAGCATTGCGTCCCTAGCATTACAAATATAACACCCAGTTTCTTTATCAAATTTCTACGTTTCAGCACCTACTAATCCTAAAAATCGAAATTCGTGTCTGTTTTTTACATACAAGAAATGTATCTAACGCATTTCTTGTAAACACGCTACAGCTTAAACAGCTGATCCATTTTTATACAAACATACATACACACACACACACACACACACACACCACACACACATTTAATATATTATATATTATATATATATTATATATATTATATATAATATATTTATTATATATACATAAACACACACCACCAATCTATAAGGTAAAAGTACAAGATCTGCTTTTTTGTATTACAAGCAATAAATTTTGAAGGCTTTCTCAAATCGAACAAAATTTTGAATATCGCGAGATGTCGGGGAGGTTACGAGGCCTATTGTTTGAAAAATTATTACGTCATCAACCCAAGTTGTGATGATCTCAGGTGGCTCGCAAAGCGGAAAACTTCGAATTCTAAAACGATAAAACCGGTTATTGCTCAATCAGACCATCCAAGTGGCGCAAACGGTATACGAATATATATATATATATATATATATATATATAATATATATAAATATATATTTTTGTTCTTGTTTACTTTTCTTTCTTCACATCTTGGCCCATATTTTGTTATAGATGTCCTGAAGATGAATACATAACTTAGTATTCGAAACGTCGGCAAATGAAAAATTGAAGTTTTATTATTTTTAACCAGACCGATCCCTGAGTTGAGTAGTTCTTGGAGTGTTGTTTGATATATATATATATATATATATATATTATATATAATATACTATATATATATATATATATATATATATATATATATATATATATCTCTGTGTGTGTATGATCTTGTATATATAGGTTCCGATAGTATTTGAATGTAGGGTTGTAATACAAGAAAGACCGCTCCCTCTTGATCCGCCCTCACAAGCCTACTGTCCCAGACAGGCAGGTCAAAATTGGCTCTCATGGAACCACGGTCAGCGAAGCAGACCCGCAAAGCACGGACGGCTTCTATGTTTGTCGGCATCCTAAAACGATTGGGACTGGTTTCAGCTTAATCGGAACATTCTAAGTGGAAACTAAGAAGATGCTAGATTTGTAAATACAATGATAATAAGTTTAGTAACTGAACTAAATTCCTAACAGCAGCAAGGGAAACTCTTAAAAGCACATTTTTAAAATAAATGCGGATTTTTCACTTACGACAGTTTGCAGTGAGCTTTTTCCTAAGTGGAAACAAAAATGATGGGGAACACTGTTTTCCCAGGTTGTTAAAGAGGAACTTGTTAAGATTTACGGTGGTACAATCTAATTTCACGTGGTAGGATTAACTCGCCGCCCTCGGGGGCTGCTCGGTACTACCAGGAGGGTCGTCAACCAACCTTGACTATGTCTGCCTTGAGATAACACCACAGGATATTTGGGAAAATCAATACCTGCACTGATTTTTGTTCCACCTTGCTCAATAAGAAATATAAGCTTTTAGCTTAAGAGTTTTTTTTACCAAAAAAGAACTTTCGGCGTTACGGCTTATATTTTCTGATATAAATTTAAATTATAGTTAGTTTTAACATTACAAATGTTTGATAACAGAATTTGAAAACTACAATTTTAAACGTTGTTTTTTGAAATTACGTCTATTCCAAAGCCTGAAATAGACGTAATTCAACAAAATAAATTAAGCCACTTTTTTATTTTTTTAAAAGTTGAGTCTATGATGCTAAGATTTTATGTTTTAGTTATGCTTTTAGTTTTCATAATATTTACCCCTACAATTCCCTATAAGTCAAAAAGTTTAGAATTATTTAAAATGTAAAGGAGCGCCTATATTAATCTCTTTTGGGCGAGTGTAGCGAGCTCTGGAATTTACATTTTTGTCATTATTAATCTCTTTAGAACGAGCATAGGGAGCTCTGGTATTCATATTTTTCACCACCAACCTCTTTAGGGCGAGCGAAGCGAACGCCAGTGTACACATATTCCTTACTAGTTATTTATTTTTGGCGAGGCGAACCAGCTCCACTATTCACATTTCATGACTGTCAATCCCTTTGGGTCTAATGTAGTGGGCTTCGGTATTTGCATTTTTATCACTATCAACCTTTAAAGGGCGAGCTTAGCGAGCCCCTGTATTCAAATTTCTCACTATTAATATCGTTAGGGCGAGCCCCAGCTTTACATTTCCTTACTATTAATCTGTATAGGGCGAGGTAATAACGAGCTTCAGTAATTATAGACCAAGAGCCCAGGGGCGTTTTGTTAATAAAAAGTGGCTGGAACCGGTCTAAATTTTTCGTAAATACCTTCCTGAACAAGGATCTGCAATTCTGCCGACTCGTATCGGATGGGTGTCCAGGCAGAACGCACTTTAGGGAGTCAAAGGTTCTGCCTGGGACACCCATCCGATACGAGTCGGCAGAATTTCAGATCCTTGTTCAGGAAGGTATTTACGAAAAATTAAACCCGTTTCCAGCCTTTACACTTTTTAGCGAATTTCCTTTGGAATTCGGCTAATGGATAGGCGTCATGGCGGAATTCGAAGCTCGGACCACGACACCAATCCGTTTCAGAGGTCCCTTATGACGAAAAAAATACATTTTGCGAGACTTTTATTACTTATATATATACATATAATATATATAATATATATATATATATATATATATATATATATATATATATTATATATGTATATAATATATACATATATTATATATATATATGTATTTCTAGACACTTTCTTGTAAACACTCTATCTTTCGAACGGATTAATATTTTTTAACCATACTTCGTACAAAAATCAACCTTCGGGAGGACACGAACCCTATTGGAAACCAGGTTTTTGTGATGTCATTAACCCGGTTTGCTGAGTCGAAATTGAGCGAAATTTTCAAAAATCGGCAAAATTCAGGGTTTAATTTTTTTGCGCGAAAAAGGTCAATATTTTTGTTTTTTGAGACGCTGAATCGAAATGAAACCGGGTCTGAAGTCGATACAACTACTCTAAGTGACCTAAAAAATCAAAAAAACCATGTGTAAATTACCAAAAACCAAAATTTTGATCGATAAAAAATAAATTTCGATTTAGGTGTCGTTTTTATGTAATTTTAGGCGCTGAATCGAAAGAAACCGGTCCGAAGTCGATACAACCACTCTAAGTGACCTAACAATCGAAAAAACCATTGTAAATTACCAAAAACCAAAATTTTGGTCGATAAAAAATAAATTTCGAGTAGGGTGTCGTTTTCTATGTACTTTTGGGCCCTGAATCGAATGAAACCGGTCCGAAGTCGATACGACTACTTTAAGTACCCAAAAAGTCGAAAAAATCCACAAAAAATTATTAGAAAACCAAAATTACGGTCGTTGAAGAATTTAAATTTCGGTAGGGGCCATGGGTGTAAAATTGCCCTCAGTGGTCCGGAGTAATAGACCACTTAATGGTAGGGGGAGGTCGATAATTTTTTATCGTAATAAGTTTCAATAGGAAATATTTCGTGGCGCGGAGGTCCGGCATGCGTGCGAATTTCCTTTTGGATGCGAGCATCAACCAGCCTGGGTTAAATCCTGTAGGTAAATAATTTATCGTTTTTTCCTATATAAGTTCAACTAGAAATGGCGCGGGTGGTCCGCATAGTCGGGCGAATTTCTTTTGGATGCGTGTCTACATACATGTGAAAATTTCCGCGGCGTGGTCCGTGTCAGGCGAATTAATAGAATAACGTGCTAAACATTCTGCTTGCAAGAACCAGCCCAGGTTCCGTTCCATGCTTTAGGAACCTAAGCAGTTTACTCAATGTCAAAGCACTGACTGTCTGTATTAGCGCCCTAATACTTAGATAACTGACTAAGTTAAGAAGTAAACTTAAGCTTTAAATAGTGCAAATTATAATTGCGTATCGAGTGACACAACTGGATTATGCATTGGAAATACAACAAATGATTACGAGCATGCTTGACAATTGAGAATAGGTTCAAAGCGAACCGGAACCACGCTATGGGGCTTGGTTTCTTGCATAAGCACGAAATGGGTTGTTTTAGCACGGAAACACGAATTCTAAATGAAATTCGCCTGATAGCGGACCACCGCGCCGGAATTATTTATTTAGTAGTTGTAAACTTATATAATGTAAAAAGCACGAAAACACGCATCCAAAGGAAATTCACCCGACATGCGGACCACCGCGCCAGAATTTTATTAACTTGGGTGGTAAATTTGACCTGTAAAGTGCGTTCTGCCTGGGACACCCATCCGATACGAGTCGGCAGAATTGCAGATCCTTGTTCAGGAAGGTATTTACGAAAAATTGAGACCGGTTCCAGCCATTACACTTTTTATTAACAAAACACCCCTGGGCTCTTGGTCTATTACATTTCATTACTATTATCTCTATGGCTAGCGTATCGAGCCCCGATAATTACATTTCCACACTATCATCCTCATTAGGGCGAGCATAGCGAACCATGAAATTTAAATTGTCCTTTACATTTTTCTTATTACTAATGTTTCAGGGCTAGCGTAGCGAGCTCTGGAATAATATTTTCCTGACTATTGATCCCATTACGATGAGCATTGTCACTCCCAGCTTAAATGTTTTATACCATTCTCATGTGATAAGCGTTAACTATAAGAGCATAATGTGGTTAACGCCTATGTTCAAAAACTATCTAAAAAACCTAACATACCCACATGACCCACAAACCTAACGTATTGTGGCCCATATGTGTTGCAAGCCTGAGCATTAACATTTATAGTAAACTATACTATGAGTCTATTATATTATATCTAGTAAGTATTAATCTCTATTAACACTATTAATAGAGATACTACTAATCTCTTATACTATTATTCTCTTTACGACTAGCGTTTTAGCTATGTATTTATGTATTAAAAGTTTACTCATGTAAAACTTAAATAAATGATTTGCTACTTTAAACTATTAGTTTTTTAGCTTCTTTTCCTGTTTTATACTTTATTTTAACAGTTTTTATCTTTCTTAGTATGAAACTTAGATTTTACTTTTCATTATGCTCAAAAGGTTTAGTAACCTTTTTGTATTTCCCAGCTTTTCTCAACCTTGTTAAAATAAAAATTTTTGTTTTCTTGCTTTAACCCAGGTTCATTCTGGTTGTTTTTGTTGAAGGTTTAGGCCCGTATTCAAAAGACGTTTTTCCTAACATTTTCCTAACATTTTCCTAACTTCTCCTAACTTTTTTCCTAAACATCCTAACATTCTCCTAATTCTCCTAAATTTTCCTACATTTCTCTAACATTTTCCTAACACCTAACATTTTCCTACATTTTCCTAACATATTTCCTAACACTCACCTTTGGTTTAGGTATGGGAAATGTTTTTAAGCCACGAAATTTAAATGATCGTTCCCGTGTTTTAAAAGTCATTTAGAGGCTTCGCATGTTTTTTTAGTAAGAACCTAAGGAAGTTAAGTCAAAAAGTGATACCATTGTAAATAACGTAATATATCGCAAAATATCAATGTTATTAACTTATTACCTGGATTTACGACAGACACACTTTGTCGTATTAATGAACTATCTACATAAATTTACATAATATAAGTAATGTTATCCACCTACCTTACATTAGGGAGTTTACCCTGAAATTCTTTTAACACAATCAGATTTTAGCGAATTTTCATAATGAAAATGACGCTTATGAGGTTGTTCGGATGACGTAATTGAGGGTGGGAGTGAGTGGAATCGGTTTCCTATTGGCTTACCTGATAACAAAAATATATGTACGAAAAAATTATATATATATATATGTATATATATATATATATATATATATATTATTATATATATATATATATAGTATATATATATATATATATATATATATATATATATATATATATATATATATATATATATATATATATATATTATATATATATATATGGTATATATATATATATACAGGGTGGAACATTTCAGATGCACACCCCCTGCTAAAATGGTTAAAAATGGAGATAGAGAGTCGGGAAAAGTCTCCACCCCTAGGTAATCGACCTCAGTGACCTCAAAATATGTCATTATTTTTTTGGTAACTATTTGGCAAATATGGTAATTTTATTACGCCAAAAATAGTAATTCCTCGGTAACTTTAAAAAGTTAAATTAGAGCATACCATGATATAAACATTTTTGAAAACTACATTATGTTCTGAGAAAATTTGATACAATATCATAAAAACTCCGGTAATTTTTTCTACGACCTATGAGTAACATACATACACACTTTTATGCTTTAAAATACCATATTTTTGGAACAACAGAAATGCACACCCCCTGGCTAAAATGGTTAAAAAATGGAGATAGAGAGTCGGGAAAAGTCTCCACCCCTAGGTAAACCGACCTCAGTGACCTCAAATATGTCATTATTTTTTTGGTAACTATTTGGCCAAATATGGTAAATTTTAATTCCCCAAAAGTAATTCCCTCCGGTAACTTTTTTAAAAGTTAAATTTGAGCATACCAAGATATGAAAACATTTTTTAAAAACGCTTATTATGTTTCTGAGAAGTTTTGAATACAATATCATAAAACTCCGGTAATTTTTCTACGACCTATGTGTAACATACATTCATAGGCAGATTAGAGTTATAGAATTAGAGAGTTAGAAATAAGTTTTTGAGTAACGATTATTTGGATGAAGGGGTGGGGTTGTAGATAGATGTGATATTTGAGTAGATTAGATACCTATAAAATAATTTTTGAGTAGATTTGGGGGGGGAGTGATAGATGTCATATTTGAAGATAGATTAAATAGTTTTAAATATTTTTTTGTATAGATTTGGGGGGGGGGGGGGAGTAGATAGATTTCATATTTGACAGATAGATTAAATAGTTTTTAAATAATTTTTTTGTAAATTGGGGGGGGAGTAGAAGATGTGATATTTGAGATAGAATTAGATAGTTATAAATTGTTTTTGAAGTATTTTGGGGGGAGGGGAGTAGATAGATGTGATGTTTGAAGATAGATTAGAATAAGTTATAAATTAGTTTTTAAATGATTTGGGGAGGGAAGTAGATAGATGTGATATTTTGAGATAGATTAGATAGTTATAAATTAGTTTTTGAAGAGATTTGGGGGGGGGGGGGAGTAATGGATTGTGATTTTGAGACTAGATTAGATAGTTATAAATTTATTTTTAAATAGATTGGGGAGGGAGTAGATAGAATGTGATATTTGAGATAGATTAGAATAGTTTATAAATTAGTTTTTGAAGAGATTTGGCGGGGGGGGAGTAGATCGATGTGATTGTTTTGAGATAGATTAGATAGTTAATAAAATTAGTTTTTTAATAGATTGGAGGGAGTAGATAAGAATGTGATACTTTGAGATGAAATTCAATAGTTATAAATTTCGGTTTTTGAGCAGAAATTTGGGGGAGGGGAGTAAGATGGATAAGGTAAACTTATAGATAGGTTAAATAACTTTAGAATAAATAATAATTTAGGAACTTAGATAGGATTTTGAGGAGAGTTCTAGGATTTACTAGATATAAGATTGGAAGGGATTAAGAAATTTGGTATTTCAGGAAGGTGTTCAAAGTGTTGCGCAACCATTTTTTCTTGTGCTGAATCGTCTTGATTCTATTGCTAAATGATCTTTAGGCTAATTTTATCTCTCGCGCGGCGGGATAGTGAGGAAAATGGCATTTCTTAATTAGCCCTTCAAATTTCTGGAGTTGTTGTCTCTCCTTATAAACCATTCTTTTAAGACGCCCCAAAGGTTAAAAAAAATTCCAAAGGGGTAAGATTCCCGGAGATCTAGGGGGCCATGCACCGATTGTACCTCCCTCGGCCTATCCATCTTCTATGAAACTCCTGTTTCCCAAGTGCTCCCTAACTCCCCGAGAGAAGTGGAGCCGGACGCAAGACCACAAGTTGGATCCACATTGATTTGACGAAGAACGCCCATTGGGAAGGGTGCTCAGTGGAGTACTGGGAAAGTTCATTTTTCCAGAAAATCTAAAATCATTCTTCCATTAAGCGCCTGTCAAAAAATAAACAAATATGGACCAATTATCTGGCCACTGATCGAATTTTCCCACAACCAGGTGTTAACCCAGACCACCGGTGTTGAGAATTTCACTCTCTCAGCCAGTGAGGGGTTCACCCAATCGCTATATAGTGGTAAATTGTGGTCTATTACACTACCATTCGCTGAAAAAAAATGTAGCCTCGTCAGTGCCCATAGCACTCGTACCTACTAAAACGTGTATCTGCCTCCAGCTCTCTTTTCGCGGGCCCACTCAAAACTACTCCATCCTTTTAACCGTAGTCACCTGGGGTGGAGAGCCTGGTGAAGATGTATTTTTAAAAGGATGAAACATTCATTTCCACGCAATTCGCTTGGATGGTAGTGTGGTTGCTACACATTCTTCAGCTATCTCCTGCTGCAGCATGAGGATAAGCGCAACGGATGCCAAAACAAACAGTAACCAAGGTTTGTCGTTGCGGGAACGGGCCGTGGTCTATTTTTGGTTCGTAATGCCCAGCAAATGCAGACCCAGTTAATACCCCGATCTCCTCTCGTATAACGGGCGCGAAAACAACTGCCGGTGAGGAGGCGCCGATCAGGATACCGGCTCTCGGATATAATNTTAAAAAATAGGTTATTTCAGGAAGGTGTTCAAAGTGTTGCCCATTTTCTTGCTGAC
Organism: Microvelia longipes; assembly: GCA_018340805.1. NCBI lineage: Eukaryota > Metazoa > Arthropoda > Insecta > Hemiptera > Veliidae > Microvelia > Microvelia longipes. The sequence continues at coordinate 4,311,573 of JACMZG010000008.1, forward strand.
ATCGCTGATTCTATTGCTAAATGATATCTTAGGGCTAAATTTATCTCGCGCGGGATAGTGAGGAAATGGCATTTCTTATTAGCCTCTTCATATTTTCTGGAGTTGTTGGTCTCCCTTTAAACCATATCTTAAGACGGCCCCAAAGGTAAAAATCCAAGGGTGTAAGATCCGGAGATCTAGGGGGCCATGCACATGTACCCTCGGCCTATCCATCTTTCTATGAAACTCCTGTTCCAAGTGCCCCTAACTCCCCGAAGAAGTGAGCCGGCGCACCATCAAGTTGGATCCACATTGATTGACGAAGACGCATTGGAAGGTGCTCAGTGAGTACTGGAAGTTCATTTTCCAGAAAATCTAAAAACATTCTTCCATAAGCGCTCTGTCAAAAAATATGGACCAATTATCTGGCCACTGATGATCCCACACCAGGTGTTAACAGACCACCGGTTGTTGAGAATCCACTTCTCTCAGCCAGTGAGGGTTCACATCGCTATAATAGTGTAAATTGTGTCTATTTACACTACCATCGCTGAAAATGTAGCCTCGTCAGTCCATAGCACTCGTTTACTAAAAAACGTGTTATCTGCCTCCAGCTTCTCTTCGGCCCACTCACAAAATCTCCATCCTTTTAAACGTAGTCACCTGGGGTGAGAGCCTGGTGAAGATGTATTTTAAAAGGATGAAATTCATTTCCACGAAGAATTCGCTGGATGGTAGTGGTGGTTGCTACCACATTCCTCAGCTATCTCCCTGCTGCTAGCATGAGGATAAGCCGCAACGGATGCCAAAACACCAGTAACAAGGTTGTCGTTGCGGGAAGGCCGTGGTTTGGTTCGTAATGCCCAGCAAATGCACCACTTATACCCGATCTCTCGTATAAGCGGCGAAACAACTGCCGGTGAGGATGGCGCCGATCAGGATACCGCTCTCGAATATTCGAGCTGCAGCTCTTCCACTTAATCTAGCTCTCCATAACAACAAGCATGTCTCTAAACTCAATACTTGAGTAAGAAGGCATGATAAAAAGATGCAAAAAGTGAAGAGCAAAATGTATAAAAAAAGTGAACAAACCTCTTTCAACAGAGTGAAAGATTAAATTATTTTCTCATATAAAACAATTATTTATTATCAAAAGTATTTATTAGGTATTTAAAAACAAGAACAAGGGTCAATTAATTATAAAGCGTTAAATTTATTTTGTTGGGTCTAGTAAATTAGTTTAATAAAAATAGCGACTGAAGTAAACATTACATTCCTTATCTCAATAAGATTTTCCTAAGTTTACTTATATCTTTATCAATAAATATGCAAATAAATAAAACAAGCAGCCAAAAATAATGTCTATCCTAATTTTATTAGGATCACCTTCGCGCCAAATATTTTTTGTTGTTGTTTTTAACTAGCCTTGCATTCGGTTGTTGAAAATTTTTAGCAAACAGCAAATGAAGTTTCATCAAATGAAATCGATAATTTAAATCAGGGAGTATTAACATCAATGTGATACGTAAAAGTCCAAGCAAAAAGTTACCAATTAAGGAACGTTACCAATTCCTTAATAACGTTTCTACTTAAACTCAATTTTCCAAACTGGACCTCGAGGTAAAGAGTCCTTCCCTTTCTAGTTGAGTAATAACTAATTACCTTATAATAAATTATAAGAAACCATTTTAAAAAATAAAAACACAACAAATTTATCCGATCATAATAAAATTATTCTTCAAGAGTTAATAATATGTAAGTTACTAGTAAAAATAAATTTATTACCCCTTCTGGCAATTTTTCAAACATAACAGTGTGTATGTATGTTATAATAAATAAAATATTTAAATAATATCTTTATTTTTGACCTTTTACAGGAATTAAATAAATGACAAATTAAATACATATAAAAAACTATACAATCCTTAAAGTGCTATTCACAAATAATATCAATGTATAACAAAAAAACTGTTCTTACTTAAAAACAGCCTTTTTTAAATAAAATAAATACGAAAAAACCAATAATAAAAACATGCAACATAAACTATCCACTATTCAGGATTAGGTTTTTTAATTTTAAGGTTGACTTTATAGTTATCTAAATTATCATTTAAAAAATCTGTTACAACAATAGGTCGTAGAAAAATTACGGAATTTTATGATATTGGTATCAAATTTCTCAGAACATAATGTAGTTTTCAAAAATGTTCATATCATGGTAGCTCTAATTAACTTTTTTAAGTTACCGAGGAATTACTATTTTGGGTAATAAAATTACCATATTGCCAAATAGTTACCAAAAATAATGACATATTTGAGGTCACTGAGGTCGATTACCTAGGGGTGGAGACTTTTCCCGACTCTCTATCTCCATTTTTAACCATTTTAGCAGGGGGTGTGCATTTTGTTGTTCCAAAAATATAATAATTTTCAAGCATAAAAGTGTGTATGTATGTTACACAATAGGTCGTAGAAAAATTACCGGAATTTATGATATTGGTATCAAATTTCTCAGAACATAATGTAGTTTTCAAAAATGTTCATATCATGGTATGCTCTAATTTAACTTTTTAAAGTCACCGAGGAATTACTATTTTGGCTAATAAAATTACCATATTTGCCAAATAGTTACCAAAAAAATAATGACATATTTGAGGTCACTGTGGTCGATTACCTAGGGGTGGAGACTTTTCCCGACTCTCTATCTCCATTTTTAACCATTTTAGCAGGGGGTGTGCATCTGAAATGTTCCACCCTGTATATATGTATGTAAGAGTTTCTACCCTTTCGTATGGCGAACGATAACTCTCGAAGGGGTTCTCAAATTGAAACGAAACTTTGCAAATCGCGAGATGTTGAGGAGGTTACGAGGCTATTGTTTTATAAAAACATTATGACGTCATCAAACCAAAGTTATGACGTCATGAAAAAAAAATTTTTTTGAAACTTAAAATGGCTTTAAAACAAGGTATCTAGTATTTAGGTAGACGGCTAGCTGAATCGATTAAGATCAATTTCAGCTCAATCGAGCCATCACAAATGGCGCAATTGGTAACATATATATATAATGTTGTATATATGTATACGTCTAGGTCAAAGACTCGTACGATATCTGTTGGGTTCAGTAGTGTTAGAGGGTGGGGATATGGTATAAAAGAGAGACCTCTACCTCTTGCTGCATCATGGTAAGCCTACTGTCCCAGAGAGACAGGGCAAAAATGGCTTCCACTGAACCACGCCGAGCTAAGCAGACCCGTAAAGAGGAAGAACATCGAAGTAGTCTTTATATGGTCGAAGTTTTCTAAAACGAATGCGACCAGTTTCAGCTCAATCGGACAATCCTAAGTGACGCAAACGTATTTTAGCGAATTTTCATTATGAAAAATGACGCTTATGAGGTTGTTCGGATGGCGGAAGTTGAGGGTGGGAGTGAGCGGAATCGGTTCCTATTGGCTTCCTGATAACAAAAATATATGTCCCAAAAAAGTTTATATATATATATATATATATGTATGTATATATATATAATATATATATATATATATATATTAATATATATATATATAATATATAAAATATATTATATATATATATATATATGTATATATATAGTATGTAAGAGTTCTACCCTTCGTATGGCGAACGATAACTCTGAAGGCGTTCTCAAATGGAAACGAAACTTTGCAAATCGCGAAGATGTTGTGGAGGTTACGAGCCTATTGTTTATAAAAACATTATGACGTCATCAACCAAAGTTATGACGTCATGAAAAAAAAATTTTTTGAAACTTAAAATGGCTTCAAAACAAAGTATTTCGTGTTTAGGTAGACGACTAGCTGAATCGATTAACCAATTTCAGCTCAATCGAACCATCACAAATGGCGCAAACGGTATACATATATAATTAATTTGTATATATGTATACGTCTAGGTCAAAGACTCGTACGATATCTGTTGGGTTCAGTAGTGTTAGAGGGTGGGGATATAGTATATTAGAGGACCTCTACCTCTTGCTCCATCCTGGTAAGCCTACTGTCCCAGAGAGACAGGACAAAATGGCTTCCACTAATCCACGCCGAGCTAAGCAGGCCTGTAAAGAGGGAAGAACCTCGAAGTAGTCTTATATGGTCGAAGTCATTCTAAAACGATTGCGACCGGTTTCAGCTCAATCGGACAATCCTAAGTGACGAAAACGGAGCGGACGAGGCGCGAAGCGCCGAGACCGCGTAGCGGCTACGGGCCGAAGGCCCGTATTTATTTTAAATAATCATGAATATATTTTTTTCAACCTTAAGATTTTACTCAAATAAACAATTTGTTTACAAAAAAAAATTTGACATTTTTCTTTAAATTTTATAAAACAATCGTAAAATGTAAGTAAGAGTTGAAGTTGTCTTTTATGGTCAAAGTCATTCTAAAACCATTGCGACCGGTTTCAGCTCAATCAGACAATCTTTAGTGACGGAAACGGTATTTTTATTTAAAAAACAAAAATCATGATAATATATTTTTGTTATAATGCTTCTTAAATTTAATATTATAGCATACTATTAATAATAGAGTATTAATAAATCTCAATTAGTAAAATCAAGTTGTGAGAAAGCCACTCAGGCCCGCGAAGCGGGCCTGTGTGGAGAGGCTGTGAAAATTCGCTAGATACATGGCAAAATGCCATGTAACAAGAACAATAATGAAACAACACATAATACAAAACAACAACAATGTGGCCGCAAAGCGGTGACAGGGAGGCCCCCGGGCCGCGAAGCGGCCCGGTGGGCCTACGCCGCGTAGCGGCTACGGGCCGAAGGCCCGTATTTTATTTTCTATGGTCTGTTTGTGGCGGGCTATCGATTCAAAGAGGAAATTCAGTTGGTCCGGTGTGAATAATTTAGCCATTATTATACCAAAAAAATTTTACACAATCAAAAATGAATTTGATGACAAAATACGAAAAACAAAATTGTGTAAATGATTTAGCAAAATGAAAACAGTGTTGCACTGATTAACAGGTCTTCATTTAGACACCTTTGGAGTCGTACAACCTGGTCCACGTTCAAACTTGAAACGCTTGATACTGCTTTATTTATGAAAGCTGTTACAATAATTGAACATTGTATTTGTATTAACTCTACTGTTTACTGAAAACATATGTAAATAAAGTTTCTAATATATTTAACATTCGCCAAAGCAAGGCCGCATTGTTGTTTATGACAAAGTGTGTCGTAAATCCAGGTAATAAGTTAATAACATTGATATTTGCGATATATTATGTTACTTACAATGGTATCACTTTTTGACATAACTACTTTAGGTTCTTACTAAATAAAATCATGCGAAAGCCTCTAAAAGACTTTTAAAACACGATAGGAGAACGTTAGGAAAAGTTAGGATGTAGGAAATGTTAGGAAAATGTTAGGAAAATGTTAGGGTTAAATGTTAGGAAAATGTAGGAAACGTCTTTGAATACGGACCTTAATCTTTTTGATTATACTCCTCATCAATACGTTCCTGTATTGAGGGTTTAGTCTTACTCACGCATTTTTCCTAATTTATGTCTTTTTATTTTTCAGTACCTTTCTTTTTGACTTAATTCTTCCTCGGCATGAATTTCTATTATTTTTAGTATTTGTAAGTAGTCTATTTTTGCACTTCGTATATGATGTTGTTAGCCTTTAGTTTTTTTTATATCTCATAAATTGTATATGCATTTTTATAATAATATATTTTTATATTTTTAGGTATGATTATGACCAGAATGGTCGAAACGTCACTCTAAAATCTTTGTTTTTATTAACCCTAATGGATACAAACCTCCTATCAATAAATTATTAGGGGTTACTTATGAATTTAAGGTCCTAAAAACTTCAAGTCCGAGAGCGTACTTCTTAAACAGTAAGTGCGCTAGGGTTAAAATTTATCAAAATCAAGGGCGCACTTCTTTCAAAGGCGAGGGCGCAAAAGCTTAAATAATGACTAAATTTAGATTAAGAGCGCACTTATCACAGCAGTGAGAACATTAAACATTAACATTAAATTAAAAATTGAATAATAATAATTTCATACATTTTTTTTTAACAACCCCCAAATTTAAGTTCCTTATCTTCTGTATCATTTAATAGACCTCGTAGAGTTTTGATTAGATTATTTCTAGTTAGACTATAAGTAAGAACGTATATGTGTAGAGGGTTTAATCTATTGATTCATATTTCAGGCGGTTCTAAATATGTTCAAGAAAAAGACGTACAAATTTTTGGGTGGATTAACTAACTTTTCAATTATTATAATTATATTCAGCATTATATTAGACGTTTTATTTTTCAGGAGAAAGTTTAAATAAAAGTTTATAACATTTGTAAAGTTTGGAGCTAATTGTGAGTAGTTTTGGAAAACATCATAAACTTACCTACGTCTTTATTGTCTAACATGTCTCTCTAAAAGAGGAAAAGTCATATTAAGGGAACAACTCCTCAACAACAATTTCTCTTCACACCCATTATAATCGTCCTAGTTTGCGAAATTTCGTTGAAAAAAAATGCTAGGTTAAATAAAGGGTTTAAGTTTTTCGTAAAAAATTTCATTATTAAAATGACGCTTATGTTGTTCGGATGACGGAAGTTGAGGGTGGGAGTGAGCGGAATCGGTTCCTATTGGCTCTCTGTCAAAAAAAATATGTCCGAAAATAGTTTATATATGTATATATTATATATATATATATATATATATATATATATATATATAATATATATATATATATATATATATATATATATATATATATATATATATAATATATATATATATATATATATATATATATATATATATATATATATATATATATATGTATGTATGTATGTAAGAGTTTCTACCCTTTCGTATGGCGAACGATAACTCTTGAAGGCGTTCTTAAATTGAAACTATACTTTGTAAATCGCGAGATGTCGTGTAGGTTACAAGGCCTTTTGGTTATAAAAACAATATGACGTCATCAATCAAAGTTATGACGTCATGAAAAAAAATTTTTTGAAACATTAAATGGCTTTAAAACAAGGTATTTCGTATTTAGGTAGACGGGTAGCTAAATCGATTAAGACCAATTTCAGCTGAATCGAACCATCACAAATGGCGCAAAAAATGAACGCGCAGTATTTTAAGTTGTATGTGCGCTGAATTGAATAAAACTAGTAAATTAATGCGACCACTCCAAGTAACAAAAAAAAAAAAAACTAAAAAAATCCTGTTGTAAACAAACGAAAACCTACAATCCGCTGTGTAAAAAATAAATTTCGAGCTTTATTAAGGCTTTTATAGTTGAATGACACCGGACCGGAGTCATATGATAGGATCACTCAAAGCCAGGGCGCTTATCTCCATATCCGGACGATTATCCTTTTGTAATGATAGCTTCCGTATTTTGTTTATTATTTCGTGCTCATGTTACCTATTTATGCTTTATAACTTAAGTGAAAGAACTACTGTTCGTTACTCTTTTTTATTTTTCATAGGAAATGCGTTTAAATTATATTGTGCGAATTTGGAAGTAAGTGCATAGTTTCATACATCCAACTATACAATAGCGTTGTAAATACAATACACGTGGATAAACAATACACGGAACAATACACAATACATGGATAAACAATACACGCATTTCCATTAAAAAAATCTAGAAACAACTGAGCAACGAATAGTAATACTACTGTTGTAGTTATAAACTACAAAGAAGTTAAGATTTTTAGTATTTTTACTCATATTAATTGTGGAATTCATTAATTTGACACAATGGGGGAAAACCTATTTCTACTTCATTCATTTCGCACTCTTCCAGAGCATATAATGAATGTCTAAAAAGAAAAGAAATTAAAATTACTGATAAGGAAAGTCTAGTCTGAATGTGTAAAAATAGAATGCAAATTTAAATAATTTACATTCTACTTATACATACTTAAACTTGTGACGAACGACTGGCCCGGCCGTCCGCCTCTGTTTAGTTCTAAATTTACTATAACTATAAAAACTCCTATTTGATCCGCTGTCTCACAAACGAATGATTTTATTTGACATAATATCAATAAATATAATAATAACAATAAACTCGCGTCTCCGCGACAAAACTAGACTTTCCTTATTATGTATTATAAGGATATAATGTACAAAGACTTATGTACATTATTATGTTCTGGAAGTAGACCATTCAACAGGGTTTTTGGCCCCATCGTGTTAAAATTAAGGGATTCCATGCAGAAATGGATTGACGAGCTCGGAAGCATGCACTCTAAAGGAAATTCGTCCGGGATAAGGACATCCACGCCCGAACTTTTTAGTTTTTTTTCTTCTTACTTATGATAATTTTACTTAAAATATCTGTTATTTCGTTCATAAATGCAGGACAGTAATAAATTATTGAAGTGATAAATTGAAGTTTTATACTTTTATCTCTTATTTTTCTTTATCACCCATGGTTATTTTCTTTTATTACTGAAAAGTTTTTTAATTAATGTTTGTTATTTTGTTCCATAATTGCAGAACTGTAACAAATTATTCAATCGATATATTAAAGTTTTATGTACTTTTATCTATGATTTAACTTAACTTTATTTTCTATATCACTGATAAACATTTTTAATGTTTGTTATTTTGTTCTTTATCTGTAATCAAATCTGTGCTGGACCTCTAACTAAACTAGATAAATTAAGCAACTTTTCCTTTAAGATTTCTCTTATTATTTTATAAAAACTTACAAACTGTCAAACTATCAAAACAAACATAAATAATCGCAACCGCGACACTCCGGCCGCAGCTTTGTTTGGAGTTGCAGCTTCGCCTCGGCGATCCTCCGCCTCAAGCTTAAGCAGTCTGCACTCTTCCCATTCAGTTTTCTATTTTTTTCTTCCGCTTCTGTCTTCTTTGCTTTCCTTTTCGAACAATCTATTATCTTTTACTTAACAACTTGTTACTTTTTTAAACATAAAATTAACTGCTTAACTTAATTCTATAAATTTATGTTTTTCTTAGGGACAGAGAATTTACTGGTTGACGAGTCTTCTTGAATTTCCATTTTTACTATTGATTTACATTTTTGCTTCTTGGTAAATCTTCTTTGAAAATGTTTCTTATTAATTCTTTTTCTGATCTTTGTGTCTTGTCTAGTCTGTTCTTTGTCTTTTCCTAACCCAACCCCAAATTTTGTATTACCTAGCCTCAATAAGATATTGAATATCGTTCTCGAAGTAAATGAAATCCCTAAAATAAAGTCCTATAACACTAATAAATGAATAATCCCTAAAATTATCTGTTATAAAAGGTTCTAATTTTCTTTTACTCCAGCTTCATCAAATATGCTCTATTTTTTTCTTTTCTTAGTGAGTGACTGAACATCTTGTTCAGTCTCATTCCCTAATCAAGTGAAACTTGCCTTTTAAATTTCTTTTGTTAATTTTAACTAACTTTCTTTCTTCTTTCTTGTATTCTTTATTCTCTCTGAAATTCACTTCTTTATCCATCTTTGTTAAATTTTTATTCATTTTAATATCTTTAAGATCGTTTTGTTTTAATTCAAACGTTAAGTCCTTTTTCTTTTTTGGTATATTTGAATGTTTTCTCCCAGAATAACCATATCCAAACGTGCATAAATACTTTCTGTTTTTATTTTATTTTCTAAAGTATGTCTGTAATACCTGCCACTAAGTTTCATCCAATTTTAGAACTGACTAATATAGCCCCGGCATGAATTCTATCCTCTCTGATTCAATTAATCAAAATAATAACCGTTTCCAATAAGTAAGTTAATATCCTCATTCTCGTTTTTATTTCCTTCCAAACTATCCGCTAAGTACAAATTTGGGTATTTTTTCTTTATTTCTTCTCTCAAATTCAAATCACCATATTCTGTTAAAATTGATGGAATCACATTAGCTGAAATATTTAAATCTTTTCCGTCTTTTAATTTAATAGCCAAATTAACTGTTGCTGTCGATATACATTTCGGTTTTTCAGTCCCAAATACGATATTGACAACTGCTCTCATTATATTTTTCTAATTGTAATTCCTTGACCATTTTTTCTGTTATGTATGATTTTTGGCTGCCACAATCCAGTAAAATTCTAGAAGATCTTTCTATGTGATTGGTAGGATTAATTAACTTTACAACAGCAGTTTGTAGATTTGAAATTTCCTCTGATTTTCATTTCCTTCTTCTACCTCTTTGTTTTAGATAGGTTTTTGACTATAGCTAAGACTGTGTTCTTTTACATTTTTTCTGATTCATTGTCAGCAAATTTTGTAGGACAAATACTTCTGTTGTGACACTTTGACTTTTTGCAATAATAACATGGCTTTACAATCTCGCATGATTTTGCCGTATGTTGAGTAGATAAACAAATGAAACATGCTCCCTTTACTAATAATCTGTTTTTTCTTTCATCTAAAGTTCTATATTTGTCGCAGTGATCACTCCAGTGTTTCCCACCAACACAAAGTTTACAAAACGGTTCAATATCCGAAACGGATGATCCCTTTGAACTATTTTCTATTTTGGGTTCATTATTTTGAAGTGACATAGCTATTATTAGAATTTACATTTTCCTTTCTGTTTTGTGTCGCCAAATCTAATATCTAACTTTTCCCTCGCTGAAATTAGCCTTTAAAATATTCCGAAGTTCTTTTGCCGAAATTGTTGTCGTATCTTTTTCTTCTTCCAGTTTCAAAATTATATTTGGTGGAAATTTAGATATGATTAATGGGACCAAATGTGAGTGTGTTATATCTTCTCCTAGAGCTTGCAGTGATCTTAACCATCCTTCAATTTTATCATATGTCTCTCTTAATTTTCCAGTCCTTTCCGTAGCCCTTTCTAAAGTTCTCAATTTATCATACAAATTACATATTATCCCTGACTTGTTCCATATCTTTCTTTAAGTAGATCACTGCTATGACATAGTTTGCATTTGTAATCGATAACCCTGCTATACAGTTCAATGCCTCTCCCGTTAAATATGATTTTAAAATTAAATTTATCGACATTTTTTTAGTCCCGTTCTAGAATCTATGGCCGATTCAAAAGAGTCCCAAAACTCGAACCATGATTCGTCCCCTTTAAATTTTGATATAACTAATTCCGGAAGTTTAACATAATAATTTGCCCCTGCATTATGCCCTAATCCAAAATTAACTTTATCTTCTTCATTTTTTTGTTTGATTCTCCCCTGCTCACTTTTTAAGTCACATAATATTTCGTCAATGTCAAATCTAATTATGGTCTCATCCTCTAATTCCCCGTCAATTTTTTCTAACTCTTCCTGATTCCCTACTGCTGAATTCCTCAACTGGTCTTAATTTAAAATATCCCTGGCTAAATCTGTTTAATTTGTCTAAAAAGCCGTCAATTTGGTGTTCGTTAAGAGTCTTGTCCTGTAATCTTTTCTGCAGGTCCGTAATAAGAGCTGTTAGACGATGCTTAGCAGGTCCTAGAGCCTTTCTGATGTTCCCTGGCGTTGACATGACTTAATTCGTTTTTTTCTTAACTAAACTAATTATACCTTTTCTGGTGTCGCTGGATCGTATATAGTCTCTGCTACCACTATGTGCTGGACTCTAACTAAACTAGATAAATTAAGCAACTTTTCCTTTAAGATTTCTCTTATTATTTTATAAAACTTACAAACTGTCAAACTATCAAAACAAAACATAAATAATCGCAACCGCGACAAAATCTAGATATTATTTTGTCTTTCGAGCCGTATTAATTTAATAACATATGTGTAAATATTTAAATAATACACATCATGCCGTATTAATTGGTAATATAGATATGATATAATGGTGTGCTGTGTCACGGTAATGCACATCATGTCATATTAAATGGTAATATAGATATATAATGGTGTGCTGTCACGGTAATGCACATATGCCTATTAAATGGTAATATAGATATGATATAATGGTGTGCTGTGTACGGTAATGCACATCATGCCGTATTAATGGAATAAGATATGAATAATGGTATGCTGTGTCACGGTAATGCACATCATGCCGTATTAAATGGTAATATAGATATGATATAATGGTATGCTGTGTCACGGTAATGCACATCATGCCGTATTAAATGGTAATATAGATATGTATAGATATGATATAATGGTATGCTGTGTCACTGTAATGCACATCATGCCGTATTAAATGGTAATATAGATATGATATAATGGTATGCTGTGTCACGGTAATGCTTTACCAGTTCGACCAACTCAATATAATTTGCTTCTGGTTCACGTGAACTGATGTGACTCGCCTTAAAAATGCACAAAAATATAAAGGGTTAATTTGTCATTATACAGTCTTAGGCCCGTATTCAAAGACATCTTTCTAACATTTTCTAAACATTTTCCTAACATTCTTCTTGTTCCTTAAAGAGAATGTTAGGAAAATTTTAGGAAAATGTTTATAAAATGTTAGAAATATGTCTTTGAATACGGGCCTTAGTCTACACGAGGAGTTAGAATCATGGTCGAACGCCTATATTTTTCTGGATTCAACCTTCTATACGTTTAGACTATAGGGATTCAATAATGATACTGTATATTAACACATTAACCTTTTCTCACTTGTAATTCTGACTTTCCCTTTCTGTATCAAAATAGTTTTGTTAATGATATTTTAGTTATAATACGATACACGGCTAAAATCAGTTGACAGCGTGGGAAAATAATCCCGGGGAGCCAATGAGGTTAGTCCTGGATGTTAAACCACGCTCTCAATTTCAAATCAGGCCAACCTTATTGGTTTCTTAACGCTATTTTCCTGCGCTGTCAACTGATTTTAGCCATGTGTCGTACTCTAATTATATAATATGCTTTACGTAAACCAAAGATCTTCAATTAGACGTTTTAACCTGTCTTTCAACTTTGAACACACCAGTGTAACCCCGATAAATGTTTACATGAGAAATCTGGATTCAACCGAACTATTGGTATTTAACACCGGGTTCAGCCCTCGTCTGCAGGGGGTAATATCAGTATTGAGGATTCCCCAATTGTTTAGAGCCTCGTGTAGACGATGTATTTTTGCGCCATTTCTGAGTTAAGCTTATTATTATGCAGATAAAAGAATATGCATACAAATTTGTTTCCTGGAACATTTTCCTAGCATGCAATCTCGTATGCATGACATAAAATAAAGTTATAATATTTATTTACAAGAATATTACCAACTTGATAAATATTGCATTTTTATTGCACATGATAGGGCAAGACTTGTAGTAAGCTTCTTATACCTAGGCATGGTTATATAAATATTAAATTATAAGCTGTCGGCCTGAAAGCTTATTCTAAGCTTGTATTATCCGACTCTGATTCCTCCCCCAGTTACGCTTGTTTAATATTTGATGTAACGAGTTGCTGGTTTAACATAACAGAAAGGGAGAAGTGAGAGACAAACACATTGCAGATCTACTTGCAAAGATTTTGCTTTCTTATTGCATTCATCTCTTTATTAAAAAATATGATGAAATAAGTATTAATTTAAATATTCTTTTTTATATAAGTGTACATTTTAACACCTAAATAATGAACTGAAGGATGTTTCAGTTTTGTAGAGCATTGTGTTTCTATCCATGATGTCCTACATCCCTGAAGATGCCTCCCACAGTGGAAGCGAAACGTCGGATTCTTTATCTACTTTGACGCGGTCAACACCGGAAGACCTAAATCTTCATGACAATAACCGCGGAAGCCTACGCAGTTTATTATTATATTCATATTTCATTGTCATATTCATAAGTATACCAAATTGAGACTTGTAGCACTGCAAATGGGGTCTATCCTCGACTCCAACCCCAATCTTTAATAATAATAATACCAAATAATTACCAAAAGAAAACAAAACGCTAAAAAAATTGCTGTAACTAACAAACATACTAACCTAACTAACCACATAAATGTAAATAATACTAACAACTTATCCTGAATCTTATCACTAACCTGTTTAAATATCATAAAATTATTATAACAATTAACCTATCAAAATATTTTATCAAATTTTAAATTAATATAACTGTATTAAAAATACAGTTTGTTTATTTATTGATTTATAAAACCTTATAAATTATAATTATTATCTTTTATTTTTCAATATATTTTATTTTATTTTTATTTTTCTTACTACCAATAAAAAAAAAATTCTTATAATGAAGAAAATGTAGAGAAAAAAGTTGCGTAGATTTCCCTCTCGCGGCGCAGGTCTTTTTCAAGACCTCATGCGAAAGGTACTTTATTATGAATTCATCAATTATTGTAAAATATGTAATTTTAAAAAATAAAGAATATTTATAAAAAAAATATATTCAAAATATAATAGTACACAATAATATAATTTGATAGTTTCGAGTTTTTCGAACCATGAATACTTATAATTGGTAAAGCTTTTTCCGATTATAAAAATGTGTTTTCGTTTAAGGTTCACGCCCACCGATGTAGACCGGGTTAAACCCAGCGAAAATGTTAAACTTTTAATCTGAAATTAAAGAGATTTCTCAAAATATATGAATCTCGTTTTTTCCTTGCTTTAACTTCATTAAGATAATTAAGGTTAATTATTAATGGTAATTAAATAATAATAACTTAAGTAAAATTTTTAATTTTCTGTTTTTGCGTCTTTGTTGACTGAGCTTGATTGGTATTTAATTTGATTTTTTCTTCCCTAAATAATTGATACTGTTTTGAACCCCAGCTTCCCTTCTTGCGAGAGACGATGAAGTAAAGAAATATATTAATCTCGAGTTATTGGATTAATAAAACGTTGGGTCTAATAAACTGCGTCGAGCGATGCCGAGTTATTTCAATTATTCCGAGTCGATAGGTTTTTCTAAACGTCTTCTTTCCTCAATTTATGCGGCAATTTTGAAAAATACAACTCGATGAAATTGACTGAGGAAGATGTTATGCAATATTTAATATTTTGAATTTTAATGAATCTTTTCTAAATTTAGTTAAATTGATTATGTTGCTCCTAGAAAAAATATTCATAGACTCTAAAAGTTTACTTGTGATCTTCTAAAATCAAACTTTGAGTCGCGCTTTATTATTCACGATGAGCGTGAATATATTGGCGTTGGCATAGAGATATTATTACTTGAGAGGCCCTATACGTTAAATTTTGAAACACCAAAAAAGTAACCTGACCACCAGACCACCTTCAATTATAAATACCATCAAATAATCAGTATAAAATTACAATAACTTAGGAGAATGTTAAAAATACAAATCAAAACACAATCAATGTGCGGGAAGCCAAAATCAATTTATTTATTATAACCTTAACTCAATCTTGGAGGAGGTTTCAATGAGGTTACACAGAGCCCCTGAGAGCCCCAAAAAGATGTTTCAGGCCTCTCGATGTATTGAGATAGGCTATGCCCTCTCTAGTATCTAGTATAGTATCACTATGGGCGGTATAATGTTGTGCTTGAACCTACGTTTTCGTTAACTATCAAGATTAAAAGTAGTGCCACGCATAGTTGCTCGTCAAAATATTTTAATTCTGATGTGTAAAATTGAAACATTTTCTAGATGGGAGTTCCAGGTAATACAAATCCGTGATCCAGGTAATATAATGCCTAAGGAACGTGATAACTACAGCTGTCAGTATCATCTTGTTGACAGTATAGAATAAACTCTTATGAGTGTTGCTCTAAAGAATATTGTACTACACGGCAATATTCTTACGTCTGACGTCACACAAGCAGTCGCCGTTTTCCCGCCAAAAGAACATGTTTAAATATATTTTTCGCTGTATCATCTAAAGTATAATTTTTTTTTATTCTAATAAAAGTGAGTTCAGGCTCTGTCGGCGCCCTGATGAGTTAGACGTAACGAAACAGAGGATCACACTCAAGTGAGGAGCACACTTAAGTAAAAATCAAACTTTTGAACATCTTTCAGAACACTTAACTGAGGAGCTCACTTAGGTGCGAAGTGTGAGGAGCACTTATGCGTGAGATGAACTTATGTGAAGAGCACACTTAATTAAGGACCAAACTTAAGTGTGCTGTAGACTTAAGAGTGTTTCTTTCATAAGCATTTTCTCACTTAAAGGTGCTTCTCACTTAGATGTTCTTCTTTTTTAATTGTGATTAGCGTTAAGTGAGATTCTGGCTTAATTGTGAATCACAATTAAGTATTTTTTTAACTCGAGTATGATCCTTACTGTAGTGTGCTCTAAACATAGGCGTATTCCTTACTTACAGGTTCTTTTTACTTAAGTGTTCCTTTTTCTTCTCTCAATTATTTTGCTTCTCAATTAAGTGCGTCATTACTTAAGTATCAACACTTGCTTTCCTATTGCCTGTTCATCACTTAATTTAAGTGAGCTCTCAATACGTGTGTTCCGTCTTAAGTGTAACAGCTTAAGTGTAATTTCACTTAAGTGAATTTCTAGTATAAATGTGATTCTTACTTATGTGTACTTTTTTGCCTTAGTGTGGTCGTCACCTAAAAGTAGTCCTCGTTTAAGTAAGCTCCGTACTTAGATATGCTCCTCGCTCCTCACTTAGGTTAGCTCCTAACTTAGGTTAGTTCCTCACTTAGGTTAGTTTCTCACTTAGGTTAGCTTCACTTAGGTTAGCTCCTCACTTAGGTTAGCTCCTCACTTAGGTTAGTCCTCACTTAGGTTTCCTCACTTAGGTTAGCTCCTCACTTAGTTCCTCACTTAGGTTAGTTCCTCACTTAGGTTAGCTCCTCACTTAGGTTAGTTCCTCACTTAGGTTAGCTCCTCACTTAGGTTAGTTCCTCACTTAGGTTAGCTCTTAACTAAGGTATGCTCATTACTGTTTTAAACAGTGGAATCAAAACGTCGGGAATTCAATTTCTTCGTCACAGGAAGATTTTTAACATTTATATTAAATGCTGAAGCCTGCGCTTTCTAACGTGTTTATAAGATGAAGGGAGGAACCAAAATTACTTTGATTTGGAAAGGAAAGCTAATAAAGTCATGCATAGGGCTGTGAACTCCATAACAAAGTCATTTCCACTTTTATTCGGTTAAATGATAGGGGTGGAGAATGCATTAGCACCCGGAGATGCTACATCAACGTCTTAATAGACATATTTTGATAACCTGAACAGCTTAGAAAAGGTTTATAAGGGGAATTTACGCCACTGAAGAAAACAGGAAAGTTACAAAAGATTAGCCTTCTTGAAGACTAATCTTAAAAATAAAGATAAAGACTTCTTAGATTTCTAATAAGGACTTCATTTATTAGGAAGGAGACGCTTGCAAAGTAGATTTAACGCACTTATTGTCTAGGTCTTAGATCATCTTCAGGTCATTACAGTATTTCAAGACAACATAAGTATGTATTGCATTGTAAGCATGTATTGTATTGATAAACATGAAATAACGAGAACTTCTACCGCAAGACGTAACAAGTACATTATAAGCGCTAGTGAATTTTATTCTGATATTTTACGCGTTAACAAGTCGTTTTCAATCAGGAAAACAAAACCTGCATGGTACTAAATGCAACAGTTGTACAAAATGTGCAAACATTTGTTTGCTTAGGAAATAATTTTATGTATTGGTTTTAGTTAACAGTAAACGAATAATTTATAATAATAAATAAATCAATTCAGGGATCATAAAGTTTGATGAGGGTTGAAATTTAAAAAAATTAAAGTTAGCAGGTAAATAGCATAGTATATAGTGAAAGAGAGCAGAGGCAAGCAGGTCACGCTGCTGGGCCATTAGGTGCTAAAACTGAACTTATAAGGAGACTAGAGACTCCTTACCTCTCTGCAACCCCTATTGGAGCTCATATTCTAGCTATGGATATCATATTTTATCCCTTGTATTATTGGAGACTTATTTTGTCTTAAATCAAGTAATAATTTAAAATATGTCGTAATTATGATGTGACGTCATTGAAAAATCCCCGCCGTTTAAAGGGTGAATTATAGATATGAGCTCCAATCTGTAATTTACCCTTTAAACGGCGGGGATTTTTCAATGACGTCACATCATAATTACAATACATTTTAAATTATTACTAATAGACCAAGAGCCCAGGGGTGTTTTGTTAATAAAAAGTGTAATGACTGGAACCGGTCTCAATTTTTCGTAAATACCTTCCTGAACAAGGATCTGCAATTCTGCCGACACGTATCGGATGGGTGTCCCAGGCAGAACGCACTTTAGGGGTCAAATTTACCACCCAAGTTAATAAAAAGTGTAATGGCTGGAAACGGGTTTAATTTTTCGTAAATACCTTCCTGAACAAGGATCTGCAATTCTGCCGACACGTATCGGATGGGTGTCACCCATCCGATATGTGTTTTTTTTGTTACATAAAAGAAGGGATTTTTTTATTAAAAAAAGAGGGTTGAAAGCATTGAGATTTTGGCGGGCTGTCAATTGATTTTAGCCGTGTGTCGTATTATAGTTATAAAAATTTGTGCTTTCGGTAACCAGTTAAGTTCTATGGTGTTCATGAACCATGTATGTATGTATGAGTGTCTTAGCATGTATGTATGAGTGTCTTAGCATGTATGTATGAGTGTCTTAGCATGCATGTATGAGTGTCTTAGCATGTATGTATGAGTTTTTTTTTATGTTTCCTCTAGTAATGACTACCAGAGGCCGTTTATTTCCAGCACGTTCCACAACTGTATTACATGCCATTTAAAAACAAATGTGTATAAATCTGGTTTTCTTTTCTTAATATTTCTTTTCTTCTTTTGGTTAAAAAAGTGTTGAATGTTTTCAATCGGATATTTTCATTCAAATTAAAATGTTGAGGTTCATAAAGTTTCTTTTTAGGGTTTCGAAGATAATCTTCGAAACCCTTATACTTTCTGTCGAGCGTCTGTCTGTCCGATTTCTCATCTCAGGAACTACAATAGCTAGGAAGTTGAAATTTGGTATACATGTGTAACTATTTTATCCAACAGCAGGAAAAATATAGCCAACTATATCACACGCGCATCTGTCGATTTATGAGCGAATGCGCACATTCGCCAAAAAAAAATATTTTTTTGAAAAACCATGTGGGGTATCAAATTGTAGGTATCGATGGGTAGTACACAAATATGCATCGCTTTTTCAAAATGGCGGCTATTACACCCGCCAAAAATCTCAAAAACCACCAAAAAATGCTTGTCCCCCCCCTTTTAAGGCATAAGGAGAAGCCCTAAAAATATGGGACCAATAGCCAATAAAAGCACTTTCCGGCCATAGAAATTCTTCGGAGAAAAAGTTTCAAAAGTTAATTTAGCAATTTCAAAATCGCCCATACGCGCACGCGCCAAAAAAAATATTTTTTGAAAAATCATGTGGGGTATCAAATTGTAGGTATCGATGGGTAGTACACAAATATGCATCGCTTTTTCAAAATGGCGGCTATTACACCCGCCAAAAATCTCAAAAACCACCAAAAAATGCTTGTCCCCCCCCCTTTTAAGGCATAAGGAGAAGCCCTAAAAATATGGACCAATAGCCAATAAAAGCACTTTCCGGGCCATAGAAATTCTTCGGAGAAAAAGTTTCAAAAGTTAATTTTAGCAATTTCAAAATCGCCCATACGCGCACGCGCCAAAAAAAAATATTTTTTTGAAAAATCATGTGGGGTATCAAATTGTAGGTATCGATGGGTAGTACACAAATATGCATCGCTTTTTCAAAATGGCGGCTATTACACCCGCCAAAAATCTCAAAAACCACCAAAAAATGCTTGTCCCCCCCCCTTTAAGGCATAAGGAGAAGCCCTAAAAAATGGGACCAATAGCCAATAAAAGCACTTTCCCGGCCATAAAAATTCTTCGGAGAAAAAGTTTCAAAAGTTAATTTTAGCAATTTCAAAATCGCCCATACGCGCACGCGCCAAAAAAAAATATTTTTTTGAAAAATCATGTGGGGTATCAAATTGTAGGTATCGATGGGTAGTACACAAATATGCATCGCTTTTTCAAAATGGCGGCTATTACACCCGCCAAAAATCTCAAAAACCACCAAAAAATGCTTGTCCCCCCCCCTTTTAAGGCATAAGGAGAAGCCCTAAAAATATGGGACCAATAGCCAATAAAAGCACTTCCGGGCCATAGAAATTCTTCGGAGAAAAAGTTTCAAAAGTTAATTTTAGCAATTTCAAAATCGCCCATACGCGCACGCGCCAAAAAAAATATTTTTTTGAAAAATCATGTGGGGTATCAAATTGTAGGTATCGATGGGTAGTACACAAATATGCATCGCTTTTTCAAAATGGCGGCTATTACACCGCCAAAAATCTCAAAAACCACAAAAAATGCTTGTCCCCCCCCCTTTAAGGCATAAGGAGAAGCCCTAAAAATATGGGACCAATAGCCAATAAAAGCACTTTCCGGGCCATAGAAATTCTTCGGAGAAAAAGTTTCAAAAGTTAATTTTAGCAATTTCAAAATCGCCCATACGCGCACGCGCCAAAAAAAAATATTTTTTGAAAAATCATGTGGGGTATCAAATTGTAGGTATCGATGGGTAGTACACAAATATGCATCGCTTTTTCAAAATGGCGGCTATTACACCCGCCAAAAATCTCAAAAACCACCAAAAAATGCTTGTCCCCCCCCCTTTTAAGGCATAAGGAGAAGCCCTAAAAATATGGGACCAATAGCCAATAAAAGCACTTTCCCGGCCATAAAAATTCTTCGGAGAAAAAGTTTCAAAAGTTAATTTTAGCAATTTCAAAATCGCCCATACGCGCACGCGCCAAAAAAAAATATTTTTTTGAAAAATCATGTGGGGTATCAAATTGTAGGTATCGATGGGTAGTACACAAATATGCATCGCTTTTTCAAAATGGCGGCTATTACACCCGCCAAAAATCTCGAAAACCACCAAAAAATGCTTGTCCCCCCCCTTTTAAGGCATAAGGAGAAGCCCTAAAAATATGGGACCAATAGCCAATAAAAGCACTTTCCAGGCCATAGAAATTCTTCGGAAAAAAGTTTCAAAAGTTAATTTTAGCAATTTCAAAATCGGCCATACGCGCACGCGCCAAAAAAAAAATATTTTTTTGAAAAATCATGTGGGGTATCAAATTGTAGGTATCGATGGGTAGTACACAAATATGCATCGCTTTTTCAAAATGGCGGCTATTACACCCGCCAAAAATCTCAAAAACCACCAAAAAATGCTTGCCCCCCCCCTTTTAAGGCATAAGGAGAAGCCCTAAAAATATGGGACCAATAGCCAATAAAAGCACTTTCCGGGCCATAGAAATTCTTCGGAGAAAAAGTTTCAAAAGTTAATTTTAGCAATTTCAAAATCGCCCATACGCGCACGCGCCAAAAAAAATATTTTTTGAAAAATCATGTGGGGTATCAAATTGTAGGTATCGATGGGTAGTACACAAATATGCATCGCTTTTTCAAAATGGCGGCTATTACACCGCCAAAAATCTCAAAAACCACCAAAAAATGCTTGTCCCCCCCCTTTTAAGGCAAAGGAGAAGCCCTAAAAATATGGGACCAATAGCCAATAAAAGCACTTTCCGGGCCATAGAAATTCTTCGGAGAAAAAGTTTCAAAAGTTAATTTTAGCAATTTCAAAATCGCCCATGCGCGCACGCGCCAAAAAAAAATATTTTTTTGAAAAATCATGTGAGTATCAAATTGTAGGTATCGATGGGTAGTACACAAATATGCATCGCTTTTTCAAAATGGCGGCTATTACACCCGCCAAAAATCTCGAAAACCACCAAAAAATGCTTGTCCCCCCCCTTTTAAGGCATAAGGAGAAGCCCTAAAAATATGGGACCAATAGCCAATAAAAGCACTTTCCGGCCATAGAAATCTTCGGAGAAAAAGTTTCAAAAGTTAATTTTAGCAATTTCAAAATCGCCCATACGCGCACGCGCCAAAAAAAAATATTTTTTTGAAAAATCATGTGGGGTATCAAATTGTAGGTATCGATGGGTAGTACACAAATATGCATCGCTTTTTCAAAATGGCGGCTATTACACCCGCCAAAAATCTCAAAAACCACCAAAAAATGCTTGTCCCCCCCCCCTTTTAAGGCATAAGGAGAAGCCCTAAAAATATGGGACCAATAGCCAATAAAAGCACTTTCCGGCCATAGAAATTCTTCGGAGAAAAAGTTTCAAAAGTTAATTTTAGCAATTTCAAAATCGCCCATACGCGCACGCGCCAAAAAAAAATATTTTTTTGAAAAATCATGTGGGGTATCAAATTGTAGGTATCGATGGGTAGTACACAAATATGCATCGCTTTTTCAAAATGGCGGCTATTACACCCGCCAAAAATCTCAAAAACCACCAAAAAATGCTTGTCCCCCCCCCTTTTAAGGCATAAGGAGAAGCCCTAAAAATATGGGACCAATAGCCAATAAAAGCACTTTCCGGGCCATAGAAATTCTTCGGAGAAAAAGTTTCAAAAGTTAATTTTAGCAATTTCAAAATCGCCCATACGCGCACGCGCCAAAAAAAATATTTTTTTGAAAAATCATGTGGGGTATCAAATTGTAGGTATCGATGGGTAGTACACAAATATGCATCGCTTTTTCAAAATGGCGGCTATTACACCGCCAAAAATCTCAAAAACACCAAAAAATGCTTGTCCCCCCCCCTTTTAAGGCATAAGGAGAAGCCCTAAAAATATGGGACCAATAGCCAATAAAAGCACTTTCCGGGCCATAGAAATTCTTCGGAGAAAAAGTTTCAAAAGTTAATTTTAGCAATTTCAAAATCGCCCATACGCGCACGCGCCAAAAAAAAAATATTTTTTTGAAAAATCATGTGGGGTATCAAATTGTAGGTATCGATGGGTAGTACACAAATATGCATCGCTTTTTCAAAATGGCGGCTATTACACCCGCCAAAAATCTCAAAAAACACCAAAAAATGCTTGTCCCCCCCCCTTTTAAGGCATAAGGAGAAGCCCTAAAAATATGGGACCAATAGCCAATAAAAGCACTTTCCGGGCCATAGAAATTCTTCGGAGAAAAAGTTTCAAAAGTTAATTTTAGCAATTTCAAAATCGCCCATACGCGCACGCGCCAAAAAAAAATATTTTTTTGAAAAATCATGTGGGGTATCAAATTGTAGGTATCGATGGGTAGTACACAAATATGCATCGCTTTTTCAAAATGGCGGCTATTACACCCGCCAAAAATCTCAAAAACCACCAAAAAATGCTGGTCCCCCCCCTTTTAAGGCATAAGGAGAAGCCCTAAAAATATGGGACCAATAGCCAATAAAAGCACTTTCCGGGCCATAGAAATTCTTCGGAGAAAAAAGTTTCAAAAGTTAATTTTAGCAATTTCAAAATCGCCCATACGCGCACGCGCCAAAAAAAAATATTTTTTTGAAAAATCATGTGGGGTATCAAATTGTAGGTATCGATGGGTAGTACACAAATATGCATCGCTTTTTCAAAATGGCGGCTATTACACCCGCCAAAAATCTCAAAAACCACCAAAAAATGCTTGTCCCCCCCCCCTTTAAGGCATAAGGAGAAGCCCTAAAAATATGGGACCAATAGCCAATAAAAGCACTTTCCGGGCCATAGAAATTCTTCGGAGAAAAAGTTTCAAAAGTTAATTTTTAGCAATTTCAAAATCGCCCATACGCGCACGCGCCAAAAAAAAATATTTTTTGAAAAATCATGTGGGGTATCAAATTGTAGGTATCGATGGGTAGTACACAAATATGCATCGCTTTTTCAAAATGGCGGCTATTACACCCGCCAAAAATCTCAAAAACCACCAAAAAATGCTTGTCCCCCCCCTTTTAAGGCATAAGGAGAAGCCCTAAAAATATGGGACCAATAGCCAATAAAAGCACTTTCCGGGCCATAGAAATTCTTCGGAGAAAAAGTTTCAAAAGTTAATTTTAGCAATTTCAAAATCGCCCATACGCGCACGCGCCAAAAAAAAATATTTTTTTGAAAAATCATGTGGGGTATCAAATTGTAGGTATCGATGGGTAGTACACAAATATGCATCGCTTTTTCAAAATGGCGGCTATTACACCCGCCAAAAATCTCAAAAACCACCAAAAAATGCTTGTCCCCCCCCCCTTTAAGGCATAAGGAGAAGCCCTAAAAATAT